>CM064531.1:19141859-19539359 GCA_032716605.1 Paralithodes platypus | reverse complement strand
AATGCCTTGCAGTTCGAATAACGCTCCACCTACGTTCCGGCTATGTTCTGATGTGGTACCTGGAGACGTCGCCTACTTTGGGTGATATCCTTATTATATCCTCATTATAATCTTGCTGTTGCCAATCTGGTGGTGAATCTAATTATGTATTATGTATATTATGTACTATACTCCTTAAACTCTTTTCTAGGGGGGAGGTCTGACATACGGAGCCCTGTATGTGTTTATTTAAGAGTTAGAATTAAGAGTTGAAGGAGTGCCGAATTACCCAGGCGGCGAAGCAGACCAGCGAGCGAACCAGCGAGTGGAAACCAGCTCGCCTGCATACCAGCAAACAAGCCTTCACACCTGCGTGCGTCATAGGGGACCCTGCAAACTACTTCGATGACTCGACGCTATGACGATAATCGACGCCATTGGGCCACGCATCTGCTACGCAACTAGAGGAGCTGTGATTGGGGCGCGTACCATCCCCCGCCTCCTGATTCGTTCCTGCACCATCATTGCATAGTATATAAGACCCGAGTAGTGGGCATTCAAATCAGTCACATTTGGAGTTGGGAAGGTGAACTTGCAGCTGTAGGAAGACGGGGTGAAGTATTATAATGGGATTGTGACTGTCAGTCAGATTATATAAGTGTGTGTTAAGTGTGTTCGGTGTAAACACTTACAGTATGTTGGTTAGTGAGATATGTGATTGGGAATTAACGTTCACGCTACTATTATGTACTTAACTATTTTAGTTGACTGACTTGTGGACTAAAGCTACTCTTTAAGTAATTGGGTTACGATAAAAGTAATACTATTGTTTTATATTAATACTTACGAGTTCTTTCATTTTCTTTTAATTAAGCTTACATTGCTGGTACGGTGATACTATTGTCTCATATTAGTAATATCGCCTTAGACTAACATGGCTGTTTTAATGTTACTTCTAGTGATTTCCTAAGCTGAAGAAAATTCTTTTAGCTTCAAAATATTATTTTTGCTTTTCATATTATTTGAGTGAGACCTGAATCGAATCTATGAAGCGATCCTGTAACTTAATTTACTCATAATCAAACCTTAATGTTACGTGGTTAAGAAATTCATTTATCTAATTATTAAATATATATCTAACTTTTTATGTGACTGATATTAATCCTGATAATACTATTAACGTAAGACAAGAACCAAGAATAATAACTACATTAAATATAAATAAAAGGACATATAAGAAAACTATCTATTAATTTCAAAAAGGGTAAGAAACAGAAATATTCTTACCTTAATATTTATCTTTCAAGACTTGATATATAATTAATAGTCCTTCTTTAGATATAACTTATTCGGTTCATAACCATAGCCTACTAAGCTTCGGTTAAATCATAATTCTTTATAAATACTACATGACTTTAATTAGTTTCAGTATTTTTCCATAATTAAAGATTATCAGTCAATAAAGGATACCAAGTTCTAAGATCCAAATGGAAAGGAAGCAACAACAGGAAATAATTTTATTAGATTTTACTTTCGTTTTGCCTTCAGCTGACTGATACCTTAATATATATCTCTGTGCTATCTAGTTTCATCAAGTTAACCACTTGAGGATCAAGATACGTAACAATATATATATACTGTATAAAAGTCTCATAAAGAAAAGGAGAACCAGCGTACCAGACGTTTCGGAGAAATCAGTCTCTATCTTCAGTGGATCTAACATCGATATCTCTAGATATCCTCTCTGGGCTTAATACTAAGAAGGTGTACGGACCGGACGGTTATCCTCCTATTGTACTAAAAATACTGTTCTTCCATGCTGACTCCCTGCCTAGGCAAACTCTTCCGTCTCTGTCTCTCCTCTAACGTCTTTCCTTCTTGGTGGAAGTTTGCTCTCTTCAACCTGTCCCAAAGAATGGTGACCGCTCTCAACCCTCCAACTATCGTCCATTTGCTCTCATCTCTTGTATCTCTAAAGTTTTTAAAAACTATTCTTGCATCCAAATTTCTTAAGTATTTCTCTTCTCATAATCTACTCTCAGATCGCTAGTATGTCTTCCTTAAGGGTCGTTCTACTGGTGATCTTCTTTCATATCTTACTAACTCTTGGTCATCCTCCTTTCGGGATTTCGGTGAGACATTTTCTATTGCACTAAACATATCGAAGGCCTTCGATAGAGTCTGGCACAAATCTTTAATTTCTAAACTACCCTTCTTCTGTGTCTATCCATCCATCTGTGCCTTTGTCTCTAATTTCCTTTCCGGCCGTTCCATAGCTACGGTTGTGAACGGCCATTGCTCACTTCCTCATCCTATCAACTCTGGTGTTTCTCAGGGCTCTGTCGCATCTCCCATTCTCTTTCTAATTTTCATAAATGATCTTCTCAACTGAACATCCAGTCCCATCGATTCATACACAGACAACTTTACCTTACACTACTCAATTAGTTTTCCTGAACGCCCCAGCCAGCAATCCCTCAAAATTAATGTAATGAAGCCATGCAACACTTATGTTCTGATCTAACTACTATTTCCAATTGGGGCAGAGAAATCCTTTGTTACTTTTAATGCTTCCAAAACCCAATATATTCATCTCACTACCCTCCCGGAACTTTCAGAGGACTATCCCTTACACTTACCAATACAAAAATCAATCCTTCATCTTCTCTCAATATTCTCGATGTCTCCTTTTCTTCTGCTCTCACTTGGAAGGACCATATTACCAGTCTTGCTAAGGCAGCCTCCCAGAAGCTGGGTGTGCTCAACCACCTCAAGGATTTGTTTACCCCTGCGCAGCTTCTGGCTCTGTACAGGGGCACAGTGCGTCCTTGTATTGAGTATTGTTCACATATGTGGGGAGGATCCTCTCACACCGCACTCCTAGACAAAGTAGAAAGGAAAGCCTTTCGTCTCATGTCCTCCCGTCCACTCACCAACTCTCTGCATTCTCTCTCTCCTCGCCGCAATGTTGCATCGCTCTTGCTATTCTATGGTTACTGCAATAATCAGAGCTTTCCCAATGTATACCACCTCCTCTACGTAGGGTACGTAGTACCCGTCTTGCAACACAATCCCACCCCTAGTCTGTGCAACTCTCCAACCCAAGAGTGAAACGCTATTCTCAGTCTTTATTCTCTTCAACTGCGTAGCTCTGGAACTCTCTCCCAGAATCAGTCTTTCCCTCTTCCTATGACTTGAATTGCTTCAAACTCCGTGTGTCCAGGCATTTTGGCTCGAATGTCCCTTGATTTTGGCCCTGGATGTGGGATGGTTGTATGTATTTCGTCATTAATATATCTTATTATAATTTTTTTAGTTTCCTCCCTAGACCTCCATGAAGCATGAAAAAAAAAACTCCCAATACCCTCCTTCAAGATAAATTTGTATATTTTTTCGATAGAAAATAGTCCCGGCCTAAGACCGATTCCTCTTACATTACAGGCTCGCTATCACTCACTAGGAAAACATCGACACCTAAATGACGTGAGAAGTCTAAATATTGACAAAGAAATGGGGCAAAAGGCCTTTAAATCGCAAAACTAATGGGCCGAATGTAATAATATCTTAAAACTAATGGGGCTAAACATGAGGAAGGAGGACCAGAAATACGACCCATCTCCCTTTCAGTAAAAACAATAATTACGGAAGAAATACTATATTATATGAACAAAAAAAAATCTGTTATAATTACGTATGTAGCCAATAGAGATATTTTAACCCGATCCTTACCGGCGACGTCTCTTTAACTTTATTCTAGCTACTATTAGACGACTTAATGCAGTTTAAAAATGGCCTTCAATAATTAACAGGCTTCGAAATTTAACCCTCTCTGTACCGGCGACGTCTCTTTAACTCTATTCTGGCTACTATTAGACTGTTTAATTTAGTTTAAAAAGGGCCTTCAGCAATTTATACGTTTCTAACTATCTCACTTAACCCTTTTTTACTACCACAGATCCTTTATAAACTGCTCAAAATTGTCTAAGTTTAGCCTGAATATAATTAATAAGACGTCGCCGGTACAGAAGGGATTTAAACAACGTAAATCAACTCAAAAATACGGCGGGTGCCCAACCCCGAAAGGGGTTGAAATAGGGGAGCTATCCCCCCGCCAAAGGCGACTTTCTAGGGCCTTTCCTAGCTGATGCCGAGAGGATTGGGTTCTAGTCATGTGGTGATGGGCTGGTCTATCAGAGTGAGAACTGAGCGATCTCTGCCATATCCATAGCTTACTCTGACTGTTCCTTTTACTTATACATTTTCTAGATCTCAAGTGACGGCGTGTGTTCCGTGGATTGACCTCCCAATCTACCAAGATTGGAAGCCAAAGCGTCACATTTTTCCTTTGCCCCTCAACTTTCTCTTCATAATTGCTGAGGGGCACGGGGCCCTGGGTGGGGCTTTGGTTTCCCGGGCGTTTCCGCACCCTCCTCAGCTCCCCGCCATGGAGTGGCTTCGATCACCCAGGCTTTACTGTGGTCGGCAGGGAGGGTTCTCTGGGGGCGCTCGGTTATGACCTTGGCCTTGCTCGGGGCCTTGGGGCTGTTCGGCCAGGCAGCTTGGGGAACACCAACAACAACAACGCAAAATACGGGACACCATAGTAAACTTCTTATATTTATCATATGTTCTTATAATTGACTATTCATTCTTGGCGATTCATTCGTGGCAACAACTTGGGGTTGAGGTATCTGGTAATAGACTAAAATATAGGTTGGCATGATTCGTGAGACCCAATTTATGGCCTAGTAACATATAAGATGTATGGTAGCGTTGTTAAGTCGTGTCTCGGCTGCCAGTACGTTTGACTCGCTCTGTGCTGCATAAATGTCTGTCAGATATTGAATAGGGCGGGTAAGTGTAGGAATACGTGTGTATATCTCACTCGAAATGAAGAAATAAAGTTGAAATATAGCTGATACCAATTGTTGATCAACATATCCATGGTGCCGAGACATAACTTATTTGGCCCCCTAGACCTCCATCAAGCTTAACATTGCTCCCTCTAGACCCCCTTTCAAGACAAATTTGTAAAAACAAATATAGAAAAATTTCCAAGCTGATGGCCGCTACTCTTCGCCAAGAAAAACATCGACAGCTAAATGCCACGAAAGGTCTTCAAATTGACAGAAATAGGGCGAAATTTCTGAAAATCGCCAAACTAATGTTGTGAAAGTTAAAAAATCTGAAGAAAAAAGACAATGGGGCTAAACATTGGGGAAATAGGGATCCAGAAAAATATCTCAATTGGAAATATATCCTTAACAGCAAAGAGAGGAAGCAGCGGTGATATATCGATCCTAGGCTGCATTATTAACTAAAACTAATATTTAAGAATCCCCCCACTGCCCACCTAATATGCAGTAGTATATATGTTACAGTCAGACTGTGAAACTAGGCATTTCATGAAATGACTAAACATTTCAATCAATCTGTGAAATGACTGGTTACTAACTGGTTACTAACCTAACTTAGGTTACGTTAGGTTAGGTTATATTGATCTCCACCTATTATTTATGAAGTGAAGCAAACTGTTCACACAATGACACACCTCAATCTTCGTTTCACGAGTTTGAAGGCAACTATGGGGCTTGCCCTACTTACCTAACCTAACCTGAACTACCTAACCTAACCTAACCTGTTAGGTTATTAACCAGTTAGCAACCAGTCATTTCACAGATTGAATGAAATGCTTAGTCATTTCACGAAATTACTACGTTTCACAGTCTGACTGTAACATATATAAGCACAAAGCTTCTACTGTATGATGCTCCCCCTGCCTAGTGCACAGGAGGTTATCAAAACAAATTCGCTAGATTGTAAATATTTGCCGAAAGTCGCTAGAATATTGCCATTATCTTTATAATATTGCTCCAAAATGGCTCTAATCTCCAGACTATTATTAGAATTCATGCTGCAAGATGTAGACATATGCCGCTAGACTGAGTAAATACCTCTACATCCAGCGGGAAAGTAGCTAGATTGGCATCACTGTGAGCCAAAGCTGCTTACGCTGCTTACGCGAGGTGGAGCTCAGTCTCGGCCCAGCTGGTGTATTGAGCGGACGGTGACGGAGGAGCGCTTGGAAAATGTAGGCGGTTACAATCCATCCCAGATCCCTATCCTTCGGTGGTCTTTGAACTTAGCGGGATTAGTTACAGTAACTGTTTGGTTGCAACAAAAACAGTAGGGTCACACAAAGATGAAGTGCAATGCCATGAAACTTAACCCTTTCTGGCTACTGTTAGACGATTTTATTCAGTTTCAAAAGGGCCTCCAGCAAATAACAGGCTTCGAACTATCTCACTGCCTTGATGGTGTAATGGTTAGAGTGTTTAAAATATGTGTGTGGTAGCCCAGCTTCGAATCCCGGTGGATCACATACTTTCATTCATTTCATTGAGGAGGTGTTTGGTGTTGGAGTGAAATTAATAAAATAGATTAATAATTTTTGCTACCACAGCTTCTGCACAACATCACAACTGCACAACATCGTCTAAGCATAGCAAGAATATAATTAAAAGGACGTCGCCGGTACAGTAGGTGTTAATCCTGGCGTTAATGCAGGATAAGTGAAGGTCTTGAAAATCCTTTGATGAGGAGTTGAAAGAGAGGATTGTTTATTTGTGTACGTGCGGAACCAATGGAAGGAGTTTTAGTGGTGGAGATGGTCTGGACCGTTTGTTGTGTTTCTATTCAGGGTTCGTGTGGGAGAATATCTTGGTCTTGTTTTTTGTTTTGTTGTTATTTCTTAAGGGTTAGTACGTGCTTGGTTTTTAGTCTATATATATATATATTTTATATATTTTATGTTTATAGTTTAAGAAAGATCTGTTGTACTAAAAAGGGTTAAATGACATCGTTCGATAACTGTTTATTACTGGGAGGCCCCTTTGAAACTTAATAACTGTTTATTACTGGGAAGCCCCTTTGAAACTTAATAACTGTGTATTACTGGGAGGCCCCTTTGAAACTTAATAACTGTTTATTACTGGGAGGCCCCTTTGAAACTTAATAACTTTATTACTGGGATGCCCCTTTGAAACTTAATAACTGTTTATTACTGGGAGGCCCCTTTGAAACGTAATAACTGTTTATTACTGGGAAGCCCCTTTGAAACTTAATAACTGTTTATTACTGGGAGGCCCCTTTGAAACTTAATAACTGTTTATTACTGGGAGGCCCCTTTGAAACTTAATAACTGTTTATTACTGGGAAGCCCCTTTGAAACTTAATAACTGTTTATTACTGGGAGGCCCCTTTGAAACTTAATAACTGTTTATTACTGGGAGGCCCCTTTGAAACTTAATAACTTTATTACTGGGAGGCCCCTTTGAAACTTAATAACTTTATTACTGGGAAGCCCCTTTGAAACTTAATAACTGTTTATTACTGGGAGGCCCCTTTGAAACTTAATAACTGTTTATTACTGGGAGGCCCCTTTGAAACGTAATAACTGTTTATTACTGGGAAGCCCCTTTGAAACTTAATAACTTTATTACTGGGAGGCCCCTTTGAAACTTAATAACTGTTTATTACTGGGAGGCCCCTTTGAAACTTAATAACTGTTTATTACTGGGAGGCCCCTTTGAAACTTAATAACTGTTTATTACTGGGAGGCCCCTTTGAAACTTAATAACTGTTTATTACTGGGAGGCCCCTTTGAAACTTAATAACTGTTTATTACTGAGAGTCCCCTTTGAAACTTAATAACTGTTTATTACTGGGAGGCCCCTTTGAAACTTAATAACTGTTTATTACTGAGAGGCCCCTTTGAAACTTAATATTCTCGTCTAGTAGCAGCCAAAGGTAAAAGGACGTCGCCGGTACAGTTTAGGTTAATGACAAAATATAAAACTCAAATATCTCTACGTTCCAATATTGCCCATTTTTCACAATTAACATCATAGTTCGCTACAAAATATTCGTAATTGCTGAGTAATCAGGATGGGGACATGCCAGTTTTTCATCAACTGTCAAACCAAAGACCTTTTATTTCTTTTTAGTCATTACCGGTACTAATGATAGACACAACATTATGCTTCACAGTTCATATTATGTCCATGGAAGTGATGAAATAACCAAACCAATGCAATTTTGTGTAAGTTTTCTTATACTCTTTTATATATCCATTCCAACTTTGAGAACAAAATAATAGCCCTAGTTTGATGGCCGGCCTGATCAAAATATAACAACTTTATAAACATATCGTCAATATTTAGATACACTAGTTATGTATTACGGGAACTATGACAATAATTACATCGCTATGAACAAAATATCTTCAAAACTGGATAATGTTTAACTTCCGCCACTCAACCAATTAATTATGGAGCATACCGCTCATGAATTGATCTGTGGCCTACTGTGAACCTACTGGATCTACTCGTGGATAATGGTGTTGGTGTTGCAGTGATGAGTGTTCGAGTATTACTACCACTGATACTACTAACCCACACTGTCACCTTGGGCACCGCTAAGTCAGGTAAGCAATTTGAGTATAACTAAATAAGTTGGTCACCAATTATTTTGCAATATTTGAAAACAAATATGGATTTTATATGCTCTAAACATAATATGAAAATGTGTTTTAAGCCTCGGCAAAACCTAATAAAAATATATGGTACTAAAATGGAATTTTGTCGTAACATGGTTGTCAATCCTTCCTATAGACGGCACCGATTCGTACACACGCCATTTTCACCTGTCTCCCGAGGTCTGTCCACCAGCTTTTTAGTCCACTCCACCTGCCCATCTCTGTCGATAGGTTGGGTTGTTTGGTTAGGTTAATATACTAGGTCTCAGAAACAAGATTCGTAGTTGCGGTAGTATTTACGGTATCTGGACACTTCGAGCGAATTCATATTCGAGCGGAGGCGCATTTAGGTTAGGTTAGGTTAGGTTAGGTTAATTAGGTTAGATTGTGCATCCGCTCGATCAGGAAATCGCTCGAAGTGACTCGCATTCGTATTTACAGATACGGCCGAATACCGGTAGGCTACTAAATGGGCGCCGGCCCAACCGCCATGTTGTATCCCATGTAGGCCTACTAGGTAGCCTACTACGGACACATTGTAGGCGTTAGGTGTGGATTAGGCTTGTATCCAATGTACTAGGTCTATGTTACTGGATATTTATGATTTAAATAAGTGCTACGTTTTCAATAAATCTGGTTATATGGCTTTGCAATTAGGGAAATCATGAGCCGATTTCCGACATTTAGTTAGTCTTTTTCGATTCTCAAAATACGATCCAAGTTTTGCCAAAAATTGGCTCGGGTTTTCCAAAGTTATGCTTTTTGGGGTTTGCAATTTAGGGAAACATGAGCCAAATTTCTAAATGAGGTTACTGTCATTTTGTTGTCTACAAACTCTCAAAATCCGAGCCAGCTTTGGCCAAAACTTGGCTCGGATTTTCGAAATATTGGGTTTTAGGCCTTAGAAATACCTTAAAACCCGAGCCAAGTTTTGCTAAAATACGTTTTAATCGCCGTTTTACGCATTTAACCCCTCATTTTCCCTGTACTTCATAGCCCTCCCCACTATCGGGCGGCGTGTCTTAAGATCGTTGTATAATGGGGAAAAAGGTTTCGCCGAGGGTTGTAATTATTTCCAAACACTATATATTGATGAAAACTAACAGGGAAAAATAAAAAAATCCATGGGAAAATTGGTGACCATCTTATTTAGTTTTTCCGCAATTTGTTGTTTTATAGGAGTAATTTATGCTGGAAATATATATTTCCCCATTATCCAAGAAGCGAAAAGGATGTAGTATCCTGGATTATCGCCCGCTATGTTTATACTACTCGCACGCTCGCGATCACGTTCCCGTCTACTTTAACTGATGTGGGAACGGTGGGATAATAGGTTGAGGGAGGGGGGGGGGGGGGGGGAATTGCCCCCCTCTCTATTTCTTATTGTCATCATCATATATTGTCAGCAGGGGGCAAATAGCAGAAACAAAAATAATAGATTAATGGCGTCGATCATCGACTCAATGATCGGTACAGTTGGTGCAAAATGTGGGCATGATGTAGTATCCGGGTGTATCACCAGATACGTTAACATTACGCTCGAGGTTACGTTCCTTTCTATTTTGACTGCATTTTTTGGCAAGAATGTAGTTACCAGGTGTACCGCCCGTCTTGTTTACACTACGCGGACGCTCACCATAATGTTCCCGTCTATTTTGACTGCCTTTGGATACAAAAATACATTACCCTAACCAAACAACCTAACCTAACCTAACCTAGTATTATAGATTTATAAGTATTTATTTTATTATAAGTATTTACAGATGATTTATGTTGTATGACGGTAGTGGTACACCCGGTAACTACATCCATCCCCATTGTTCTTTCATTTTCTCCCTGCTGGTAATACATATGATGATGACAATATGCCATGCCTCTGCCCCCCCCCCCCTCTATGACTTATTGTCGTCACTGTTATATTGTCAGCAATAACAATAAAACAATAAAACAATAAAAAATACAGTCAAATTAGACGGGAGCGTAACCGGGAGCGTACAATGAGGGGCCCTCAACCTATTATTGCATTACACGGCAGTCAAATTAGACGGGAATATGATCGCAAGAAAACGAGTAATGTAAACAAAGCTGCCAATATGCCCAAATACTACATTCATACACAAAATGTTGGGACAATATAAAGATGATGTAATTAAATTCATACATCGATTTTATCGTGGCCTACAGGTTTCTTATAGGCTACCATATATTTCATTCCTATATGTGTCTAAATGCCCGTACACATTTATTACTGATCCTGAAAAACAAAATATCCTCTATTTATTAGTGGCCCCTTCATCATTGACGATACGCCTTAACGTAGGTAATGGCCAATCTTTGAACTCAAACTTGTCTTTCGAACTTCCCGCCCGGGAGAGATCAAAATACGATTGCCACACATCGTGAGCGAAACGCTCTTAAAAAAACACTCACGGACTCGTCCTATATGATGTGGGGACCACTACTAGAAAAAACTAGCAAAAAATAAGAAAATAAAAAATTAAACTTTGATCTTTGCATTGCGCTTCTCATACGTCTGCTGATTGTGTACGCTTCGCCTCGCTTATCGAAGCGCTATCTCGCTCTTAATTCTCCCAGGCCCGTGTGGATAGGACGTGTGTCCTGGCGCTCCTGCCCTTTCTCGTTCGTCACCTCCCCTCGTTTATGGTGAGTCTTTGCTCATTTGTACATGATATTTACTGAGGACAGGTAGCTTATCGACTTGTATAGGGTGTGAAGTGTTAAATGCGGGCCCTGGAGACTGTTTTTCAGGGTCTATAATAAACGTGTTAGGCGGAGTCCTTGTTGTGATAAGGCAAGACTCCCACGTGTTTTATTTTCCTAGCTCATTATTAGTTCACTGTGTAGTCATGAGGCTTCATTTAAGGTGAACCGGTCCCTGTTGTTCGGTCCATTTTGGGTGTTCAACAAGTATGCTTCGTGGGCTAGTGCTCATGGATTTTCTCACTTAGCTGAGGGGTCCTGCATGGAGCCATTCTGCTCTTCAATGTACTCTTCATGATTCTAAGTGTTGGTGTGGTCTTCAGTGGAATGCAGGTTTGTGCTACAGTGATTAACTCATCGCCATCTGCCCCCATCTAGTTGGCCTCATGTAGGTTATTATATATATGGTTAGGGTGTGTTATTATTGATGTATTGATTACTATTCATGTATAACCATGCCATGTATGTTTCACGTTGTTTATGCCACATAATTGAGGGTTGGCCCTTCTGGCGGGATTTATAAAGTAAGACTTAATAACAACGTGCCTCTAGTTGTTTCGCGTGGTTTTTCCGCCGGGAAACATCTAAGAGTTATGTTAAAATTCAAAACATCCGCCATCTGGTACAGGATTGTCATGGATTTTTGTCTGTTTTGTTTACGGCGTATAGTTTGATTCCGGCTGAGCCGGCATTTAACTAAAACTGGGTTCCGGAGGTCCGGCTAAGCCTTCTCCTTTATCACAAATTAATTTCCGCCGCAAATAACTTAACAGATAAAAACGTCCGTTGCTTGATACATTCGGACGTTTATCCTGGGGGTGCATCGTGGGGAGCCACGTCCGCCGGGATATTAACGGCTGAGCCAAGAAACTAACTCACCCATTTAGATCTTGTAGCTTTCAGTTAAACTGTTTTGCTTTCATTTTTGTGCGGCTGGTCCACCGGGGCTAAGAATTAATATCCAAAGCAGCGCTGATCACCGGGGTTAGTTCTTGCATCACAAGACGGGATGAGGTCAGTGTTGGTCACTTGGGTAAGAAGTTATATAATTTAAGTAGAACATGGGACTACTATATACTCACTTACATTCTTGGGGAATGTACTTAACGTAAGGGGAACTAAGATTGCGTAGTGTTATTCAACTCTTCTTTCTCTTTTACGGTGGAGATTTATTGCTATTTTGCGTTTTGCCAGCCTAGCGTGTCCTTATGAGCATTGATTCTTGACATTTTCTTGCACCAGGTTCGCGTGGGGGACACCTAGGAGAATTCTGCAATCTCCCTGGCGGGAGGAGGTTATCATGGATAAGAGTGCTTTCTCTGTTTGCAAGGCTTTGGGTTGTAATCAATTAGCTGTTATCGGACACACCCTTTGTTTACGGTGTGTTCCTTATCTTGACCGTTCACGGGGCCGTTGGCTTTCCCAAGCATGCCCCCATTGTTCAGCCTTCCTCAATGCCTATTTGACCCAAGGTGACACTCAATGTAAAACTATTTTACTGCACATTAGGTCTGAATTTGTAACTTACTGTAAGACGGTCGCCCATAAATCTCTCCAGCTGGATGACCAGATTTTAGATGACTTATTAAAAGGGGCTTTGGTTACTTCACCCTCTGTGGGTTCCCGTGAAACTTCCTCCCGCCAACTTAAGCGACCAAGGACCGCTGATCCGCCGGAAGTCAAAGCTTTGTCTAGCCGGTGAGACAGGTCCCGCTCTCCTCTACCGACTTCCAAGTCGCCTTCTGATAACAGACGACTAAGCGGAGCCGGAATGACTTTGACGCCGCGCTTAATGCCGGCGATGACAAGTCTAAGAAGAGCAAATCTAGGACGTCCTCCAAATCGAAGAAGGCAGCTAAGCCGCCATCCACGCCAGTTAAATCTTCGACACACAGAGAGACGCCAAGAGACACATCCAGTCATGTCTCAGGCCATCCTCACCGGTTCACAATTCCCCACAACCCGCAGCCAGAACCTAAGGTGTTGCCAGTTTTGGGAATTAAAAGGAGTAGCAGCGTGTGTTCTAGCCGGCGGAGCGATGAGAGCTCTTTTAACCAGCAGCCCTCAGGACATGACCCACTCTTGTATGACATCCCGGATCTGAACCTGAAAGACGTCTCTGAGACCGACGTTCTTGATTCATTTACAGAAACACACGACACCGCTGCCCAGGTCGGCGAGTCTCGGTTGGAGGCTGAGCCGGCCCCCCCGACCCGGTCACCGGGTCCTAACCTACACCAACATGGAGTATACGACGAGGAGTTGGCATCTGGACAACGCCCAGCTTCTCGCCAATCTGGTACGCAGGAGTCAGAGGCGTCACGTTCTGCGTCCCAGTCTGACCAAGAAAGTGGGATCTTTGTAGCCAAGGAACAATTACAAGAGTTATTTGAATTTATGAGACAAGTGAAGGGTGAGCGTCAGGTAGTGGTGCCAGTACTCGTAGCCCCGGTGGTGCGACCTCTAGGGCAAGTACCAGTGCAACCGCAAGTTATAGTAACTTTACCTCCCCCTACTGTCACTACTCAAGCTCCAACTTTGGGTGCCACAGCTTTGTTACCATCTAATTTGAAACTGCTTTCAGATGTGCTACCCCCCCGCCCTCCCCCCCGCTTGATATTTCTATTCCTGGAAAGAAAGGCCCTATGCCTCTCCTATATGGACCAGATACATCTTGGTCAGTTGTTAAGCCGCTACACCCCAAGGTCGCACAACCCACGGTTACAGGGGAGGTACCTGTGCCGGAACATTGGGTTATCGAGGCTAGTGAGGCTAGAAAGTTGCTGGCCAAGAACCAGGTGGTTGATGTACTTGATGTTGTCGTCAGGGCCATTCCCACATTTTATAATCCTGATTATTTTGTGCACATGCAATCCCCTGCCTGGGTCATCTTTAGTTCATCTTCAGAGTGGGGAATCTGGGCCGTGGGATGCGTGGGCACAGGAGGCCCAGCTGTTTGCCAGCACCATTACCAGTAAGAGCAGTCACCAGCTCCCGTCGGAAGACAATCATTGGTTTTCCATGCCGGTAGGCAAGGCGGATGGGATACCTCAGTATATTTTTGAATTTCTAGGTGCCCCTAAATTATTTTGATGTCAGTTGCCTGAACCTTTTTGTCCCCCTACACAGGTCCAGATAGATACAAATTTCAAAATGAGGCAGAAAGCCTGGAGAATGGCGTCTCAGTACCTACTCAGCCGCCAACTTGGGGCCTCTCTGGCCAGGACGACTGAGTCAGCAACAGACGCCGGGATCCAGAAGGCTCTTTCTCTGACCAGGCGTCGTCTTCTCCAAAATTCAATTCAGTCTCTTGGCAACGTCCGGACTGCTCTCTTTGAGGCGGTACGGGTCCGCCAAGATCTGAGGGTTTACTTGGTGAGGAAGCTCCCGGCGGAGATTGGTAGGAGACATATTTTGTTTAATGTATTCACCTAAACTATTGCCTCTGACAATGCCTGGCGCACCGTAAATTTCTTACTTGACTCGCAGACTGCTACCACTTCTAAGTCTAAGGGTGAACAGTCCGCTAAGCCTCATTTCAAAGCTAAGAGTTCCTTTTGTGCGCAAGCTCAGTCACATCAGTCATCAAAGACTTTCACCATCCCTGCAAATAACGGGACGCCTCGAGGGCGAGGTCAATTCAGGGGTAGAGGGCGTTGGTTCAGGGGTACTTCTAGGGGTAAATCCAGTAGCGATGGTAGCAAGGCCTCTCATCCCCCCACACCAAAATTGGAGTCACTTCCCTCCTCTTCAAAAAACTGATAGCTTACCACAAGGCTTTCTCACTCCCAGTGCCACGGCAAGGCGAGACGGAAACGAGAGTAGTACTGCCGGACAACACCAGTTATGCAACTGGCAACTTCCGAGATTGTTTTCGGGCATGACCCCGGCGAACATGGGCAACGACAGTGGTCCGCAAAGGCCTCTCCTGGCGGTGGTCCCAGCGCCCCCGTCTACGTATCCCTACACAATTCAATCTTGTTTCATTGGAGGTTGGATCAATCGTCAAAGAGATGGCCCAAAAGCAGATCATTATGCCCAGTCCTGCGTCAATGTCTGTGTTCATATCCCGGTTGTTTTGGTGCCAAAACGGGACAGTGTTCAGATGAGGCCAGTGATCGACCTATCATATCTCAACACACACATTCACAACCAGTCATTCAGGATGCTCACAGCAAATCAGATCAGATTGGCACTCCCGCCGCTGGGCTGGATGTACTCAATAGATCTAACAGATGCCTACTGGCATGTCCCAATAAACAAACTTTTTCAAAAGTATCTAGCTTTACGCAACGGGGACCAAACGTATGTCTTTCAGAGAATGCCCTTTGGATTAAATCTAGCACCCCGAGTTTTCACAAAATTAGTCAGACAGGCTTTGCTACCATTGCTCGAACTGGGGATCATGGTGTTATGGTACCTAGACGACTGGCTAGTGGTAGCACAATCCAAAATAATATGCCTTCAACATGTTTAACAGGTGGTAGATCATGTAGCTGCCTTTGGGTTCAAGGTGAACTTAGCAAAGTCCTCCTTGATCCCCACCAGGAAAATTCAATGGGTGGGCCTTATTTGGGATACCGAGTTACTCACTCTGAGTCAGAGCGAAGACAACCGTCAGAGATTTCGGAGGAAACTCTTTCGGTTTCTTCATTCTCGGACGACAACGAGGAGGATCTGGGAATCTCTGGTAGGCTCACTCAATTGGATTCAGCTGACGGACGTCTGAAGGTCAAAAGAATTATTTTGGAAGGAAACAGTTGCTTTCCGCTGTTGCCAGCGGAAACACTGAGGACAATTCCAAACTTAATCCACAACCTCCTGGCGGCTTGGGCGAAGCCAGAAGTAATACACTCCTCCTTAACTTGGACAGCTCCGCCTCCGACGGTCTGGATCGATACAGACGCGTCAGGAACTCTGGGATGGGGTTACCAGTCAAACCTAGGACATCTGGGTCAGGGTCTATGGTCAATATCAAATAATCTTCATATCAATGCCAAGGAGTTGCTAGTCCCACTATTCTTTTTACAGGAGCACGGTATGAGCCAGGCGGGAAAGTCTCTTGCCTTCAGAATGGACAATTTGACTGCAGTGACGTGCATTCAAAAGCAAGCGTCAGCGAGATCTCGAGTGTTACAAGGGTTGTCGGAAAAGATCTTTCACCTAGCGGGGAAGCTAGAGATTTATCTTCATGCAACGTATCTGCCCGGCGTGGCGAACGTATGGGCAGATGCTCTGTCTCGGAGACAGAGCACCAAAGTAGAATGGGCTCTCAAGCAAAACATCTTTCAAAAGATGATTGCCGAACCCTACCATCCACAAGTGGACTTGTTCGCGTCAGAGGCAACACACAAGCTACCTCTGTACCTCACACGGCGGAGTCGGACTTCGGCGGGGGGTCCAGACGCATTTCTGGTAGCGTGGAACAAATGGAGCTCCATTTATCTCTTTCCACCGCCAGACGAATCCTTAACCCTTAACTAGCGGCGCGCGACTTATGTCGAGTTAAAGAACTGGCAAAAAAGGGTGAAAATCGAGTGAAAATGGGTGGAACAGTAATGAACCATATGTCCAACATCTGTGGCCTCCCGGCCCACACTAACTCCAGTTCCCCCACCGCACAGGAGGATGACAGTGTGACCAATAGTTCGCGAAAAGTGAACAATGTAGCAAAATCCGCTAAACTTCCATCTTTGAGGTAACACTGTCAGGGCTCCACGAGTTCTACGTAGCTGTATGTGGTGTCATTGTGTAGCGATTTCCGCTTAGTTTTCGGCACAATACAGTTCCTTTCATGCTGATGGTTGATATAGCAGTCAGAATGGCCTGAAAAGGCCCAAAACGGCCACAGATCCCCCGCTAGACAAGGGTTAATGTGCAAAGTTGTTCACAAACTACGGGATTATCGGGGCATGGTCTCGATGATCGCGCCAATGTGGCCGGCTCAAGTTTGGTACAATCAATTGAAGACGTGGTGCGAGAACCCGGTGTCGCTCCCGATTCCGTACTTCCACTTAGACACAATTGGAAACCTCAAGACCTCGCTGACTTTTGCCTTATGGACATTCAGAAGGCCAAGTGGCTAGGACAGATTGGGGATTCAGTGACTCACAAATTAATTAATCAGTATGCTAAATCAACTCAAAGACAGTACCAATCGCACTGGCAGTCGTTTACTACATGGATAGTAAAAACTGATCAACAACGGTCCTCGGTGGCTCAGGTTTTTAATTATTTAAATTACCTCTATGATATTCAAAAGTTGTCAGTTGTCACATTAAGGAATCACCTCAGAGCAATTCGGAGACCGTTTTTTTTATTTAACAGGCATGTCCGTGCCGGAGGCGGAGGAAAAGGGTTTTATGCGGTCTTGCTTCCGGCTTCGCCCCCCTCCTCGTCAACTCACACCCACCTGGTCACTTGATCTGGCCCTTGAAATGCTTCAATCACGTATATATTGCCATGATCCGCCTTTTGACTTAAAACTTAAAAAGGCAATTTTTCTGATGGCATTGGCAACAGGTGACAGGGTGTCTGGAGTTGGCGGAGATGAGTTCGGAGCCGACCTGCTTACGGTTTTCGAGGCGCAGCGTGAGTGTCCATATTGCCCCTGCTCCTAACTTCATTGCGAAGAATGAACATTGTAAACATGTATTTTATTTTATTTTTTTAAGGAGACAATGAACGGAGGAAGGAAAAACACAGATAAAACAAAAAGGTCCATGTGCCTAAAGGCATCCTCCATTCATAAAATGTTTGTAACAACTGGATTTAAACATTTGCAGATTGTAAGTTTGTGGAAAGCAATTCGAGGGAAGTGAATTCCAAAGAGTAGTAGCTCTGGGGATAAATGAATTCTGATAAGCAGAAGTTCTGCATTGTGGAGGAGAAAGTGTAAATTCATGGGCGCTCTCAGCTGCCCTAGTTCTACGGGGAAAGATGTGGAGAGGCGGCACAATTGAAGCAAGTTCCTCGGAACATTGCTGTGAAAATATCTGTAGAATAATGCAAGGGATGCAACGTTTCTTTGTATGGATAATGTAGGAAGGTCTTGTGTGATTGCAGGGTTATTGATTAATCTAATAGCTTTATTTTGAATTTTGTCCAACTGCCTCAATGCAACCACTCCACTTCCACCCCACAGAGGTGAACAGTTATCCATCTGAGAACGCACATGACTTTTATATATCATGGCCAACTGCTCGTCAGTGAAGAATTCTCGAACTCTGTACAGGAGTCCCAGTTTTTTAGAGGCATTCTTAGCAATGCTTCTAACATAATGTGTCCAGCTCAAGTTAGTAGTTAATGTTACACCGAGAATGTCAATACTATGGGAAGTGGGAATATTTACATAATTAAAAATATATGGGAGTCAGTGAGATTCTGTCGGTTAGAAAATTGAATGTATTTGGTTTTCTGTGCATTAAAGGAAACTAGATTCTTTTGTCCCCATCCATCAATTCTAGAAAGGTCCTGGTTCAGAGAAATTGCAGTGTTTATTTTTGAATTTATAAGATCGGGTTGGGTGAAAGAATTGGTAAATGTGAAGGAACTGTGGAGTGTTGAGTCATCTGCGTAGGAATGTATTGGATTATGAGTGGTAGATATGAGATCATTGATATGAATGAGGAAAAGAATTGGGGCCAAAACTGATCCCTGGGGAACACCAGCATTTATTGAGTGAAATTGAGAATAAAGGCCATCTACCATTACACATATTTTTCTGTTATGAAGATAAGAAGAAATTAGTGGAACTAATGATGCAAGGCAGTAGTGTGACATCTTCGACAATAAGGATTGATGCCAGACTCTATCAAATGCCTTTGATATATCCAGTGCTATTGTATGTGTTTCACCATGTTGGTCTGTAGCTTGGTTGATTTGATGCGTAAGAAGGCAAAGCATGTCTGCAGTTGATCGACATCGTCTAAAACCATATTGCCTATCACTGATTAATTTATTATTCTCAAGATGCTTAATTATGTGATTATTTAATATAATTTCAAAGACTTTACCAAGAGTGGAAGTAATAGCTATTGGTCTGTAGTTTGATGGATCTGAAGAGGCACCTTTTTTAGGAACTGGATGGATGTTTGCTTCTTTCCAGGGTACTGGGAAGCATGAGGTATGAGTACACAGACGGAAATTTTTTGCCAATACAGGAGCGAGCACCAAGGAGCAATTCTTAAGTACTATTGGAGGAATTTCATCTGGACCAGGAGCCTTATCTACTGAGAGATTCTGCAAAATAGTTTTGACATGTCTGGTGTGGATCTTAAGTGAGGGAATTTCAGGCGAATTAAAATTAAGTACAGGGACATCTTGATTTATTTCATCTAAGGTTGAGTTGGTGGAGAAAATATCTGCAAGAAGGTTAGCTTTACCTCGTGGGTCACTTACAAGACTGCCAGTCGGAGATTTTAATGGTGGAATGGATGAAGCAGTAGTGAAGTTGGATTTAACCCTTAATTAGCGGCTCACCACATAAGTCGAGTTAAATAAAGCTGGACTATGTGGCGGCGCTCGACATAACTCGAGTGGCAATTTCAGCACGTAATGTTGCTGAGAGAGAGAGACAAGTGGTGGCAGGAGAGTAGCGAGCGTATGACTGCTCCAGACCACCGCGGCGAACCTACTGACACGAATCTCACCTCCCTCCTACCTCTCTCACTCGCTATATAAGGAATTGTATGGGGAAAGTGCCTAATTACATGCTTTTTGCACTCGCGTTGCACGGTTATTGCAAGAAAACTAGCCATCATAAAAGGATCGTTATGGTGTCATTCGAAAGCTCTGTTTATGCCCTTTCAGGGATAGATACTTGTTTTACGTTCTGGGTCTTATTTAGGCATGAAAATGATCACGTAAACAGCCATATTTTGGCGAAAAACACCCCGCTGGGCGGTACATATAAATAAACCGCATAGGCCGCTCTTAAGGTGTTAAATGAGTTAAGAGTAGACCAAAATATTTTGTTATCATTTGGATTATTTAGAAGTTTATTTGCCTGCTTGTGGAGAAAGTTTGATTTAGTTAGGTTTAATACAGTTTTGGCATGATTTCTGATGTTTCTAAAGTAATTAAAGGCTTCATGAGTTTTTGATCTTGTGTATGCATTGTAGGCTATTGCTTTTTGTTCAGTTACTCTAGCACAATTATGGTCAAACCATTTAGGTGAATTAGATCTTTTACTGTACTTTTGATGAGGAATAAAAGTTTCCATTCCAATTTTTACAAAATCTTGTATGTGGCTCAAGGTGGAGTGTGCATCATTAGAAAAGAAAGAGGTCCAGGGAATATCAATAAAGAAACCCTGAAGACCCTCCCAGTCTGCCCTATCGTAATGCCATTTAGTCACCAAAACAGGTTCAGAGTGGGAAGGTGTGGTAGGTGATAGACAGGTGGCCTGTATCAGACAGTGATCAGAAGATCCAAGCGGGGACCTCACTGTAACATCATAATTTTCTGAATTGGTTGTTAAAAATAAGTCCAGTAGGTGGGAATTAGGATTAGGATTATCTGGTACACGGGTGGGTTGGTTGACTAGTTGAGTGAGATTAAATGAGTCTGCAAATAGCTCACATTCAAGACCAGCATCATCAGTCCTGGCTGAATGAGTGAGCCATTCAACATTATGGACATTAAAATCACCCAACACAGTGATTTCAGAAGAAGCATTTAAGTTGAGGACACTGAGTTGTGAGGACAGAGAATCAAAAAGACTTTGCTCTGGAGGATTATTTGGGGAACGGTAGATGCAACATATGTATTTAAATTTACCAGCAGAAATTAATTTGTATATAGAATAATCAAAATAGGGACAATTGAAACTAGTAACCTCCTCCAGGGCAATTTCAGGGCAAGTACAGAGTTTGAAGGTCCAGCTCTGAAACAGGGCGATCGGCACCATTTGCTATGTCCGGTCCAAGCCCTTATGTCATTTATGCGGGGGTCCCGGCCGACACAGGCGGGCTCCCTTTGAGCTTCGCGGACAGGTAAACGTCTTCAAAAGCGCCGGCTAGCTGCGTTATTAGTAGAGGTGATTCGGGAGAGTAATCTGGGCGTGTTGGCTAGGGCTCACGATATTCGGAAGTGGGCGGCATCACTCAGATTCCTCCACAATTACTCTCTCGGTGATATTCAACAGACACAGTTGTGGTCTTCTAATCATACATTTCTATCACGTTACCTGTCCGTGAATCTCCTGAAACCTTCTCGTACATGTGTAGTTTATGGCAGAAAGTCTAGTTTTAAGCTATTTTGTAAAGAAAGGGGGGGGGGGGGTGTATCCTAGCTAAGGACTATGACCTGCCTCTTATGTGATACAAGATATTACGAGAATGAAAGGTCATTCCTTAGACTCAAATAAGTCTAGTCAGGAAATTTTTCTGTTTACTTTATGGATGCAATAGAGTTCACTATATATACTCATTAATCTTAAGGACTAGGATTAAAAGAGAGAGTACAAATATTGTTTAATATAGTACCTGGGGCCATAAATATATAGGCCAACTTATTATCAGTATTGATAAACTATTTATTTTATTTATGAATTATAAGCTATTTGTATAGTTTATGTGTTTCACCAACTGTTCTGTCAATTGTATAGGTGACAACACCGCAGGCTACGTGTAACCCTTTCGCTGCGGGTGACGTTCTGGAATGTTTTGGCAAGTTACAGCAATTTCCAGGCTTTAATAGCATGTAAAATACGTAAAAATCGAGTGTCAGTGGGTGGGAGCGTGAGGGGCCCACCTCCGACCCTCAGAGCACCGAGCTGCTCACTGAGCTAGGCTGTGTCTCGGGCGAGTCTATTTCTGTCTCTCTCACCAGTGTAGCCAAGCGAGCGAGTGTTACATAATAGCGGGGTTCCCGCGTTTCACTGGGACCACTGCGGGTGAACCAGACCACGTACACGGTTCGTTCTGGTGTAATTTTGAAGCTATTTTCGCCTAGTTTTCGGCAGAATACACTTCATGTAATGCTGATGCTTGATTTATCATTCAGGAGTGCCTGAATATGCCCTAAATAGCCCAAACATAGCCTCAGCCAAAGGGTTAAGTAACGCCGCCTGTACAATACTTTAATATTTTTATTAAACGGATCTTTTTAGTACGTTTCTCCTTGGACCTCCTTGATTTATTTGTGGTTTTTGATGTTCATGATGAATGTCCCCCTCCAGTCTTTAGATATCAGGTGCATCGTCAATGATGAAGGGGCCACTAATAAATTATAGGATTGAGTCCCGAAGGGAAGAAGGAAAACCTAATATTTAGTAGTGGCCCGGAATCATTGACGATTTTGGCCCTCCCTTCCCATTCATCTGCTATGTTTTGAGAGTCTTGATATATCAGAATAAGAGCGAGATAGTGCTTCGATAAGCGAGGCGAAGCGTACACAATCAGCAGACGTATGAGAAGCGCAATGCTAAGATCAAAGTTTAATTTTTTATTTTCTTATTTTTTGGTAGTTTTTTGTAGTAGTGGTCACCACATCATATAGGACGAGTCCGTGAGTGTTTTTTTAAGAGCGTTTCGCTCTCGATGTGTGGCAACCGTATTTTTATCTCTCCCGGGCGGGAAGTTTGAAAGACAAGCTTGAGTTCAAAGATTGGCCATTACCTACGTTAAGGCGCATCGTCAAAAAATGATTCCGTGGCCACTACTAAATATTAGGTTTTCTTTCTTCCCTTCGGGACTCAAACCTATAATATCGCCTACCTCGCAAGAGGCGGGTGGCTTTGTTTTTACATCCACCGCGAAGAAGAAGAAGAAGAAGCAGCGTTGGGGGAAATTGGTGTTTGCCCCCTACTGTTTAAATATATGACGATTTCAATAAATCCTGGGGGGGTGAGGGGGGGGGGGGCTTGCCCCCCTCAACATATTTTGCATCCCACGGCAAACGGTTATGGCCAAATAGTTATTTTTCGCGAGTGAAGGGACGTGTTTTTAGATTGTTGTTTAATGGGTAATTATGCATTTCCGCCTATTATCATACATCAAAACACCTTTAGACAACTCTAAACTAGATAAAAACAATCGAAACGATTTTTTAGCAATTTAATTAATCATCTTTATATTGACCAAATGTTGTGTTCTTTAATGATGCATACAATGTATTATCTATATATTAAAACCTACAGTATATGAGTAGGTTGGACAAATTATGAATATTCACATGCCATTGAAAATATTTTGTTACTTGCTGTGGTGCAACTCCTAATGATTGTTCATGATGTTGATTAACCCCTTGAGGATTATGACGCATTTTGACAGTTTATGCTGGCTATCATTAGACGATTTCATACAGCTTAAAAATGAACTGCAGGCTTTAAAGGAGAAAAATCATAACTATCTCAGTTAACCCTCTGAGTTCCATGCACCCTTCCAAAGCTATATATATTTGTTTAATAATAGCCAAAACACAGAACAGAAATGCGTCATTATACTGAAGGGGTTAATTATCCTTCTTAACCCATTCAATGTCCGATAAGCACTTCGTTCCTGTTTTCTTGCTATTATTAGAAGATTACCGGTATATTCAATTTAGGAAGGGTTTATGGGAGTTATGTGGGTAAAGACTATCTCATTTAACCCTATGACTTCCATGACTCCTCATAATATATATATATATATATTTTTTTTTTTTTTTTTTTTTTTTTTCTATATTCCAACTTACTTCCTCTCGGGCATAGGCTGAGAGCCTTAACATTCACCGCTCTACAATGAACAGTGAAGCCCGTGAGGTCTTGTTCCAGTCTAGGGAGTGAGACATATGAAGCACGTAGAGTACAACGAGCACCTGCCATCTTGCCTTCACATGAGGCACGGTGCTCACTCATGGCCCGAAACGACCCCATCTCTGAAGCCATCTTGTTCCCGTGCTTCACTGTCTCACCCCCTACACTCGGACTCTCACACATACACACACACAACGCCACCTGTTGAGCAGATATCTCACCAGGCATTGCACCCCTATAGCATATTTTGAATATGGGAATATTCATACACTGCTATTTAATCAGGCAACAATGAGGGTATTTTATTGACGTTTCGGTGGGCTTGTGGTAATGCACTGATACCAGGTACAGCACAAATTCCATCCCAATAATATCTTCCCATTGATACATCGGGATTTGAACCCGGGACCTTTGGATTACCAGGCCAGTGGCAAGACCACTCCACCACACCTCCCCTGAATAATATCGTTTAATAATAGCAAGAATAACATAAATGAAATGCGTATTGAATCTTGAAATGGATAAAGATAGACCAGTTGGAGTGAAGAGTATCATTTGGTTGATTATACATGTGATACTAAGAGTTCCTTACTAAGATGAATGACATTTTTGAATGGTTTAAAGGGGGTCACCGACTTTTTTTTTATCTTTCTCTACTTTTCTCTCTTTCCCTGGCTTATATCCATTCGGCCCCATTCAGCCTACTGTTACAAGACATTTACCCTATCCCCATTCAGTTGTCGATTTCTTCCTGGCGAGCAAAAGCGAGCCAGCATAGTATGGAGAAATCCGGCTTCGCCGGAGACATTTTTCAACAGAGTTTTTTTCAAATTTAGCTTGCTGTCAAAACAAAAAATATATATATGCTGGCTCGCTACCGCTCACCAAGAAAATATTGACACCTGGATGGGGGTAAACGTCTTAAAACAGTAGGCTGAATGGGGCCGAATGGATACAAGCCAAAGAGAGAGGGAGAGAAAAAGAAAAAAGCGAGGTGGGCTCCTTTAACCCTTTCTCTGCGGTCATTTTTCCGCCTATTTCCGCCATATTAGGGCTAATTCAGGCACTCCTGATTGATTTGGCAAGTATCTGAATGAAATGAAATGTATTCAGCCAAAAACTAGAAGAAAATATCTTCAAAATTACACCGAAACGAGCTTCATAGCTCACAGGGTTCACCCGCAGCGCTGCTGTAGACATTCTCTAAAATGAGCAATTTTTTGCTAATGTCGCTCAATTTTTGCCTTTGGCAGCACTGTATATCTAGCGAGACTCTGACTCAGAGCCTTCAGTGCCACGACCGCCTGGCTGGGAGAAGGACGTGTGGCCTGTTTCGCTCCCGCTCCCTTGCACTAGATTTTACAGGCTTTAACCCTTAAAAAGCGGCTCACCACTTAAGTCGAGTTAAATAAAGCTGGACTATGTGGCGGCGCTCGACATAACTCGAGTGGCAATTTCAGCACGTAATGTGGCTGAGAGAGAGAGACAAGTGGTGGCAGGAGACTAGCGAGCGTATGACTGCTCCAGACCACCGCGGCGAACCTACTGACACAAATCTCAGCTCCCTCCTCCCTCTCTCACTCGCTACATACTCAATTATGTACCGAAAGTACCGAATTACCTGCTTTTTGCACTCGCGTTGCACGGTTATTGCAAGAAAACTATCCATCATACAAGGATCGTTAGGGTGTCATTCGAAAGCTCTGTTTATGCCCTTTCAGGGATAGATACTTGTTTTACGTTCTGGGTCTTATTTAGGCATGAAAATGATCACGTAAACAGCCCTATTTTGGCTAAAAACACCCCGCTGGGCGGTACACATAAATAAACCGCATAGGCCGCTCGTAAGGTGTTAAGAGGCTATAAAAGCCTGTAGATTGCTGTAAATTGCCATGGCGTTCGGGAACGTCTCCCGCAGGGAAAGGGTTAAATCGACAAGAAATGTTATCATGCCGAGAGCGTTAAGAAAAGTAGTATCTAGATAAAAAGAAAAACACACATTAACCTCTAGAAGATATGATACGCATTCTTTTCCGTTTTCTAGCCATTATATAACGATTTTATTCAGATTAGGAAGGGTATATAAAAGTCGGAGGGTTAATTGAGATAGTCTTTACCCTTACCATTCCCACAGATCCTTCCTAAATTGTATGACATCGTCTAATGATAGCCAGAATAACTGTCAAAATGCGTCATAATCCTCAGAGGGTTAAAAATGTAAACTATTGGAGACAAGAAAGAAAAGAAGATCGAGTCTAAAGTATATGCAACAACAAATGCATGGATAAACTGAGAGTAAGGAGAGATAAAGAAAGATATGCATATTGGATACAGTATAACAAACGATGAAATATCCTTTGAGTTTTCCACAGGAATTAGACAGAACTTCAATCCTAACAACTAATGTATTGAGTAAAAAGGGCTGAATAAGAAAGCGAGGTGTTCGAAAAAAAGCAACAAAGAGAGAGAGAGAGAGAGGGATAGTGAGAGTGAGAGAGAGAGAGGGGGAGAGGGAGAGAGCGAAAAGAATAAGCTATTAATGTGTTTGTTATGCTTGTGATGATAGACAATATGGAAGGGTTATAGGGAGAAAGGAAACAGCTGGAGGCAGAGGCAGGCGACATATAGGAGGGTCCAGGGAGTCTAGAAACAATATGGCGCCCGGGGAGGTAACCCTTTCAAGATCCGATGACGCATTTCTCTTCTGTTTTCTGGCTATTATTAGACGGGTTTTTTCAGATTAGGCAGGGTTTATCATATTATTTTTAGTCTTTAATATTCTTTATGTAAATATATCATTGTGGTTTACAGTTCATATTATGTCTTTGGAAGTGATAACATGGCTAAAACAATGCTACTTTACATTATTTGTATTGTTTTCCTTCTCATATTCATTCAAGTATTCAACCCACATTGCTCCGGTTTGACACCTTGGGTTTATGGAAGGCAGATGATACATTTGAGATTGTCTTTACCCTTATAATTCCCACATATTTGTCCTAAACTGTATAAAATCGTCTAATGGAGGCCAGAATAAACTGCCAATATGCGTGTCATAATCTTCATAGGTTTGAGTACCCTGTTATACGTAGACTATTGATGGATAGCGAAATAGAAACATGTATTAACCCATAACTAGCGGCGCGCAACATAAGTCGAGTATAATAAATCAGGACTATCTGGCGGCGCTCGACATAGGTCGTGTGGCAATTTCAGCACGTAATGTTGCCGAGAGAGAGAGACAAGTGGTGGCAGGAGAGTAGCGAGCGTATGACTGCTCCAGACCACCGTGGCGAACCTACTGACACGAATCTCACCTCCCCCCTCCCTCTCTCACTCGCTACATACGGAATTGTATGGGGAAAGTGCCGAATTACATGCTTTTTGCACTCGCGTTGCGCGGTTGTTGCAAGAAAACTAGCCATCATAAAAGGATCGTTATGGTGTCATTGGAAAGCTCTGTTTATGCCCTTTCAGGGATAGATACTTGTTTTACGCTCTGGGTCTTATTTAGGTATGAAAATGATCACGTAAACAGCCCTATTTTGGGTAAAAACACCCCGCTGGTGGCTACATATTATATACCGCCTAGGCCGCTCTTAAGGTGTTAATAGCTAAATATAAAGAATGTAAACGGAAACATGAAATACACCAATAATGATAACTGAATACACATTATTATTGTTGTTATTAGTATTATTATTATGATTACTATTATTATTATTATTATTATTAGTAGTAGTAGTAGTAGTATCATACTGTTAGCATTATAAATATTATCATCATTATTATTATTAAGTGTTAAAAGGTGAGTACGAAACAAGATGGTGTCCTGCAGTGAGTGTAACCCTACATATAGAGGTACCCTCAGCAGGGGCAGGGAATCACCGAGAGTGGTTTTCAATCCCTTCTGGAACAACATTACTGAGGACAAGATTGTTGGGCCAACAAGGGGGAGAGGGAAGGGGGAAAGATGTTTATCATCATTATTATTTATGTAAATTTGTCGTTATATTACTAAAGTTAAGAGGGTGTTTTATATTTGCTCCCTAAGTCTCTATGAAACTTAAAAAATCAACCACAAGATACCCCCCCCCCCCCCCCGTGACATAGTCGGTAAAGCATCAGCTGCTGATAAAAGGGTCGGGAGGTCAAACCAAAGGGTCGGGAGGTCAAAATGTTATTGGTAGATGTCAAGCCCGGGCAACTTGATCTAGTAATTCGTGACAAACGCCTAATGTTCATGGCCACCCCTTCAAGGGAATTACGGAGTCTAGCAAAAATAATAAAAACAAATGTAGCGCCAAAGGCTGATTTCTATTTTATCACAGGCTCGCTATCGCTCGCCAGGAAAAGCCAACACCTTAACCCTTCTTTAGCGGCGCGCAACATAAGTCGAGTTAAATAAATTTGGACTATGTGGCGGCGCGCGACATAGGTCGTGTGGCAATTTCAGCACGTAATGTTGCTGAGAGAGAGAGACAAGTGGTGGCAGGAGAATTGCGAGCGTATGACTGCTCCAGACCACCGCGGCGGGCCTACTGACACGAATCTCACCCTCCTCCACCCTCTCACACTCGCTACATACTGAAATGTATGGGGAAAGTACCGAAGTACATGGTTTTTGCACTCGTGTTGCGCTGTTATTGCAAGAAAACTAGCGGTCATACAAGGATCGTTGTGGTGTCATTGGAAAGCTCTGTTTATGCCCTTTCAGGGATAGATGCTTGTTTTACGCTCTGGGTCTTATTTAGGCATGAAAATGATCACGTAAACAGCCCTATTTTGGCTAAAAACACCCCGCTGGTGGCTACATATTATTTACCGTCTAGGCCGCTCGTTAGGTGTTAATGGCACGTGAGGTCTGAATATTGACAAAGAAATGGGTTGAAAGGTTTTATGTATGTGTGTATTTATGTACTTAGACACATAACCCATAGCTGGGAGTGGCCTACTCGAGACAGAACGAAAACGGAAGCAACAGTTAAAGTTCCAATTCTTAGGGTCCGAGATCACTTTCACGTTCCCTCGCCCCTTGCCCCGTCTCGTCTGGTAGGTGAATTTTACAAGGGTAGGAGGATTCCTAGCCTCCTGCCCCCAGAAGGAAAAGAAGAACAATAAAAGAGACAGGCAGAAACTGCTAAGATTGGGTAGAGGATGCCAAACCTCACTCTGAATAAGACCAGCCCTCACCCAAGGTCTTAAACTCGCCAAACTTGTGGGGCGAACGAGGCTAAACAGAAGAAGAAGGGGACCGGAAACATAAACAAAAACCTTTCCCTGAATCATTTGCTTCTTTGTTGCTTTACTTTCGGGGCTCATTCTGTAAAGTAGCCTTGAAATAATACATGTCGTGCTAATTAACCCTTTAAGTACCGGTTACGTTGTTTTTTTTTGTCTTATATTAGCTATGCTTAGACGATTTTATGCAGCTTAAGAACGATCCGCGGGAGCTAAAAGGGATAAAGGAAAGATCTGGAGATCTGTTCAGTATTAGAGGTACTGTACGTCCTAGGCTGAATGAAATCGTTTAATAGTTGTCCGAATATGATGAAAAGGTCGTCAATGGTACTGAAGGGGTTAAAAGGGCTATTAGTGATATAAATATAGTTCCCTTTATTTACATACCGGTACTATAGTTCATTCATTACAAGTAAGCTAAACATCGTGACCCCTAACCTCTGCATCACTAACAGGGTTGGAGTAAATGGGCTACAAATCTCCATGCCTAATACCTGGCTGACTCTTCCCAAATGGTAGAAGAGCTCGATTACGCAAGTTATTTTAGAGTTGTTGTTATTGTTGTTGTTCCCCATGCTGCTTGGCCGAACAGCCCCAAGGCCCCGAGCAAAGCCGAGGCCATAACCGAGCACCCCCACAGAACCCTCCCTACCGACCACAATAAAGCCTGGGTGACCGAAGCCACTCCCTGGCGGGGAGCTGAGGAGGGTGCGGAAACGCCCAGGACACCAAAGCCCCACTCAGGGCCCTGTGCCCCTCAGCAATTATGAAGAGAAAGTTGAAAGGCAAAGGAAAAATGTGACACTTTAGCTTCCAATCTTCGTAGATTGGGAGGTCAATCCACAGAAGACACGCCATCACTTGAGATCTAGAAGATATATAAGTAAAAGGAACAGTCAGAGTAAGCTATGGGTATGGCAGAGATCGCTCAGTTCTCACTCTAATAGACCAGCCCATCACCACATGACTAGAACCCAATCCTCTCAGCATCAGCTAGGAAAGGCCCTAGAAAGCCACCTTTGGCGGGGGGATAGCTCCCCTATTTCAACCCCTTTCGGGGTTGGGCACCCGCCCAGTTATTTTAGAGTTTTTGTTGTTGTTGCTGTTCCCCAGGCTGCCTGGCCGAACAGCCCCAAGGCCCCGAGCAAGACCAAGGCCATAACCGAGCACCCCCACAAAACCCTCCCTGCCTACCACAATAAAGCCTGGGTGACCGAAGCCACTCCATGGCGGGGTGCTGAGGAGGGTGTGGAAACGCCCGGGAAACCAAAGCCCTACCCAGGGCCCTGTGCCCCTCAACAATTATGAAGAGAAAGTTGAGGGGCAAAGGAAAAATGTGACACTTTGGCTTCCAATCTTGGTAGATTGGGAGGTCAATCCACGGAAGAGACGCCGTCACTTGAGATTTAGAAAATATATAAGTAAAAGGAACAGTCAGATTAAGCTATGGGTATGGCAGAGATCGCTGAGTTCTCACTCTGATAGACCAGCCCATCACCACATGACTAGAACTCAATCCTCTCAGCATCAGCTAGGAAAGGCCCTAGAAAGCCGCCTTTGGCGGCTTTCTAGGTGCCCAACCCCTTTCGGGGTTGGGCACCCGCCCGTTATTTTAGAGTTATAGAGGTTAGTGGTCATATGTTTTGGCCAAATTATAATAAATGCACAATACAGTATATCGACGGCCTATAGACCATTATTCTATAAAGTAGGCGATTTTTCACCTGATACCATACCTATAAGGAAGGGTTTTCAGGACCCACTTCTCCCTCATGCTTAGCCCTATTAATTTTCAATTGTAAGACATTCGCCCCCTTATTTTTGCGATTATAAGACCTTGGGTGCCAATCAGTTTTTTGGCGTGTGATATCGAGCCTGCAAGTTAAAAAGGACCAGCTTTCGGTAGCGGCATTTATCGACCAAAAATGCAAATGTTTATATAATGGGGGGGGGGGGGGGTCTTCGTTTTTTTTTTTTTTTTTTTTTTTTTTTTTTAAGCTCGAGTGAGGTTATGGAAGCAAACTATAAACCTGTCCTTAACCTTTTCAGAATTGGAGGGCGCATTTCTGTTCTGATGTCTGGCTAGGTGTAGTAGATTAATGCATGGACACTCGTTCTCACTGTTGGTGGATCGAATCCGGATGGGAGCATGAAACATTCAGTAGCTCACGTTTATTTGTGAGATATATTATATATATATATATATATATATATATATATATATATATATCACCCAAGAGGAATGTCTCTATTTGCATGTTACAGCGTAGCATGTAGTAGTGTTACGTAGTATCTGCAGACAATGTTATGACCTTTATATATCATTATAACACAGACTTATTCACATCCGTATGCGGTAGTCCACAACTCACACATTATATAGAAAGTCACCATATGCTACTGCCTTGTCCGTTCTTCCTCACTAAAGTCAAACATAAGCACATAATAAACATAATAAAACATAATAAACATAAAACACTTAACACACATAAAACATAAGCACATAATAAACATAATAAAACATAATACACATAAAACACTTAACACACATAAAACATAAGCACATAATAAACATAATAAAACATAATAAACATAAAACACTTAACACACATAAAACATAAGCACTTTCATTAACCTATTCAGTACCGGTGACGTCCTTTTCATCATATTCTGGACACTACTTAACGATGATATTCAGCTTAGGAAGGACCTCTAGCAATGATAAAATTTCAAACTATCTCAATCAAGTCTTATAACTATCACAGATCCTTCCTAAAGCTGCATAATATAGTCTAAATATAGCTAGAATATAATATAACACACGTCGCTGGTACTCAAAGGGTTAACGATTATATTCAGTTCAAAAAGGGCTTCCAGCAATCAACAGGCTTCGAACTATCTCACTTATTACTACCACAGATCCTTCCTGATCCTGCACACAATCGTCTAAATCAGTGGTCAGCAACCCTTGAAGCTAGAAGAGCCAATTTGTTTAAGTTTCACAACAAAATTGTACTGTCGGAGCCGCAATACAAAACAAAATTGGTCTCATAAACCGAAATCTACAGTACTTCAGAAATATGAGAATATGCCCTACTTCTGAACTAAACAATTTACAGGGATACTGTTCAATATACAGTACTGTACTTGTATTCACAAAACTTAGGAAAGACATATGTGTCCCATTTCTATAAATCATAACTATTGATACCTATAGATCTTTTTGAAGTTGAATAAACAAATCTAATATTGCCTTGAATGTGTTATATGATGCCTTAGTTTTGAAGGAAGAATTATTATTTCTGGAGCCACACAAGTGTCCTGAAAGAGCCGCATGCGGCTCCTGAGCCGCAGGTTGCCTACCCCTGTTCTAAATATAGCAAGAATAAAATATAATGACGTCGCCGGTACAGTAGGGGTTAATTTTGCTTAAAGGGGTAATACTCGCATTTTCTGGACTCCCTTCTTCCTCATGTTTAGCATATTAGTTTTGAGGTTCTTAGACGTTCGTTCTGTTCGTTTGGCGATTTTGAGACCTTTCGCCTAATTTGTTGTCAATATTAAAACATGTCGTGCCCTTTAGGTGTCTATAACGAGCCTCTAATTTTAGAAGGAACCGGCCTTCGGCCGGTTTGTATGTGGTGGTGACAATGGTCCGCCGTGTGTGATAATATATGACAGTCAAGAAATATAGGGGGGATGGGCTGGTATTTCTGGCCCCCTTCACCTTCATGCTTAGCCCCGTTGGTTTTCAGATTATAAGACGTTAGGCCCATTAGATTGGCGATTTTAAGACGTTTCATTCCATTTCGTTATCAGTTTTAAGACCTATCGTGCATTTTAGGGGTCGATTTTTTCCTGGCGAGCGACAGCGTGCCTGTAATTATAAGAAGAACCGGCCTTCGGCCGGGAAATTTGTCTACCGAAAAATGTACATATTTACCTTGAAGGGGGGGGGGGGGGGATGTTCTAGGGGATGTTTTTCTAACTTTGAGGCAAAACAAAAATGAATACCGGTATATGAATTAATTGGCCAACAAAGCTTCCACTGTCCCCTTCAATGTTTGCCTACACCCTGTTAAGTAATATCAATCCCAACCCCTCATAACTCAAAAATGACCCCAGGTATTGCTCTGTTATCTCTACCATTTGGGAAGAGTCAACCAGTAAATAGGTGTGGGAAATTACAGCCCGTTTATTCCAGCCCTTCCTGAGTTTCAAAAGGTCAGGGCTAAGTTGTTGGCCCAGCTATTATGAACATATTATAGTAAAGTAACTTGTTACATTACTAGTTTTCTTTAATGCACAGCAAACCAAGTATATAACATTTTCTAACAGCCAACATCTTTCTGACTCTCACATAATGTTAATAATGTAAATATTCCCACCTCCTCTAGTACCGTTTTTGATATCCTCACCTTCTCTAGTATTGATATCCTTGATGTAACATTGAATGCCAGCCTGAGCTGGACACCTCATATTAGATCCATTGCTAAAAATGGGACTTCTATATATAGTTGGAGAATTCTTCACTGACAAGCAGTTAGCCATTATATATAAAATTCATGTTCGTTCTCAGATGGAATACTGTTCACCCTTGTGGAATGGATGTGAAGTGGTTGCAATGAAGCAGTTCGACACAATTTAAAATACAGCAATTAGATTAATCAATAACCCTGTAATTACGCAGGATCTTCCTCCTCCATTATTCATACGAAGAGGTGTTGCATCCCTTGCATTACTCTACAGATATGTTTACGGTAAATGTTCTGAGGAACTTGCTTCAATTGTACCACCTCTCCGCATCTCTCCCCACCGAACTAGGGCTGCTAAAAATGCCCATAAATTCACACTCTCTCCTCCACAATATAGAATTTCCGCATATCAAAAGTAATTTTACCCAAGAACTTCTACTCTCTGGAATTCACTTCCTTGGAGTTGCTTTCCACAAATTTACAACCCACAACAGTGTAAGTCCAGTTGTTACAAACATTTTATGAATGGAGGATGCCGTTAGGCTATTATGTACTGTTTTGTTTTGCCTATGTTTTTCCTTCCTCTATTGAAAAACAATAGACAAAACATTTCCGGATTTTCTTACATACCCGGTATTGGATCTCTACATTAGCATGATATTATATCTGCTGGGTTATCTCTGTCTGGCTCTGGCTCTCTCTCTCTCTCTCTGGAATAGTTTACCAAGGGAGATGGTATCGACAGTAATTCAACTGATACGTTAAAGAAAAGACTGGACGATCATTTGTTGAAGATTGGATTAATATGAATTGATCTGTAGGCATTGTTAATTTCCCTTTCAGACTAATTTGTGTCTATAAACACTTTCCTTGTGGTCATTTCCTGACCCATAAGGTTACACTTCATCCTATTTTCCGGTACCGGTACGGCTCTTTAGCCAGAGGAAGCGGAGGGTGGGGAGAGAACATTCTACTTTACTGCCCTACTATAAACTGTCCCTGACCACCTAGTTGGGACCGCAAGGTCTGTGTGGTCTGAGTATCTGTGTAACTCGCTCTCGCTCTCTCTCACGCAGACTACGAGGTCAGCTCATTGAAGTACCGGTATTTAAAATACTTAATGGGTTTGACAATGAGGATTATAGCAAAATGTTTAGCCTCATTGTGAATTAACACGCAACCATGTCTGGCAAGTTATAATTGAAAAGGTTCAGCACTAGTATTTGTGAACACTTTTTCCACGTATATGATCTGTTCTACCTGAACAAAAACTGCCCTCAGAAGTTGTAACACAGTTCTTCAGTAGAGCAGTTCAAAAAGATAATATATAAAAGTTTGCACACTCTGTTATGAGTGTAGTGCACTAAACAATCTCACTACTTCCACTTCGAATATCTCCCCGGAATGAACCGCAAGGTCTCTGAGATACTAACTATTCCCATTAACTCCTTGTAACTCTCTCTCTCTCTGCGGATTTTTAGCTGGAGAGTGCAGACGGTCGGGAGAGAGCCTTCTAGTTTGTATGTCCTATTCTTCTAATGTAAGCTGCCTTTGTATCAAGTAGTATAAAGGCCGGACCACCTAGTGTCCTAGTAGTTACCGCATAGTTTGTATGTCCTATTCTTCTAATGTAAGCTGCCTTTGTATCTAGTAGTATAAAGGCCGGATCACCTAGTGTCCTAGTAGTTACCGCATAGTTTGTATGTCCTATTCTTCTAATGTAAGCTGCCTTTGTATCTAGTAGTATAAAGGCCGGATCACCTAGTGTCCTGGTAGTTACCGCATAGTTTGTGTGGTCTGAATATCTGTGTAACTCTGTCTCTCACTCTCATTCTCACAATCACTCTCACCCTAGGGTTAAAGGAAGGTTTTTAGTGTGTTCCCTTGACATCCATCAAGCTTAACATTACACCCCCTTGATACCCTTTGAAGATCATTTTTTTTGTTTTTGTTTTTTTGGTAAAAAAATGTCTCGGCCGAAGGCCGGTTCCTCATAAATTACAAGCTCGATACCGCTCGCCAGGAAAAACTCGACACCTAAATGGCACGAAAGGTCTAAATATTGACAGAATGGGGCGCAATTTATAAAAATCGCCTAACTAATGGGGCGAACGTCTTAACATTTAAAAAGCAATGGAGCTAAACATGAGGGAGAAAGGGGTCATTTCCAAGCAATGTGGTAGTGTTGCGGAGGCTAGTAAGCTTTCAAAAGTCACGAACATAATAATATTAAATCTGCAATTGACCACTTGCGAGTTTCAGGCTATCAGGAAGTTGAGGCCTTATGGGAGTTTTTTTTCAGGGCCCTTTTCTCCCTCATGTTTAGCCCCTTCAGTTTTCAGATTTTAAGACGTTCGACCTATTAGTTTGGCGGTTCTAAGACCTTTCACTCCATATCTTTGTCAATTTTAAGGATTTTAGTGCCATTTAGGTGTTGATCTTTCCTGGTGAGCGATAGCGAGCCTGTATTTTTAAGAGGTACTTGCCTTTGGCCGGGACATTTTTCTAGTGGATAAATGTACACATTTATCTTGAAAGGGTGGTCTAATGGGTGTTTCTGTAAGTTTGCTGGAGGTCTAGCGAGGACATTAAACCATACGTTAATGATTAAATATATACTGTAGACCAACAAATAACCACTACACTCTTAAGGTTAATATATACTGTAGACCAACAAATAACCACTACACTCTTAAGGTTAATATATACTGTAGACCAACAAATAACCACTACACTCTTAAGGTTAATATATACTGTAGACCAACAAATAACCACTACACTCTTAAGGTTAATATATACTGTAGACCAACAAATAACCACTACACTCTTAAGGTTAATATATACTGTAGACCAACAAATAACCACTACACTCTTAAGGTTAATATATACTGTAGACCAACAAATAACCACTACACTCTTAAGGTTAATATATACTGTAGACCAACAAATAACCACTACACTCTTAAGGTTAATATATACTGTAGACCAACAAATAACCACTACACTCTTAAGGTTAATATATACTGTAGACCAACAAATAACCACTACACTCTTAAGGTTAATATATACTGTAGACCAACAAATAACCACTACACTCTTAAGGTTAATATATACTGTAGACCAACAATAACCACTACACTCTTAAGGTTAATATATACTGTAGACCAACAAATAACCACTACACTCTTAAGGTTAATATATACTGTAGACCAACAAATAACCACTACACTCTTAAGGTTAATATATATTGCTAGTCGTTATACATGGTTAGTAATAGTTTAACAGTTCGCTGGTAGTTGATAGTCATCCAACATAAATGTATATGAGGTAGACTGAATACAAGTGTGAATAGAGAATTAGATTATACCTGTGTTTAATGTATTATTTTAGTTTCCTCCCTAGACCTCAATCAAATTTAAAAAGCACCCCCGTGACCCTCCTTTACTGTCTTCGTGGTGCAATGCATAAGTGTGTTGATTTTCGGTGTGAGCATCCTAGGTTCGAATCCCCGGACTGCCACATGTGTTTGTTAATTTCATTAATCGAGTTTAGGAGTAAAGTTGGTTAGTGGAGAGAACATAATAAATGATACATTTGTACTTTTTTCGATAGAAAAATGTCCCGGCCGAAAGCCAGTTCCTCCTAAAATACAGCTTGCTATCGCTCGCAAGGAAAACAATCGACACCAAAATGACAAGAACAGTCTTAATTTTGACAAAGAAATGGGACGAAAGTTCTCAAAATCTCCAAACTAATGGACTGAACGTGTTACAATATAGAAACTAAAGGGGCTAAGCATGAGGGAGAAGGGTGTCCAGAAACACCGACCATCTCCCCTTAAGGTGAATTAATATTGCTAGTCGTTATATTAATTTACATGGTTAGTCATAGTCTAACAGTTCGCTGGTGGTTGATATTCATCCAACATACATGTATAATGTGAAGTAGAATGATTACAATGTGGAATATATAAGCAGATTAAACCATTTCCCTCTTCTTATGACTTAAATTGCTTCAAACTCCGTGTGTCCAGGCAGTTTGGCTCGAACGTCCCTTGATTTTGGCCCTGTCACTCTTTCAACTATGGGGGAGGCACTCGCTATAGACAGTTCTGCCTTTTGCCTCCCTCAATCACATAGAAATAAAAATAAAATTATTACTTACATAAATTAAATACATAGCGGTAATTTATAGTAATTTATGGTATGGTAGCGAGTTTTAATTATTACAATGTGGCTTTGGTCACCCCCGAGCTTTATTAGTGGTAAGCAGGGAGGGTTTTGTGGGGCCGCTCGTTTATGGCCTTGGCCTTGCTCAGGACCTTGGGGCTGTTCGGCTAGACAGCCTGGGGAAGAGCAACAACAACAACTACTCTATATAGATACGGTAATAAGTCAATATGTTATTACTAATAACATATTGACACTGAAAGAAATATCTTCTGTTATCTAAGTAAAAATACAAATGGCTTTATTGCGCTGAGAAGGAGTAAAGGTATTTTGTATCGAGACAAAAATGGAAAATGCGACAAGGTTCTCCCTTTTATATCTATTGTAAAAACTATATATGCCCAAACTATATAACTATCAGACTATTGTACTATCAAACTTTAAAACAATCAAACTTGGCATTCACTTTTATATCTGTTGTATAATACTATATATGGCCAAACTATCAGACTAACAAACTAACAGGCTATCAAACTATCAGACTATCAAACTATCAAACTTTAAAACTATCAAACTTGGAACTCACTTTTATATATATTGTAAAAAACTATATATTGTACTCGGGGTAAAAGAGACTCGGTTAAAAATGGATGCTGAACAATCTCGTGCAAAGATCTTTAAGGGGGTAGTGCTTGTCTAATTGGTCTATGTACAGTATTTATGTATTTATGTATGTTTGAGTTTCCTCGCTAGACCTCCATCAAGTTTAAAACAAAAACCTAGACCCCCTTTCAAGATAAATTTGTACATTTTTCGGTAGAAACATTTCCCGGCCGAAGGCCGATTAATGGCCTGATTTTGGTTTGTTTATTTCCAACATAGGAAAACTTAGAACTCTGACTAATCAATGGGGACACAACTGACATGAATATGTTTAACTCTTAATCAATCAAACTCCACCAATGTCACATAATACACAATTGCGGTTCACAAATTGTATTTCATTAATAGCTTAGTGTACAACACATATGACTGGAGTCTGAGTCTTACTTATATAGAAATGAGCTCAGAGACACATATGGAATAAAGATCACTATTCATGATGCATAGAAGAACGAGAATAAAAGTTTCTCTCAATAAGTAGTAACATAAATAATTGTAAGTTGATGAATATACATACAAGTATAAATAAACACAGAGAGGTTAGTCTCAACACAATAGCTGATATTACGAGGTAAAGTAACGGGAGGTAGCGAGGTACAGCGTGAACGAGGTAAGTAAATAGTACTGAGGTCACACGTGGTCAGTGAATATAAAATATATAATTTAAAATATTAGCTGAGATATAAATAACTTGAAACTTAGTGCAACGTATTGAAGATATAAAACCCTATTAACCTATACAGTCACAATTATGAATATTAGTTCTGGGAACTGAGGATAATTAATATTAACTGTAGGGAGCTTTAAGATAAAATTGGATAAGCATATGGACGAGAAGGGTTGGGTGTGAAGGGGGATCAGCCGGGTTGGGCCAATCAGCGCTCTGCAGACCCCCATAATCCTGCGTTAATCTCTAACCGTTTTGGTAAGATGATCCTCAGGGTATTAGAGTGTTGAGCCTATAATTGGGCTTTGTAATTGATTTGGGGTTGTGTGGGACAGGGATCTGCCTTGCTTAGGCCAATCGGCTTTCTGCAGACTCCCATTTTCTTATGTTCTTATGTTCTTATGTTCTTATGTTCTTATGTTCTTATGTTCTTATGTTCTTATGTTCTTATGTGTGAGAGGCTGAAATCTAGTTATATAAATATTAACGTGATGAGGTATGAATACAATTTAATAAAGAATTAAAATAATGCTTAATCTGAGGATGAAGTAAGGCAGCATGGATATATAACGGTCTGACTAAGAGACAACATAAATTAACACTCTCTGTGGACAATTATACGCAATTACGTACCCAGCTAATAATACTTAGACATAGAATAAGATCTGCTAGGCGGTCACTGGTATTTACATGTAAGATGCGTGTATTATTTCCGAACGAATATATCTATAAACCTTAAATGTAATATAGGAATCTATATTACAAACTATCTAGATACAGTACAGTATATCATTCCCAAGTAAGAGTTTGTATGTTTTTTTCAATACGAGCAACGATTGCAAGAAGACAAGAATAGTCAATCTCGTCGGTTTACGTTAAAATTAGAACACGTAAGATATCCTATCATCCCTTTGCAATAATCAACAAACTCATAATATCGAACAAGAAGCACTTAAATTGGGTTGGAGTATAAGAGGAAACAGCCGTGAGAGATCTGGTCACACGTGGCGACTAGGTGAGGTGTCCGTCTTCTTGTTTGCACTAAGGGGACACGTCCTATACTCGCAATACTAGAAAGGGGCACTTCTAGCTTGTCTGTTACACTCCTCTTTGGCCAACACACAACCAACACACTTAGCATGCAGATACTGTTTAAGGGGACTTAGGCTAGCCCCTACGGAAGTATTCTCCGAGTTGACTGGGTCACGTATAATCCAGGTACAGACGGATCCGTACCAGACAGTGAATCAACTTTGCCTAACTTTATCCAGTCAAGTCAAATTGAGTAGTGACAGGGGGTTAGGGGGAAGTGGGGATAGGACAAGAATTAGTTGGATGAAGTGAGTTTTAGGAGGAGAAAAAGGTGTCCAGGCTTAACTGGAGCTGCCTGATGGTTTTCTTGAGTGGGAGATCGGCATTACTGCGAAGACGGCTGGACCCGACCAGGGAGGCAGTGGGTCGAGAGCTGAGAGGCTGGAACTGTGGGCTATTGTACGGGTAGGGAATTTAAGGCCATATATTTATCCTCCCGGCCCGACTGGGAGTCCCGTACTAATAGCCCGCTGGTGATGAGGTGTTGGTGAGGGTGATGGGTGGTGGTGATATTACTTCCTCGGGAGGTCCGGGAAGCCTTGCTTCAGAGCTTGCTTCACTGTTAGGCTGCATTCGATGTAGTTGTATTTGCCTTTTGTGTGAAAATAGCAATTGCAGCCTTCCTTCTTCCAGTCCAACATGCAGTAGCTCAGGAATCCGTTGTATTCAGGTGGGACGCAGTCCTCGTAAGCATAACTCATAGTCATATTGTGCTCCTTATTCAGGTGTGGTAGGCAGATATCCAAGAACAATTGGTGAGGGGTCTTGGGGGTGTCTGGTTTCTTCTCTACCTGTCTCACTGGTTCGATTTCAATGAGGGGCATGGAGGCACCTTTTTTTGGTTTTGAAGGAGGTGAAGGAGGCTCTGCAGGTGGGTTGGTGTTGACTGCAGGGGTCTTCTCCATCGCCTCTTCTTCTTCTGCTGCAGGTGTCGGAGTTGAGTTGGTTTCTTCAGCAGCTCCTCCAGTAGCTTCTACAGGATCAGCTTCTGGAGTTTCTGCTTCAGGTCCAGGGGGACAGTTTTTTCTGTTTAGAGACGCTTTGATGGTCAAGCGCCTCTGTGGAGTAGGTCTCTGTCTGACAGGACCCCTCTGGGCATTGTCCAACAACCCTCCTGGTACAAGAATACCTGGGAGATTGTTGGCCTGAAGGAGGGCAGGTAGGTATTGCTGGAGGAGGGAGTTGTTTCCTCCAGCAAGAGCCACCTGTTTTTGGTCAGGTAGTATTACACATTCCGGATATTGACAAGGCTGATGGATTTCGGAATAGTAAAGGCATGAGAATTATAGTGTTTGAATTATTACTCGGTTATACAAAGTCTTAACAATATAATACATACATGGTTATATGGGGAATAGTATCCTTTATTTATCTATGTTAATAGTAGATCTTAGGAGGCTTGTATAAGTACAGGATAAATTATTTACAGTTTTCTCATGTTCTTTGTCTGGGTAGGCTTCTATGTAATGTTTTGGTTATCACCTGTAATCTTCTGTTTACAGATGGTGCCCTTCTTCGTAACATTAATGGTTGTTATTTCCGTCTGGGTAACTAGACGGAAATGGAGGCGGTTGGTGTGTTAATTGCATAAAATAGGCTTCATCGTAATTTAAATCGGGTTCTATTTGTGTATTCTGACCCTTTGAGGAGAGCGGCCATTTTTTATAACTCCCCTGAGGATCCTTAATGAGGGGGGCTGGGCCATGGTAAGATACTATCTTTAGGGTTCCTGTGACCCTCGTTTTCTCTCTGCTCGTAGTAGGGGTGACGACTTGCTCTCCTTTTCGCCCTGGCATCTCAGTAACGACTTAATTTAAACTGTTGGAATTTGTAAGTTTATGAAAAGGAAGTTATTTCCAGAGAGTAGTAGTTTTGAATATGATAAGCAGAAGTTCTACAGTGTGGAGCAGAGAGTGTAAATTCATGGGCCTTTCAAGCTGTCCTGCTTTTGCGAGAAAAATGTGGAGAGGTGGTACAATTGAAGTAAGTTCCTCAGAACATTTACTGGGAAAATATCTGTAGAATAATGCAGCTCTTAGTATGAATAATGCGTAATTTCATGGTTATTGATTAATCTGTAGTTTTATTTTGAATTTTGTCCAACTGATTTAAAGCAACCACTCCACATCCATTCTACAAAGGTGACCAGTATTCCATCTGAGAACGCACATGACTTTTATATCATATGGCCAACTGCTCCCCAGTGAAACAATGTCTAACTCTGTACATGAGTCCAAGGTTTTTAGAAGCATTTATAACACTGGATCTAACATAAGGTGTCCAGCTTAGGATAACATTCATTGTTTACACCGAGGATGGCAAAGGAAGTGGGAGTATTCACATCATTACAAATTATGTGGGAGTCGTAGAGACTCTGTTAGAAAATGTATTGCACTTGGTTTTCTGTGCATTAAGGGGGCCCACCTCGTTTTTTCTTTCTCTCTCCCTCTCTCTCTCTCTCTCTCTCTGGGTTGGTTGTATCTATTCGGCCCCATTCAGTCAACTGTTTTAAGACGTTTATCCTCATCCAGATGTCGATTTTTCCTGGCGAGTGGTAGCGAGCCAGCATATTTAAAAAACAAAATGACAACAGTCTAAAATTGTACATTCTTCGATAGAAAAATTTCTCCGGCAAAGCCGGATTTCTCCATGCAATGCTGGCTCGCTATCGCTGGCCAGGAATAATTTGACACCTGGATGGGGATAAACATCTTAAAACAATAGGCTGAATGGGGCCGAATGGATACAAGCCAGAGAAAGAGAGAAAAGGAGAGAAAAAAGCAGGTCACCCCCCTTAAAGAAAGTTAGAGTTTTTTGTCCCCATTCGTTAATTTTAGATAGGTGCTGGTTCAGAAAAATTGCATGGTTCATTTTGGAATGTATAATATCAGGCTGCGTGAAAAAACTGCTAAATGTGACTGAACTGTGGAGTGTGGAGTCATCTGTGTAGGAATGTATTTGGTAATGAGTGCTGGCTAGGAGATCATTGATATGACTGAAAAACCGAATTGTCCCCATACCTGATCCCTGAGAACGCCAGCATTTAGTGAGTGAAGTTGAGAATAAAGGCCATAAATGGTCATAAAGGAATTATTCTTGGGTTAATATCCCCCCTACTGGTTGGTATATAATTGATTCTCGGAGGACATTCTTTGCCGGCTTTTATATCTTGTCAGATGATTTGATTCCTGAAGGATGGCCATGAATGAATCGCCTCCATCAAGTCAATTAATTCGATTATCTAGTATGCTACGGTGGAGGGTTGCTTTCTCAATCCTCCCTATGACTCCCACAATTCCCTGCTAAACTGAATACAATCATCTAATGATAGCCGTAATAAACTGCTAAAACACGTCATGTTCCTCAAGGCGTAAATTTGCCATCAAGTGTGACATCATATTGCAGTGATGGAACTAGCTTGGCAACATTTGATTAATGACGAACAAGTAGCCTAATGTTCTACAAATGAAAATCTGACACTTGTTTCAGAAGTGTAAGTAAGTAAAAGTGTTCAAAGTATTGTTCACCTTTTTTTTATGAATGCATCCAGAGAGAGAGAGAGAGAGTGAGAGTGTGTTGGAGGGGAGTGGGAGCTGTAATTATAATGCAGGGACACCAAAGCCACTGCCCTCATTATCTTAATAGCGCTAATTATCTTAAACAATGTCATTTATCAAGGTCCTAGGAGTATTGTCTAACTTACACTAATATATTGTGTAATAATTAGTCTTCTTAAAACGATGGTGCCTTATCAAGTCAATTGTATTTCACTAACTGATAATACATTATTTAAATACAAAATGTCTTATAATTAGAGATTTCAAGAGTGAACACAAAACACACAAACACACATTGACACACACACACAGACACAGACACGCGCACACACACACACACCTCCCCGTGGCGTAACTGATAGCGCATGTGGCTCACAACCAGAAGGTCCCGGGTTCGAGACCCGGGCGGGGAAGAGACATTTGGGCAAGTCTCCTAACGGTGTAGCCTCTGTTCACCTAGCAGTATAAATAGGAACCTGGTATAAGTGGACGAAGTTGTGACGTCCCATCTGGGGTTGGTGATCGGTTACAAGGTGAAATGGGTATCGTACTGGTCAACCTAAGCTACTGGTCAACCTAAGCCTTCGGGTGAGACTGGTACCGTAGTGAGAATGGTACCGTACCGATTAACCCTAAGCCTTCGTTTCCAGATGTCGCCAATTGGCTAAAATACAGACTACACACACATCCACAGCCATTCCAACGATACATAAACACTTAACATGCATTTCAAGCAATACATTCCCAGTTAAGGAAGCACGATAATAATGAGCTTAGCTCGCATTGCGTGGATTCCCCTTGACGAACAAGCAAGTGAACACACATACACACATTATAAGTAACATCTTTATAATCTCCAACCCCTTTCTACAATGGCAGACATGAGAGGTGCAGCAGACCACTATAGCATTAAGGGAGATTTCCACTCGAGGAATTTTTTTCTGGACCCCTTTCGCCCTCATGTTTAGCCCCATTGTTTTTTAAATTTTAAGACGTTCACCTCATATGTTTTGCTATTTTGTGAAACTTCGCCCAATTTCTTTCAAATTTAAGACCTTTTGTGCCATTCAGCTGTGTTTTTTCCTGGCGAGCGATAGCAAGCCTATATTTTAAGAGGAACCGGCGTTCGGCCCTTCGGCTGGGACATTTTTCTACTGAAATATCTTGAAAGTGGGCATAGGGGGTGTAATTATTAGCTTGATGGAGGTCTATGGAACAAACTAAAAACCTCCCCTTAATAATCTAATAGTAAATGATGTTTTTTTTCTATGTGAGTGAGGGAGACAAAATGCAGAACTGCCTATAGCAAGTGCCTCCCCGAGAGTTGAAAGAGTGAGAGCCAAAATCAAGGGGCGTTCGAACCAAAATGCCTGGACACACGGAGTTTGAAGCAATTTAAGTCATAGGAAGAGGGAAAGACTGATTCTGGGAGAGAGTTCCGGAGCTCAGCAGTTGAATAGAAGAAAGACTGAGAATAGCGTTTCACTCTTGGGTTGGAGATTTGCACAGAGTAGGGGTGGGATTGTGTTGCAAGACTATTTACCCTACGTATAGAGGAGGTGGTATACACTGGGAAAGCTCTGAGGAACATTGATTATTATAGTAGCGATAGAATAGCGAGAGAGATGCAACATTGCGGCGAAGAGAGAGGGATTGCAGAGAGTGGGTGAGTGGACGAGAGTTAATGATACGAAAGGCTTTACTTTCTAATTTGTCTAAGAGTGCGGTGTGAGAGGATCCTCCCCACACATGTGAACAATACTCAATACAAGGACGCACTGTGCCCCTGTACAGAGCCAGAAGCTGTGCAGGGGTAAAGAACCCCTTGAGGCAGTTGAGCACAACCAGCTTCTTGGAGGCTGCCTTAGCAAGGCTGGTAATAGGTCCTTCCAAGTGAGAGCAGAAGAAAAGGAGACACCGAGAATATTGAGAGGAGATGGAAGATTGATTTTTGTATTGTTGAAGAGTAAGGGATAGTCTTCTGGAAGTTCCGAACGGGTAGTAAGAAGAAGAAATTGAGCTTTGAAAGCACTAATGATAACAAGGTTGTTTCTGCCCCAATTAGAAATAGTAGTTAGATCAGAAGATAAGTGTTGCATGGCTTCATTACATTTGTTTTTGAGGGATTGCTGGCTGGGGTGTTCAGGAAAACGAATTGAGTAGTGTAAGGTTGAGTCATCTGCGTATGAATAGATATGACTGGAGGTAAAGTTGAGAAGATCATTTATGAAAATTAGAAAGATAATTGGAGATAGGACAGAGCCCTGAGGAACACCGGAGTTGATAGGATGAGGAAGTGAGTGATGGCCGTCCACAACCGCAGGTATGGAACGGCCGGAAAGGAAATTAGAAGCAAAGGCACAGATGGAGGGATAGAAACCGAAGGAGGGTAGTTTAGAAATTATAGATATGTACCAGACTCTATCGAAGGCCTTCGATATGTCTAGTGCAATAGAAAAGGTCTCACCGAAGTTCTTAAAGGAGGATGACCAAGAGTTAGAAAGATATGAAAAAAGATCACCAGTAGAGCAACCCTTCAGGAAGCCATACTGGCGATCTGAGAGTAGATTATGAGAAGAGAAAATTATGCTTAAAGCATTAGGATGCAAGAATAGTTTGAAAATCTTTAGAGATACAAGAGATGAGAGCAATTGGATGATAGTTGTAGGGTTGAGAGCGGTCACCCTTCTTTGGGACAGGTTGAATGAGAGCAAACTTTCAGCAAGAAGGGAAGACGTTAGAGGAAAGACAGAGCCGAAAGAGTTTACCTAGGCAGGGATTCAGCACAGAAGCACAGATTTTGAGTACAACAGGAGGAACACCGTTCGGACCGTACGCCTTCTTAGTATTAATCCCAGAGAGGGTAGAAAGTACATCTTTAGAAGAGATTAGGATATTAGGCATAAGTAGGAGAGAGGGGGGTGGAGAGGGAGGAATAGCACCGGAATCAATCTAAGTGGAGTTTCTAGCAAAGGTTTTAGCAAAAAGTTCAGCTTTGTCAGAGGAAGAAGCAATGGTTGTGCCATCAAGGTGGAAAAGGGGAGGAAAAGTCAAGGAAGAAAAATTGTATGAGAGGTTTTTGGTTTGATGCCAGAAAGCTTGGGAAGAACTAGAGTTGGATAGTTCAGTGCATTTATTATTTATGAAAGAGTGCTTGACAAGTCGAAGAATAGATTTGGCTTGATTCTGGGCAGAAACATAAGAAGAATGAGATTCTTGAGGTTTAAGGCGTTGGTACCGTTTGAATGCTTCCTCCTTGTTGCGGACAGCAGTAGAACAAGCGCTAGTAAACCAAGATTTGTTTACAATGGACTGAGAGAAAGAACATGGAGTGTATGCTTCTATGCCCGAGAGGATTAGCTCGGTAATGTGTGCAGCACTCTCCGAGGGTCCCCGGCCTCGGAAGCAAAAGTCATTCCATGGGAATTATAAAAAGTACTGCCGAAGTACTGCACCCGATCGCTATGGTGAAGCGGATTACACAGGTTACAGACAACACTCACAACCACAGTCAATGCAACAGTACAATATTCTTCAACATGCAACTCACACACTACACACAAGTGGGCCACCTCCCCTAGGCTTGTAATGACTGCAGTACGAACAAAATAAAAAATTGTAATAATTAAATGTTAGTACCCGCCTAATTGCTTGTGATCCTTACAATAGTATATAATATATACATATACAATATACAGTATATATATATATATATATATATATATATATATATATATATATATATATATATATACAGTAAATAAATATATATATATATATATATATTTTTGTTGTTGCCTAAGTTATTATATCATCAGTATATTTTCCGATGCCAGTGCAAAAGATCCCAGAAAGGTTGCCAGAAAAAATATGGTGACCCTTGACTGTTGATAGTAAAAGCTATGGTGCCATAGGCTATCCCGTTTAAGAGTTCAATATGGTTACTCAGTTAAGGAGCGGGTTTTAGTGTTTTGCCTTTACCTCCATCAATCTTAAAATTACACCCCTTAGACCCCTTTCAAGATAAATGTGTACATTTTTTGGTAGAATAATGTACCGGCCGAAGGCCTGTTCCTCTTAAATTACAGACTTGCTTTCGCTCGCCAGGAAAACGTTGACACCTAAATGGCACGAAAGGTCTTTAAAATGGGGCTAAGGTTTTTAAAATCGCCAAACTAGTGGGACAAACGTCTTAAAATCTCAAACACAATGGAGCTAAATATAAGGGAGAAAGGGGTAAAACAAAAAATCACTTTAGTGGAAATCTCTTCTTAAAGCATGGTTCACACATAGACGAGTCGGTGCCCGAGTCCAACACGAGTGATGAAATTTTGCTATTCGGCAATGACTCGTCAATACTCTGCAACACTCGTGTACACTCGTGTTGATTCTTCGTGTGTATCGGGGTGTGTCCTGGGTACTCGCCACGTGGCCCAAAAATTTCATACATGCATGAAATTTCTTGTCCCCGTCACGAGTCTGATGGAAATACGTGTAGACTCGTGTACATACATGTTGACTTGTGTGATCTCGTGTTGGACTCTGCATAACTCTTCGCTACTCGTGTTTACTCGTGTTAACTCGTGTAACACTCTTTGGTGATTCGTCCTCAATCGTGGACATTTTAACCCATTGGCTGCGGGTGACGTTCCTGAATGTTCTGGCAATTTACAGCAATTTCCAGGCTTTAAAAGCCTGTATAAGCCATAGAAATCGAGTGTCAGTGGGCGGGAGCGTGAGTGATCCACCTCCAACCCTCAGAGCAGCGAGCGGCTCACTGAGGAAGACTGTGTCTCGCGCGGGAGTCTCACAACAGTGTTGCCGAGCGAGCGAGAGCTAATAATTAGCGGCTTTCCCATATGTTTATGGCAACGCTGCGGGTGAACCCTGCCACCTACGGAGCTCGTTCTGGTCTCATTTTGAAGCTATTTTCGCCTAGTTTTCAGCAGAATACAGTTCATTTAATGCAGATGCTTGATTAATCATTCAGGAGTGCCTGAATATGCCCTAAATAGCCCAAATATAGCCGCAGCGTAAGTGTTAATGTTGTATTTTGTATGTCAAACTAAAATGTATGTGACTCCAGGTGGGGGGGGGGGGGGCGCGCGTTGCCAAGTAATTCGCCGGGCAGACGGCACTGGGTCCAGATCTCGCAACCTACTTGCTCTCTCGCACTTGGGCACTCACGGAAATTCGGCTCCAGCCTCCCAGCCCTCGCCTTTTGTTCCAGCAGGCACACCCCAGGCCTATCATCAGCTCTTCCCTACTAAGGCAGATACACCCTCAGTATCTGGCCGTCTGTCGTCGCATCGCAGGCTTGCATACCACTACAGCCAAGTGATTCAAGAGGACGACAGATGGTAGTGGGAGAGCAAAGACTTCCAGTTGAGATAAAGAAAGAGAGAGAGACTGCAGAACTGACCCGGTGGCCATCACTTATAAAAATTAATGTGTCCTTCTTGAACAAGACTAAAGGAAAAAGAATTTAGACTTACCTGAATATATAAAGATGATGATGTGTTATTAATTAGTTATTTTTGTTAGCAGCGGCACCAGCCGAAGAGTTATTATATAGGATCTGATAGGAGAGATTAAAGATTAAAAGAGTAAAAGTAAAGAGAGGAGGGAAAAATACTTGTGTTAATAAATGAGGCAACCAGTAAGTTAAAGAGGGAAACAGTTGTTTAGTTGCCTAATAGATTAGCTATAGCTAGGGAAGGACACTAGTCCATATGAATCATTCATTAAGTTGTGTAAAAAGGAAACTGTGAAGAAGGACACTAGTCCAATGTGAGTTGCGTTATTATTAAGTCTAAGAGAGTTATTCCGTGTATGCGGCTGATGCACGGTTAATCTTTTGTTAGTACGATAATAAATTGATTAAGGTGGAAGGTAACCTAGTGAGTTGGTAACAGGGTTACTTGAGGGTAAATTCAGAAGGGGTAATTGAGATCAAGATTGTAAACCCATATGGTGGAGTAACTGGGTGACGGAACCAAATAGTGTAATTGAGATAAAATAATGTCAAACTATATTGTGAAGTAACTGGGTGACCGAACCCGATAGTGTTATTGAGATAAAGATTGTAAACCTAGATTGTGAAGTAACTGGGTGACGGAACCCAATAGTGTTATTGAGATAAAGATTGTATACCTAGATTGTGAAGTAACTGGGTGACGGAACCCAATAGTGTTATTGAGATAAAGATTGTAAACCTAGATTGTGAAGTAACTGGGTGACGGAACCCAATAGTGTTATTGAGATACAAATTGTAAACCTAGATTGTGAAGTAACTGGGTGACGGAACCCAATAGTGTTATTGAGATAAAGATTGTAAACCTAGATTGTGAAGTAACTGGGTGACGGAACCCAATAGTGTTATTGAGATAAATATTGTAAACCTAGATTGTGAAGTAACTGGGTGGCGGAACCCAGATTATATGTGAGAGAGACCTTGTAATCTCATTCGGTAATTTGTACGATTTTATGTCATTGTGGAGGTACTTGAGTAGTAACGACAGTTGTGTCAAAGGAGTAAATAGATTCTATGTATTGAGACAATATATTATATATGTTATGGCCTTGGTATTGAGAAAGGATACAGAAGGCTCAGTAAACGTGGGAAAACCTAAAGAGTAGAGGAAAGAATAAAATATGTGTTTTAGTTAAGTAAAGGTTCATTAGGCCCTGGACCCAGATTCACTAACGGTCGTACGATCCGAAAACTCCCTTACCGTTCCCTTACGTCTCAACGCTGGTATTCACGAAGCGTCGTAGCGGCCATCTTTGATCGTAGGAAGCCCCTAAAATCCCCTTTCGCAAAGGGTGGTCCAGACCACCCTTACATGAATTGTACCCGGATATAGGTACACAAATATCGATAACACAACCCGCGACCATAACAAATTCGTCTGCAGTATAGCTCTTTATGACACACTAAGTCATTATTGAGGCAATAATAGCGCAATATGATTGTTAACTTGTGTTTACAACACCATTAAGGCATTTAATACAAAGTATGAATATATTTGTATCCTTAACACCTTACGAGCGGCCTATGCGGTTTATTTATGTGTACCGCACAGCGGGGTGTTTTTAGCCAAAATAGGGCTGTTTACGTGATCATTTTCATGCCTAAATAAGACCCAGAACGTAAAACAAGTACCTATCCCTGAAAGGGCATAAACAGAGCTTTCGAATGACACCATAACGATCCTTGTATGATGGATAGTTTTCTTGCAATAACCGTGCAACGCGAGTGCAAAAAGCAGGTAATTCGGTACTTTCAGTACATAATTGAGTATGTAGCGAGTGAGAGAGGGAGGAGGGAGCTGAGATTTGTGTCAGTAGGTTCGCCGCGGTGGTCTGGAGCAGTCATACGCTCGCTAGTCTCCTGCCACCACTTGTCTCTCTCTCTCAGCCACATTACGTGCTGAAATTGCCACTCGAGTTATGTCGAGCGCCGCCACATAGTCCAGCTTTTTTTAACTCGACTTATGTTGCTCGCCGCTAATTAAGGGTTAATGTCTTATGACAGGCCGAATTAAGCTATGAATAGCCTACATATGCCAGCCTAGACCTAGTCAAGGTTAATTGATGCACAAATGCATGTGCTGCGACAACACGTAGCCTACCATTAGTAGATTTTTACCCTCATTTATTGTGGAAATGTTTTATTCCAACTCCCCACCACCTCTGAGTTAGATTAGGGTAGCCTATTCCTCAACAAATTTGAAAGTATCACAGGAACAAAATGATGAAAAGAATTGCCCTAGGCCTAGCCTAAAAAATGAATAAATAATAAACGCTGTGTGAATAATTTTGTTTAGCCTAGCCTAGGCTATAACCTAGGTTTATTTTGAAAAAGTTAGGTCTATGTATGGTATTTTGGTTAGGCTAGCAATGCCTAGCTGGATTAGATTAGGGTAGCCTATTTCCTCAACAAATTTGAAAGTATCACAGGAAAAAAATTATGAAAAGAATTACCCTAGGCATAGTCTAAACAAAAAATAATAGGCTAGCCTATATGGTGTTGTGAATATTTTTGTTTAGCCTAGCCTAGGATATAACCTAGGTTTATTTTGAAAAAGTTAGGGCTATTTAGGCTAGAAAAGTTAGGCCTACGTATGGTATTTTGGTTAGGGTAGCAATGCCTAGCTTTGTGTAGCCTAAGCATGGTAAAGTAGAAGCCTAGCAGGTTAAGATGGTGTTTGCAGGCGTACCGTCCTCATTGTTAACTAGCTGTTATTAGTCCCATGCTGGTAATATATTTGATGATGGCAATAAGTCATGGGAGGTGAGGGGACAAAGCCCCCCTCAACCTATCATTATTTCCCATGGCCAACTGTTGGATAATAGATTGAGGAGGCCTATGCTAGGCCTATTTTGAAAAGGTAGATAGGCCTTGAGGTGTTGTGAATACAAAAATAATTACCCTAGCCTAGGCCTATTTTGAAAAATTAGGCCTAGGCTAAGTCTGGCATTTTGGCTTGGCTAGAACTGCCTGTGTAGGCATAGACATAGTAAAGTCTGGCATTTTGGTTTGGCTAGAACTGCCTGTGTAGGCATAGACATAGTAAAGTCTGGCATTTTGGCTTGGCTAGAACTGCCTGTGTAGGCATAGACATAGTAAAGTCTGGCATTTTGGTTTGGCTCGCCCTGTCTAGGTGTAGACATGGTAAAGTAGAACAATATACTGTGGTTAAGGTATAAATAATACACTCCCAACTAGCCTAACATATGATTATCAATGATCAATCCGTCGAAAATCCTTTAACTTGGGCCACTAACATGCTTCCCTGTAGCCTAGCTAGGCTAATTTCTTATCATCAATTCACAAGATACTCTATTCTTCTTCCTGCTGCCTGTGATGGATCGAATTAGCCATGCTAAACAATGACAAGCTCATAAATTAAAGTATATTAGGTTCTTCTTGGCGCTTCGGTCATGTGGGTGACATATTGTTTATTTACAAAGGCCAAGCTCCTGATTGGTCAAGAGAAGCCTCGGTGAAAATAACCGAAAGGGAGCCGTAAGGGAGCTCAACGATGCGTTCGTGAATACACCTTCCGCACTCCCTTAGGAACGATCGTAGGTTGCTGTACGACATCGCACGCTACGACCGTTAGTGAATCCGGGTCCTGGTCTCTATAAAAGACACAGCAGGGTTTTGATTTATTTATTTAGGATTAATCACTAATAACGGGTCGTAGGATCGAAGTCGACTTGAGTCAATACCTGAATAGCGGGGATTCAGTTAGGGAGTAACGAGAACTTTAGCCCTTAATTAGCGGCGAGCAACATAAGTCGAGTTAAATAAAGCTAGACTATGTGGCGGCGCTCGACATAGGTCGAGTGGCAATTTCAGCACGTAATGTGGCTGAGAGAGAGAGACAAGTGGTGGCAGGAGACTAGCGAGCGTATGACTGCTCCAGACCACCGCGGCGAACCTACTGACACAAATCTCAGCTCCCTCCTCCCTCTCTCACTCGCTACATACTCAATTATGTACCGAAAGTACCGAATTACCTGCTTTTTGCACTCGCGTTGCACGGTTATTGCAAGAAAACTATCCATCATACAAGGATCGTTATGGTGTCATTCGAAAGCTCTGTTTATGCCCTTTCAGGGATAGGTACTTGTTTTACGTTCTGGGTCTTATTTAGGCATGAAAATGATCACGTAAACAGCCCTATTTTGGCTAAAAACACCCCGCTGTGCGGTACATATAAATAAACCGCATAGGCCGCTCGTAAGGTGTTAGGGGTCCAGAGTACCACCTAGCATGAATCGACGTAATATTCAATCTGCGTCTTGAACTCATCTCGGCCCGAGCCAAGAACCTATTATTAGAGTAGTTAGGAAGTCTGTTAAATAAAATATACGAACTTCTAAATGACTGTCGAATTATCCCCCGTAGTAGTAGCATAACTGATTTAGAATTAATTACTACAATAACAATAAAACAATAATAAATATATAATGATAAAGATCATAAAACAAATACAGATAAAGATAACAAAGAGAGAGAGAGAGAGAGAGAGAGAGAGAGAGAGAGAGAGAGAGAGAGAGAGAGAGAGAGAGAGAGTATAATGACAGAAGCTGTCTGAACTGGGGTCACATCTAACTCTCACCTATAAGGTAATTACTGAAATTACTGAATTTACTGAAATTACTTTATTATGATGATTATTATTTCTCTTTGTATGTAATTTGTATACATATTTAGTTAAACTTTTCTTTTTACTATATGCATACGTTCACACACACACACACACAAACAAACACACACACTCACACACACACACAAACACACACACAGAGACAGAAAGCTCCGCCCATTAATCTTGACTCCACCATTCACTTAACCTCTGCATGAATTTTCCCGCCCTCTTTCCCGTCCGAAAAGAAATTGTTGAGCGGAAAAATCTTTTGGTGTAAGGCATTGGCCTGATGAAGCTATATGCGAAAAGTTGTCAAAGTGCTCTTCCTCGCATGGTGTTTATTTTCATTCTGTCTACTTTTCAAAAGTATATTTTTATCAAGTTATAAATGACTTGTTAACAGAGAAACAAATAAGTAATATGAAGTAAATACTTTTTGGAAGAATAGATAACATTATTATGATGATTAAGCAATTTTAAGGACATAGTTCATGGAAGAACATATAAGGGAAATATGCTGAACATTATTATAATACTGTTATGGATATACAGATTGAAGTATATACAAAGAATATATAAAACAGATATGTACCTAGAAAACCATACGAAACATATGAGACAACTATAATTATAAACATAAATAATTATAATATATTAATGATTCTGAAACCACATAGAAAAACCTACAAATAAATATATCAAACAGATATAAATGTATACATGTATAGAGAGAATATAATAATGATATTGAAAAGACTTAGAAAAACATTACCCAAATATATGAGAAAAATATAAATAAAATCATAGTAATGAATATCATCGCTGAAATAGATATAGAAAATAAATAATCATGTACGAGGATTGTTAATAGTGACACTCGTGTTGACCCGTGTTACACTCGTGTTGATCCGTGTTGCACTCGTGTTGATCCGTGTTACACTCGTCGTGACTCGTGTTGACTCGTACCGACTCTTTGTTTTCGTACCCTGCAAGTTGACCGTTATTTTTCAAATTTATGCCACTCGTGTTGGGTTCGTGTTACACTCGTGTTGACTCTGTTATTCGTACGGACTCTTGTATGAACACGTGTTACACTCGTGCTGACTCGGGATCGGTTACTACTCATGTAGTTATCGGCCTCCAGCAACGCCGATAATCGACGAGTGTCACTCGTGTTGGACTCGGGCACCGACTCGTCTATGTGTGAACCATGCTTAATGTTATTTGCGTTCATGCCTCAATATATAATCAATAACTATATGTATCTATATGAAATAATAATATATACATGGGTATATATATATATATACAGTATATATATATATATATATATATATATATATATATATATATATATATGTATACAGTATATATATATATACAATTTATACAGTATATATATATATATACAATTTATACAGTATATATATATATAAACACACACACCCTGTTATAAAATGAGAGGTTCAATCTTCCTTGCTCATCCTGACCTAGAGTATATGAACCAGACTAGCCTTAATTATGCAGGTCAAATGGGTTGTTTTACTCTGGGCGTAAATTGCCTCTGCGTGTACTATGAACTATGATATAGCCTATGGGGCTTTAGAAATGATGAAGGATCGTGAATAATATATGATTCTGGAAAGACAAAAGGTTGCTTAACGCCTTCTGTACCGGCGACGTCTTTTTAATTATATTACATTACGCTTTCCATAATGCAGTTGGGTTTGTACATGATTAGATTAATATCCAAAATTCGAAGATGGATATTCATCGTGATCGTGTACTCAACCTTTAGCTATGTTGATGGTGTAATGGTTTAGGTGTTTATTTTCTGGGTGTGGTGTCCCGAGTTCGAATCCTGGGAGGACCATATGCTTTCATTAGTTTAATCAAGTACGTTGGGATTTGTAATTGTTGATTAATGTTATGAACGGGGTGGTACCTATATACTTGCTATAATTAGACGATTGTGTGCATCTTAAGAAGGATCTGTGATAGTAAAGAGGGTTAAGTGAGATAGTTCGAATTCTGTCAAATGCTGAATATAATCGTCTATTAGTAGCCAGAATAATGTGGAAAATATGTCGCCGGTACAGAAGTGATTAATACGAGGATAGAGATCAGATCAGATGAAGGTATTGAGGGATAAGCCTTTACAACGGCACCTCGTATCTACATTCTACTTTTCCTTTTTTTCTGAAGAGTCTAGAGAGGGGAGAAGGGGTGTTGGAGAGAGAGGAAGCTGTTGGAGTGGCTTTGTTATGGGTTTTATTAGTCTGTATACGTCGTCGAGGTGTCCCCAGACTGGGTGCAAGCATGTGAAACATGCTATAGGGCGTACTACCACACCCACTAAATGTCCGCCGTGGCAGGGATTAGATCCCGGGTCTTGCAGATTCACACGTGAGCGTGCTCACCACTCGACCGCCTTGATAATGTAACCCTTTGAAATACGATGACGCATTTAAGTTCAATTTTCTGGCTACTATTAGACGATTTTATTCATACTAGGAAGGCTATATGGAATTAGATTGTGTAAATTGATATAGTCTTTACCATTATGATTCCCACAGACCCATCTCAAATTGTATAAAATCGTCTAATGATAGCCAGAATAAAACATAAGAACATAAGAAAATGGGAGTCTGCAGAAAGCCGATTGGCCTAAGCAAGGCAGATCCCTGTCCCACACAACCCCAATTACAAAGCCCAATTATAGGCTCAACACTCTAATACCCTGAGGATCATCTTACCAAACCGGTTAGAGATTAACGCAGGATTACGGGGGTCTGCAGAGCGCTGATTGGCCCAACCCGGCTGATCCCCCTTCACACCCAACCCTTCTCGTCCATATGCTTATCCAATTTTTTCTTAAAGCTCCCTATCGTTCTTGATCCCACTATATCACTTGGTAGCCTATTCCACCCATCTACAACTCTGTTACCAAACCAATATTTGCCTATATCTTTTCTGAAACTAAATTTATCTAATTTGAAACCATTGTTACGAGTTCTTTCGCTATCACTGAGCTTTAGTACATTTGTCATGTCCCCTTTGTTAATCCCACTAACCCACTTGAACACCTCTATCATATCCCCTCTAACTCTGCGTCTCTCTAACGAATGTAAACCTAATTTCTTCAACCTTTCTTCATACGGAAAATTTCTAATATTATGGATCATTTTTGTCATTCTACGCTGAATTCTCTCCAATGAATCTATGTCCATTCTGTAATAAGGACACCAAAATTGGACAGCATAATCCATATGGGGTCTCACTAATGACAAGTAAAGTTTTAAGATAACATCAACAGTTCTGTTACTCACACTCCTAGAGATGAACCCGAGAATCCTGTTTGCCTTATTACGAACGCTTATACACTGTTTTCTAGGCTTCAAATCATTGCTAACAAACACACCTAGATCTTTCTCGCAGTCTGAATTTTCTAATTCTAAATTAGCTAGTTTATATTTAACATTTGTTTGCATCTTCCCTATCTTTAATACCTTGCATTTGTCAATGTTAAACTTCATCTGCCAATTTACTGACCATTCATGTAAGGTATCTAGATCCCTTTGGAGGCACTCTATATCGCTATCTGAATCAATTGATCTCCCCATTTTAGTATCGTCTGCGAATTTACTTATCCTACTAGTTATACCTAAATCTAGGTCATCTATGTATATAAGAAACAACAGGGGACCTAATACCGATCCCTGGGGGACACCACTTTTGACTGCTCCCCACTCTGACTTGGTACCATTTATGCTGACTCTCTGTTTCCTACCAATTAGCCATGACCTAATCCATCCCAACAACGACCCTCCTATTCCATGTGCCTCAACCTTTCTCATCAATCTCTCATGAGGGACTCTGTCGAAAGCTTTACTGAAATCTAAATATATAATATCATATGACTTGTCACTATCTACTGCTTCATATACCTCTGAGAATAAACTGAGAATAAACTGTCACAATGCGTAGTAATCTTCAAAGGGGTAATTGAGCGACTCTTCTTCAAATCCCCAGTGGTTCTCCAACACCACACAAAGTAATTCATATAATTTTATTTTCACCAGCCCACCAAATAATTTCAAATACACCTAACTAATGAAATATATGAAAGTAATAAATGCATGTGGTACTCCAAGGACTCGAACCTAGGATACTCACACCGAAATTCCACACACTAAGCATTAGGCTATCAATACGTTTTGCTTGCTGATGAACACTCCTATAGTTCACTCGGATGCCATAGTTTTAGCCCACTCATTAGAATTATAACTAGCTGGTATGATTTTTGTGCATAACTGGCTTATCCTTAAATAGTATATATAGTTTTGTAGTTGATGAATAAAATAATATATTCATAAATACGTTTCCAGTGATATACATCCATAATAGAAATAGGTGAAGTCCACGAATAATAATGAGTGGGCTAGAAACTATATCATTTTAGCGTATATGCATTATAAGTTGGTTAGAAATCGTGATTCCTAACCACTATAACTAAAAAAAAAAAAAAAATTAATCAAGCTAATATTTCTACCATTCATTTTTTCAGCGTCATAACCTTACTGTAATATACCGTACTTAAATTTACTCAGCACTCCTAATGTACTGTGCTATACTGATCATAAATTGCTATAGCTTGTTCATTATAGGTAGTATAAATACAGTATATTAACTCTAAACCTCTGTAAATCATAAACTACTGATAATCGAGCAAATTTATCTACCATTCGGGAGGAGTTAGCCAGAAAATAGGTGTGGATATTTGCAGCCCATTTTATCTTGCCCTTCTTGAGTTATAGAGGTTAGTGGTCAGAATTGTTGGCCTACTTATAGTGAAACTACTATAAGTACTGAAAGAACAATAATTGTGTATATCCAAAATATACATCTGTCTGTTGTGCAATTAACATCCATTCAGTTGTTGTTGTTGTTCCCCAAGCTGCCTGGCCGAACAGCCCCAAGGCCCCGAGCAAGGTCAAGGCCATAACAGAGCGCCCCCACAAACCCTCCCTGCCGACCACAATACAGCCTGGGTGACCGAAGCTACTCCATGGCGGGGAGCTGAGGAAGGTGCAGAAATGCCCGGGAAACCAAAGCTCCACCCAGGGCCCTGTGCCCCTCAGCAATTATGAAGAGAAAGTTGAGGGGCAAAGGAAAAATGTGACGCTTTGGCTTCCAATCTTGGTAGATTGGGAGGTCAATCCACGGAAGAGACCCCGTCACTTGAGATCTAGTAAATATATAAGTAAAAGGAACAGTCAGAGTAAGCTATGGATATGGCAGAGATCGCTCAGTTGTCACTCTGATAGACCAGCCCATCACCACATGACTAAAAACCAATCCTCTCAGCATCAGCTAGGAAAGGCCCTAGAAAGCTGCCTTTGGCGGGGGGATAGCTCCCCTATTTCAACCCCTTTCGGGGTTGGCCACCCGCCCATATATCCATTCAGTAATAATCCTCAGTGTATACCGTTAAGTATCTGTGAACAAATTGGAAAATTGTGTTTCGAAATACACATTTATGCTTTATGCTAGCGAGAAAGAGAGAGAGAGAGAGAGATTGTGAACATAATTTTTTTGTTTTCTTTCTACACAGGCACATATTTTCTCAGTGAAATGAGTAACGCATTGCTCTGACTTCTGAACCAAGGTACAATATTATGGAGTCTGTGTCTTATAATTATGTCATATACCTGTATATATATATATATATATATTCTGACATACGGAGCCCTGTATGTTTATTTAAGAGTTAGAATTAAGAGTTGAAGGAGTGCCAAACTACCCAGGCGGCGAAGCAGACTAGCGAGCGAACCAGCGAGGGGGAAACCAGCTCGTCCGCATACCAGCAAACAAGCCTTCACACCTGCGTGCGTCATAGGGGACCCTGCCAACTACTTCAATGACCCGACGCTATGACGTATGATCGACGCCAGGAGACTCCATTGGACCACGCACCTGCTACGCAACTCGAGGAGCTGTGATTGGGGTGCGCACTACCCGCCGCCTCCTGATTCGTTCCTACACCATCATTGTTTAGTATATAAGACCCGAGTAGTGGGCATTCAAATCAGTCTCATTTGGAGTTGGGGAAGGTGAACTTGCAGCTGGAGGAAGACGGGGTGAAGTATTATAATGGGTTTGTGACTGTCAGTCAGATTATATAAGTGTGTGTTAAGTGTGTTCGGTGTAAACACTTACGTTATGTTGGTTAGTGAGATATGTGATTGGGAATTAACATTAACGCTACTATTATGTACTTAACTATTTGATTGGGAAAAATTAACGTTAACTCTACTATTATGTACTTAACTATTTGATTGGGAATTAACGTTAACGCTACTATTATGTACTTACCTATTTGATTGGGAATTAACGTTAACGCTACTATTATGTACTTAACTATTTTAGTTGACTGACGTGTGGACTAAAGCAACTCTTTTAGTAATTGGGTTATGATGAAAGTAATACTATTGTTTTATATTAATACTTACGAGATCTTTCATTTTCTTTTAATTAAGCTTACATTGCTTAACGGTGCTTAGTACGGTGATGCTATTGTCTCTTATTAGTAATATCGCCTTAGACTAACATGGCTGTTTTGATGTTACTTCTAGTGATTTCCTAAGCTGAAGAAAATTCTTTTAGCTTCAAAATATTATTTTTGCTTTTCATATTATTTGAGTGAGACCTGAATCGAATCTATGAAGCGATCCTGTAACTTAATTTACTCATAATCAAACCTCAATGTTACGTGGTTAAGAAATACATTTAACTAATTATTAAATATATATCTAACTTTTTATGTGACTTTGATATTAATCCTCATGATAATAATAATATAATACTATTAACGTAAGACAAGAACCAAGAATAATTACATTAAATATAAATACAAGGACATATAAGAAAACTAGCTATTCATTTCAAAAAGGGTAAGAGACAGAAATATTCTTACCTCATTATTTATCTTTCAAGACTTTTCATAGAATTAATAGTCCTTCTTTAGATATAACTTATTCGGTTCATAACCATAGCCTACTAAGCTTCGGTTAAATAATAATTCTTTATAAATACTATATGACTTTAATTAGTTTCAGTATTTTTTCATAATTAAAGAGTGTCAGTCAATAAAGGATACCAAGTCCTAAGATCCAAAAGGAAAGGAAGCAACAACAGGAAATAATTTTATTAGATTTTACTTTTGTTTTGCCTTCAGCTGACTGATACCTTAATATATATCTCTGTGCTATCTTGATTCATCAAGTTAACCACTTGAGGACCAAGATACGTAACAGAAGAGTGGCGACCTCGCCAGGATTCGTTTCATACAGTTTCACTCAGTTTCATTACCGTTTCACTACTTAAAAATCAAATATTAATCATGCCTCATCTAATTAATGACTAAGATGCTCAAGTTTTCATAGAATCAGAACCCACAGCCCCTGATATTGACTGTCTGTCAAAATCCGAACTGGAAGTGCTTGCCTCACATCTCCAATTAACTGTCTCAAACATGTCCTAAGTAGAGGTGGCTCAGACCATAAAAACCCACCTGTTCCCTGTAGAAGGCGAGGAGGGTGACGGAGCAGTTGGTGGGATCCCGAGTAAACCTAGCTAACTTGATGAACAATTGCCACCTGGTTTGACCGGTGATCAAATATTCGAACTAGAACTAGCCAGAATGAAAATAAATGCCGAAGCAAATGCCGATGCCGAACAAGCCAGACTAAAAATAGAACTAGCCAGAATAAATACCGAAGAAGCCAGAATAAAAGCAAATATCGAAGAAGCCAGAATAAAGACCGAACATTATCAATATCAATATCAAATTGCTCAACTAAATGTCAATACAAATGCTCCCGAAATTGCTCCCCCTCTGGGATTGACTATGACTCGTGTCATTCCACCTTTCACTGAGGATAATGTGCAGGATTTCTTTGTTTTGTTTGAGAAAGTTGCTGGAGGTATGAAGTGGACAAGAGATCAATGGCCTTTTATGTTACAAACCGTTTTGACAGGGCAGGCTCGAGCCACGTATTTGTCAGAAGTAGCAGAGGTTAGGCAGGATTATGACAATCTCAAAGAAGCTATCCTAAAAACATATCAATTGCAGCCTGAGGCTTACAGGCAATCTTTCCGTAAAAACCAGAAGAAAGTAGAAGAAACCCATAAGGTAGTTGCCAGGACCATGACTAAAACTTTCAATCATTGGGTGAAGAGTAAGAAAGTCACAAGCTACAACGATCTGAAGGAGTTGGTCCTGTTAGAAAATTTCCTATGGAAAATTGATTCTTCTGTATCCTATCATTTAAAGGGGAAAAAGGTAGATTGTCTTGCCGACGCCGCTGACATGGCTGACACATACGTGCTCAACAACAAATTTCGTGGAAAGAAGCCCTACGATAATTCTAGTTCTAATTTTAAGTATCCCAATCACAAATCTGACAGACCCAGTCACAAGCCTATAACGTCTTCCCCAGCTAGCCAAAATAGAATTGTTCCCCCAACTAAAAATGCGAATCAGGGCAATGGTAACAGAGGTGGGCCCCAAAGTAATAGTAATGCTCAAAGAGGGAACGTTCCCGTATCCCCTAAAGTATGTACTTTTTGTGGCAAGAGAGGCCACCTAGCTTATCAGTGCTGGGCCAAGGAGAGAACCGAGAGATCGGGGCAGACAGTTGCCGCCGTATCTCAAACTCCATATGTTCCTTTAATGCAGGACTCCCAACAGAAGGAGTACCTAGCACCAAAAGTTCCTTTAATACAGGACTCCCGACAGAAGGAGTACCTAGCACCAAAAGTTCCTTTAATTTAGGACTCCCGACAGAAGGAGTACCTAGCATCAAAAGTTCCTTTAATGCAGGACTCCCGACAGAAGGAGTACCTAGCAGCTAATGTAAATCATCTAGACAGGGGTGTAGTAGCATGTGTGGTGCAACCCACTAGGGTTAAGCCAATAATAATTTCACCATCAGTGCAGGACAGTTACCGTCCCTTTATTTCATCTGGCAACGTGAGATTAAATGGTTGTATGCATGAGGTAAACATTCTGAGAGACACAGGTTCTACTAGCACCCTCATGGTGAATCCTTACACTGAGTGCCCACCTGGCGAACCAGTTGTAATGAGAGGTGCTGGAGGCCAATTTTATGCATACTTGGTAAAAGGCGAAATTGAATGTGAGTTACTACAGGGTGAGGCCACCATAGCTTTGTGTAGGTCCCAAGATATCCCTGTGCCTGGGGTAACACTCCTTTTGGGGAATGATGTAGCAGGTGAGAAGGTCCGACCAGACCCCATTTTGTCACTTTCCCCTGTTAACGAGCCACTAACCGGTGAGCTCGAAAAGGAGATGCCAACAGTTTTCCCTGTGTGTGCTGTCACACGTTCAATGTCTCAAGTAGCAGTTTCCTCAGACAGAAATGTACCGAATGTAAGAGTTGATGAAAGGGATGATGAGAGTGTGAATGACGCTCAAACTGTGCCTGATGATGTGACTGAGGTGGATTTATCTGACACCTTTATGGCTCATCTTGACCCCAACGATGACCATGAAACCACTCCAAATTGTCCTAGTGGCCTGGTAGAGCTACAGAGAGATGATAGTGAATGCAAGGAGTTAGCTGTCAGGGCCGTGAGTGAAGAGGAATGTGAGAAGGAGGGTGGTGAATGTTTCTACCTCAAAGGAGGAGTATTGTGGCGTAGATGGAGACAGCCACACAGACCAATCGATGACGGGGCCTGGGACGTCCATCAAGTAGTAGTCCCCAAACCTTGTCGTAGAGATATCTTGGAAATGGCACATTGTATACCATTGGCAGGACACCTAGGTGTGAGAAAAACTCTAGACAGAATCAGAGCCCACTTTTACTGGCCAGGAATGCGTGCAGATGTAGTGGAGTTTTGTAGAGTGTGTCACACTTGCCAGATGACAGGAAAACTCAATCAGAAGGTGCCTGTACATCCTCTGGTGCCCTTGCCTGTCTTCGAGAATCCTTTTACTCGGGTGGTGGTGGACATTGTAGGCCCATTGCCAAAGACTTCCCAAGGTAACATTTATTTATTAACTATTATGGACATGGCAACTCGCTACCCAGAGGCTATACCCTTAAGGACTACCTCTGCTCCAACTGTCATCAAGGAACTGTTCAAATTCTTCACCAGAATGGGTTTCCCCCATGAGGTGCAAAGTGATCAAGGAACTAATTTTACCTCTAAAATTTTTCAGCATTCCCTGAAGGAGTTGGGTATCGAGCATGTTAAGTCTAGTACCTACCACCCAGAGAGTCAAGGGGTTCTCAAACGATATCATCAGACATTAAAAGGAATGTTGCGTAATATTGTACAGAGACCGGAGTTGAGTGGGATAAGGGGGTACCTTTTCTTTTATTTGCTACTCGTGAGGTTCCAACTGAATCCCTGGGTTTTTCCCCTAGTGAGCTAGTTTTCGGTCACCAGGTAAGAGGTCCTTTGCAACTATTGCAGGATAGCCTAGTTGGCCTGGAGGGGAACCAAAACCTCCTAAAGTATGTTTCAGATTTCAAAACCCGTCTGAGATCCTCATGTGAGTTTGCCGCTCAAAACTTGACAGTGGCTAAAAGCTCCATGAAGAACTGGTATGACAGAAAAGCCCGTGAGAGGGAGTTTCAGCCCGGTGATGAGGCTTTGGTCCTGCTCCCCCTTTTTGGCCAACCATTATCTGCCAAGTTCAGGGGCCCATATAAGATCATTCAGAGGGTGAGCATTACCGATTATCTAGTGACTACCCCAGACAGGAGAAAGCCCACGCAAGTATTCCATATAAATATGTTGAAACCCTACCATAGGTCCCCTGATTCCTCTCCTCCAGATTCTCCCACTGTGGCAGTGAATGTCAGGACCTGTGGACAGCCTGGTGCGGACGAAGTCTTCAGTTCTCTTACTGACCCGCAACAGACTGTTCCAGAGCCTGAAGATATCCATGCAGACTTTGACTTGTCATGCAGCCTATCCAACTTTCAGTATAATTCAGTAGCTTGGGGGGGTTTACCATCTAAACTATGTCATCTTCCCTCTGATCAAGCGAACCAACTAATCTCTGTTTTATCTCAGTCTCCCAGTGTGTTCCGTGATACTTCAGGGCTCACTTCTTTGGCCTTGCACGACATCGACGTAGGGGATGCAACTCCCATTAAACTATCCCCCTACCGTGTCTCACCACAACGCAAGAGTGTACTGCAGGTCGAGCTTGACTTCATGTTTTCAAACCAGCTGATCACAAGGGCCTTAAGCCAGTGGAGTAGTCCGGTCATACTTGTGCCAAAGCCAGACGGGAGCCATAGGTTATGTATGGACTATAGGCAAGTTAATGCTGTCATAAAGAACGATACCTACCCACTGCCACGGATCAAAGATTGCATTTACCAGGTTGGCCTCATACAGCAGTAAGTTTAACTTAATGAGAGGATTTTGGCAATTAGCTCTCCCTTGTAGCGAGGTAAATATCATGCTTTAGTAGTGCTCTTTCAAGCCTTCAGCTGTGAGATGCCTTGCAGTTCGTATAACGCTCCATCTACGCTCCGGCAAATGTTCTGATGTGGTACCTGGAGACGTTGCCTACTTTGGGTGTTATCCTTATTATATCCTCATTATAATCTTGCTGTTGCCAATCTGGTGGTGAATCTATTTATGTATTATGTTTAATGTTATGTACTATGCTCCTTAAACTCTTTTCTAGGGGGGAGGTCTGACATACGGAGCCCTGTATGTTTATTTAAGAGTTAGAATTAAGAGTTGAAGGAGTGCCAAACTACCCAGGCGGCGAAGCAGACCAGCGAGCGAACCAGCGAAGGGGAAACCATCTCGTCCGCATACCAGCAAACAAGCCTTCACACCTGCGTGCGTCATAGGGGACCCTGCAAACTACTTCGATGACCCGACGCTATGACGTATGATCGACGCCAGGAGACTCCATTGGACCACGCACTTGCTACGCAACTCGAGGAGCTGTGATTGGGGCGCGCACTACCCGCCGCCTCCTTATTCGTTCCTACACCATCATTGTTTAGTATATAAGACCCGAGTAGTGGACATTCAAATCACTCTCATTTGGAGTTGGGGAAGGTGAACTTGCAGCTGGAGGAAGACGGGGTGAAGTATTATAATGGGTTTGTGACTGTCAGTCAGATTATATAAGTGTGTGTTAAGTGTGTTCGGTGTAAACACTTACGTTATGTTGGTTAGTGAGATATGTGATTGGGAATTAACGTTAACGCTACTATTATGTACTTAACTATTTGATTGGGAAAAATTAACGTTAACGCTACTATTATGTACTTAACTATTTGATTGGGAATTAATGTTAACGCTACTATTTATGTACTTAACTATTTGATTGGGAATTAACGTTAACGCTACTATTATGTACTTAACTATTTTAGTTGACTGACTTGTGGACTAAAGCAACTCTTTAAGTAATTGGGTTATGATGAAAGTAATACTATTGTTTTATATTAATACTTACGAGTTCTTTCATTTTCTTTTAATTAAGCTTACAGTGCTTAACGGTGCTTAGTACGGTGATGCTATTGTCTCTTATTAGTAATATCGCCTTAGACTAACATGGCTGTTTTGATGTTACTTCTAGTGATTTCCTAAGCTGAAGAAAATTCTTTTAGCTTCAAAATATTATTTTTGTTTTTCATATTATTTGAGTGAGACCTGAATCGAATCTATGAAGCGATCCTGTAACTTAATTTACTCATAATCAAACCTCAATGTTGCGTGGTTAAGAAATACATTTAACTAATTATTAAATATATATCTAACTTTTTATGTGACTTTGATATTAATCCTGATGATAATAATAATATAATACTATTAACGTAAGACAAGAACCAAGAATAATTACATTAAATATAAATACAAGGACATATAAGAAAACTAGCTATTCATTTCAAAAAGGGTAAGAGACAGAAATATTCTTACCTCATTATTTATCTTTCAAGACTTTTTATAGAATTAATAGTCCTTCTTTAGATATAACTTATTCGGTTCATAACCATAGCCTACTAAACTTCGGTTAAATAATAATTCTTTATAAATACTATATGACTTTAATTAGTTTCAGTATTTTTTCATAATTAAAGAGTATCAGTCAATAAAGGATACCAAGTCCTAAGATCCAAAAGGAAATGAAGCAACAACAGAAAATAATTTTATTAGATTTTACTTTTGTTTTGCCTTCAGCTTACTGATACCTTAATATATATCTCTGTGCTATCTAGATTCATCAAGTTAACCACTTGAGGATCAAGATACGTAACAATATATATATATATATACTAACTCCGCCGAAGCACTACTGTACAACAAACAACTTTCCTATATAAACTGATATGAATACCGGTATATGCATAACCTTTAATACAGACTACATGAGTGGTAGCTGACCCCTAACATTATCACCTGTGTTGTACACTGCTGGTCATGGTGGTGGTGGGGGACAATAACAATTATATTATGTTGGCGGACATGATTTAGTAAGGGATATCATTATTGGCAGGCGCTCATTGAATATATATAGTTTGGCTAGCACTTACTGATATTTGCTCATATCAAAAGAGGATGTTATGCAATTTACGAAGAATCTGGGAATTATAAGGGTAAAGATTGTCTCAATAACCCTCTGTCTTCCATATACCCTTCAAAATATGAATACAATGTTATATAAATATTCAGAGAGAAAACAAAACATAAAAACAATGCGTCGTCATCGTATCTTCCAAGGTTTTATAGGTGGACAATGACTCCCTATCACAGTTTGGTAACACAAGGAAATAAATATTTATGCAAACAATCACAACTAAAAGGACTATACCCAATTGGTGAGGGGCACAATGCCTTGGGTGGGTTTTGGTTTCTCGGTCGTTTCCGCACCCTCCTCAGCTCCTCGCCTTGGAGTGGCTTCGGTCACCTGGGCTTTATTAGTGTTAAGGAGAGAGGGTTCTTTGCGGGGGCTCTGTTATGGCCTTTGCTTTGCTCGGGACCTTGAGGCTGCTCGGCCAGACAGCCTGGGGAACAGCAACAACAACAACAAATAGGTAGGGAAGATATTATTATCGTGAACCCTAAACTCTGTTCATTGAGACCGTATTTACCCCCTTGAGGCCTAGAGGTAGATTATAGGCTTTAGAAAATCACTTAACGGTAACCAGAATATGATGAAAATTACGTGATCGTGCTGAAGGGGTTAAGGGGAAGGTACTCGCTTTATCTGGACCCCCTTCTCCCTCATTAGTTTTCCGATTTTAAGACGTTCGTTCACTAGTTTGGCGATTTTGAGACCCTTCGCCCCATTACTTTGTCAATATTTAAACCTTTCGTGCCGTTTAAGTGTCAATTTTTTCGTGGCGAGCGTTAGCGAGTCTGTCATTTTTCAAGGAACCGGCCTTCGGCCGAGAAATTTTTCTACCGAAAAATGTACAGATATATCTTGAACGGGGTCATTGGGGGGTGTTTTTTTTAAGCTTGATAGAGGTCTAACGAGGAAACTCAACATTTAATAAATAAATTAATAAGTACCCCCAAAAAAAAAGCAAGCCCCTAAAACTAATACTCTGTTGAGATACACAACAAACAGTAGAATGGTCATGGTATATGACTAGATGTACTCTGAGGGAACACTAGTTAATATATACTGTGATCTATACCAGTTCCCCCTTTATATCTGAGGTAATTACTGTAAGAGTCTTCATGTCCAGCCACTATTATCACCTCTCTATTTCACACCACCACACCGGTATATAACTGTTATGCTGGGTTGTAATACAACTTGGCTTCGTTATTGTCTTCACTCAAATCCAACTATAGACTTTTAGACTCAATATATGCTCAACAGGAACACATCGAACACGTTCTTATTCACAATTATGTACTCAATCAGGTTGTAATAAACACAATAAACACACATATATATTTATATACTCTCATTTATTAAATGGTATAGAAAGAGATCATTAGGTTCACTTAGCTACTATTTGGGAGAAGCAAGAGAGTCTGGTGTAGTTAGTTATAACACAATAGGTGTCTTAATCTCATATATATCTGGACCTGAAATGTGAACTGAAACTTTACTTAACTATTATAAGCAATAGTAAGTAAATCACTGAATATATTTAGAACACACAAAGGTCTCTGAATAACATACTAATTAATATAAAATAATGGATAGTATTACTGTGGAAATATGCAATTATATATAGACATACATATACCTAGAATAACTCCATGATAATAATATTTATGAGAGTTGAGTATCTATCGTGAAGTATTCTAATAAGTTCAAGAAGTATTGATTTGAACTCGGGAATTGTTTATTCAACAATATGGTTAACCGCACAAAGATTTCTATTGTTATCGTTCAAGAGCGCGAGACGAGAGGCGTCCAAGAAATATGAAAGAGGTTGTGCATGTATAAATATGAATATGTATGTCAACAGGTCATCTACTAGACTGAGGTGCGGAGAATTGTTTATGCGGTTAATGCGATGTTTATCTTGAATATGGGAGGAATACTTTAATTTAAAAAGGAGAAGGGAGCTGAATTGTTTTTACAATTAATTACGTAGTTAGTTTGTTGCGAAAAATAGTATATTATGAACATACAATTTATTAACTTTGTATATGTAATAATAATCTCGGGTCGGTCGAGGAATTCAGATTTAATGATTTAGATCTACTGAATAAGAATTAAATGTTGAATACAACCTGACCTGAATCAAATGATATTTTGACTACAGGAGGTTAAGGTACGCATAAATAAAATAGCGTGCACTAATAGTTATAATAATACTAATAGTAAAATATGGCATACACAACGAAGTTGCACTTAGTTGGAAATACCTGGTAAGGTATGAAGGAGTTCTCAACTAGTTAACAGATTCCTATAAGGAATACAGAATGAATTGGCGTTGTATTCGAGATGGTGAAATAATTAGATAACAGATCTATACAAAGCTAGAATTCATAGACGAGATGGATCGAAATTATCTATATCATAGCAGAATAAGTAAATAAGCTATTCATGAATAAACAAGTTAACGCACAGGATCATACAACGTAAATTGGGTTTTTGAAGAAATTAGCTTTAAATTGTGATTTTAATCAATAATATTGCTTCTAAAGAATACAAATCTATCTATCTATCTATCTATTGCCTGACGCCGTGATCCCCGAAGGTGTGGCCACGAACGAACCGCCCCCATGCACCTCTGTCCCCAGTCAGTCGACGCCCCTCCCCCCAACCAGCACCGCCTTCGTTCATGTAGTTCCTCACTCCATCCTTCCACCGCATATTCGGTCTACCTCTCCCCCTCTGTCCCTCCACCTCGCTCTCGTACACCCTCTTAGTCATTCTCTCGCTTTCCATACGTTCCATATGGCCGAACCATCTCAAGTTGTTCCTTTTCACACTTTCCAGCACATCTACCTCCACACCACACCTCCTTCTTACTTCCTCATTAGTCTGTCTATCCCTCCATGTAACTCCGCACGCACTCCTTAAGTAATTCATTTCCACTGCTCTCACTCTTGGTCTGAGTCTCTCAACCAACGTCCATGCTTCGCTTCCGTAAGTCAGTGTCGGGATTACCACACTGTCATGCAAGGACTTCTTCACTTCCATACTGACCACCCTATTTCTTGTTACTGCTTTTAGCGTTCCTACAACCCTCTTCCCCTGTTGTACCCTCTCCCGCACCTCTTCATCCATAGTCCCATCTTTACTCAACACACTGCCCAGATACTTAAAAGAGTTGACGATCTCCATAGCCTGACCGTTCAGCTTCACCTCACACTCTGTGACTTCACCCCTTTCGAAGACCATAACCTTGCTCTTCCCCGTATTTACCTTCAAATTCCGTTTTTCGCACACTGTTCCAAACTCATTTACCAGACCCTGCAACTCCCATTCATTATCACTCATCAGAACTGTATCATCCGCAAACAGCAGTATAGGTAGCTTCCACTCAATTCCAATACAAATCTGAGTTTAGTTAAATATGCAATTGAGCGTAGGTTCTAGATAAAGTTAGATTTAAGTAGGGAATAGATACACGGTATGCACTTCAACTTCAACGTGTTACATTCATAACAAAATTGACATATACAAGGAAAATCTGTGAGTATTCGGCTTGGATATCAGTTAACACGAGTATGTAACGTATGCGTAATACGATTTATAAGGTGTCAGACACTAGTTAAAAATAGATCTTGGGCACAGATCTAACTCAATAATTAATATGGCTTCTGAAGGATTAATACATAACGCAATAAATATCAATCTTGGGCACAGATCTACATAAGAATTAGCACTGGAATACTCGCATATTTTACCTTACCTTCACATCAATAATCACAACGTAAGACACTCAGAGACACTTAGGGTAGGTTAAGAGGATAGTAGTTCGAGTGCAAGTCTGGCCGACGTGGATCGTAGATTCGGCTGTCTGGACTTCAAGGGAACTGCCTCTCACGAACAGGAATCCAAGGTCCTGGCATCAGAAGGAACACAGCAGGTCTCGCTGTAGTCTCGAGGGGGAGGGGGAGGCAGTTTCTACTTCAGTTAGATCTTCTTCTTCTTCTTCTTTAGAACCCGCCCGCAGACCGTGCAGATCCACAGGGCTGATCTTTGTATCGGTACTGGCTCAGAAACGTTAGTAGGAGGGAAAGTTTAGAGTAGAAGGATAGTTTAAGAGATTTTTTTTTTTTTTGCTATAAACCCCCCCCCCCCCTCCCCCTCACCTCCGCTCCCCCCCCCCCCTTACCCATTTATCTTCCTCCACATTTTCTCCAACATCCTCTTCACCATCTCCATGTCTTGTGTTTCCATCTCCTGTGTTAACCCCAATAGCGCCCCTACCCCTCTATCTTCTCTCTGCTTAATCTCCTCCCACCCCCTCTCCCCAACTCTATTCCACATGTACCTCTCCAACTCGTCTCTCTCCTCATTATATCTTGTACATTCCGCTACTATGTGTTCTACATCCTCCACTATTGGGTCTCCTCCCATTTCACATTGATTGCATTGCGGTCCCACTCCATTCCATCTCCTTGTTCTCTCATTCGTCTCTAGCGATCCTGTTCTTGCTTTAAATAGTAGTTTAGATCCCCATCCTCCATCATAAAATAGTTCTCTAGCTGGTTTTTTCTTCTCTCTATAATATGCCAGCGTGGCTTTATTTTCCACCCCCTCCCTCCACTTTCTTCTCTCCTCCTCCTTTATCCCCTTCTCTATCTCTCTGACACATCCCCTCCCATTCTCTAGTATGACCCACTCCTCTCTCTCATTTCGTTTTCTAAATTCCCCTCCCACCCGGTCCTGTTTTATATTTATCCTTCCCAATCTTTTTTTGCACTCTCTGTTCCATTTACTTTGCTCGCTCGCCCATCTGTATACCTTCCCCGGCCACCTATCTTCCTCCATCCCCTCTAGCCTCACTTTGTACTTCCCTTTCGCTTTCCCAATCCTTTCCTCAAACGTACTCCACCCCATCTCCCCTCGGATTGCTTCATGTGCTACGTATTTATTTGCCCCCAATCCTGTCCTCCCGATTTTATTCTATACCGTTTCTAATTTCTTCGTTTCCACCTCTGTTGTTTCTACCGCCTCTAAGCCGTACATTATTGCAGGTACTCTTAATCCTTTCCACAGCCCTCGCACTATTTCATAGCTATTCGCTCTTAGCCTTGTCGCGCTCCATAGTCTCCCATTCCATTGTTGCATTTGTCCAACCTTTTCACTTTTCGCCTTCTCAAACCCTTTGTCCGTAGTCGTTACCCCCAGATATTTATACTCCCTTGTCTTCTTCATTCTGTTTCCTTCCAGTGTCCATTCCTCGTCTTCTTGAAGCTCTCCATTCATTTTCATCACCTGGCTCTTTTCTTTACTAAATCTTACTTCAAGTTCCTCCCCGAATCTCGTTGCTTCCTCTAGTAGTCTCTGCAACCCTCCTCCCGTTTCTGCCATCAGCAAACAACAGCAAACAACGTCGTCAGCAAACAACAGTACCCCCAGTCTTTACTTGTTTATCTGAATCCCCTCCCCCACTCTTTTTATCCTCTGTGTCATTTCTTCCATATATAACGCAAATAATAACGGCGATAATACGCACCCCTGCCTTACCCCCCTCTTGCTTTCTACCCATCCCGTTTCTATATTTCCTAGCGCGTACTTCGCTTTTGTTCCTTGGTACATCGATGTTATGATGTTTATATACTTTTCTGGTATTCCACTCCTTGCCATTATTTTCCACAGCAGTTCCCTGTTTACAGTAACCCATTTTTTTCTCTCTTTTCATTTTCCCCATCACTTCGCTTAGTATATAGATATTATCTGTCCCCCTCCTGTCTCTTCTGAACCCATTTTGCTCATCACTTATTAGCCCGTTTCCCTCTATGGCTCTATTCATCCTTTCCTTCAATATCCCGCAGAAGAGTTTCCCTATTGTGTTTGTCACTGTCACTGGCCTGTAGCTTTTCATTTCCTTCTTACTCTTGTACCCTCCCTTGTGCAATAGTGTTACTCTCGCTTCATTCCATCTTTCTGGTACTCTCTCATTTCCCATTACCTCATTAAACATTTTCTTCAGCCTTCTTGCCATTTCTCCCCCCCCCCCCCCCCACCCCCCCCCCCCCTCTATGTACATTTCATTTGGTATCCCATCCGGGCCGGTCGCCTTTCCCTTTTTTAGTGCTTTGATCCCTCTCCTTACTTCTTCTATTGTGAGCTCCCTTTCCATTTCCATCTTATCCTGTTCTGGTAGCCTTCTCTCTCTCATTTCCAAGTTCCATTCCCTCCCCTCCCCTTGTTCATTTACTCCCCTATTTCCTCCCAGTATCGCTTTACTTCAATCTTTATTTCTTCTTCTGTCTTTATTATTTTATCTCCCACTATCAGTTCCACGTTTTCTTCCTGTCTACCGGTCTCACCTCTTAACATCCTATACCACTCCTTTTGGCCCTCTTTCCCCTTGCTTCTGATCTTTTCTACTTCTTCTTTCTCGTGTTTTATCATTGCCTCTTGTATTAGTATTTTTACCTTCTTCCTATTCTCCTCGTATGCCCGTACCGCTTGTCTTTCTTCTCGTTCCCTCTCTCCTCCTTCCCTCCTATTTCTCTCTATCATCCTTCTCCTTTCTCTGTTCGCATCCCTTCTTTCACTTCTTGCTTGTTTTATTTCCCTATTCCACCATGGTTTTTGTTTTCTTTTTCCTGTCCATCTTCTTATTCTTCCTATACTCCTTTCTGCCGCTCTATTTATGTCCATCATCAACTCTCCGTCCATTTCTTCTATGCTCCCCTCTCTTCTTTCCCCTATTTCTTCCAGGTAACCTCTGTATTCTACCAATCTTTCACTTTTTAGATTGCATCTATTAATCTTCCATCTCGTGTTTCCTTTGCTTTTCCATTCCTTTGTGTAGTTTATCACCATGAGTCTGTGGTCGCTTTGTATCCCTACTTCATTTTCTTCATATATCCACATGTTTTGGATCTCTTCCCTTGCTCTTCCATTCGCTAGTATTAAGTCTATCGCCGATCTTTGGCCTTCTCCGTGTCTTACCCATGTCGCCTTCCCCTCTCCCATTGTTTGGTTCAGTATTTCCCTGTCATTTTCTTCCGCAAATTGGATCAAGGCTTCTCCATTCCCATTTATCCTCTCCCCTAGTATCCCTATATGTGCATTCATGTCTCCCATTATAATGATCTCCTCTTCCTCCCTACCCCTTATCATTTCCTGTATTCCTTGGTACTTGATTCTGTTTTCTTCACGTTCCCTTCTCCCCCCTTCCACCGTGAAGTACCCTATTATTGCTGTTATTTTTTCTTCCCTTCCATTATTCATCCTCGCTAGTGTCACTCCCATTATATCCTCCATTTCCTTTGATTCTCCACCCTTTAGTTTCTCTATTTTCCATTTTGAGTTGTTCCTAATCATTAACCCTACCCCTCCCCCTTTCTTTTCTGATTTCTCCCTCCCTCTCCCAATGAGCGTATATGTATCCCCTTCCCATTTTGTCTCTCCCCTAAGGTGTGTTTCTGTTATTCCTATCATTTCAATTTCCCACTCACTCCATACCTCTTCAATGTCTTGTATTTTCCCTCTATTCATCCCATTTATGTTTACACATCCTATTTTTATTCCTCGGTATACGTTACCCCCCTCCCCCCGCTCTTTCCCTTTGTTCTTCTTCACTTTTTTTCCCTTGTTCTTCTGCTTTCTCTTCCTTTCTCTTATTTCTCTTTCTTCCCCTCCTCCTCCCTCTTTCTCTCCCACCGTTCTTTCTCCCATGTCTAAGTTTCCCTCTACTTCCTTTTCAATCCTCTTCTCATTTCCCTCTCGCTTGTCTTTCTTTCCCTTCTCTTTTTTCTCATCCTCCCTTTCTCCTCCCGCTTCCTCTCTTCTCGCCTTCCTTCACTTTTCTGTGTTCCTTAGCCACTCTTTCCTCTGCTCCTAACTTTCTTCTATTGCTCTCCTAATCTTCCCCCCTACGGTCCATTTCCCCGCTTCTGACAGGTGTATTCCATCCCTCGCAAAATCTCCTGGGCTCAGCTTGTAGTCTGGGTCGATGTATCCTACTCCTGCTTCATCCCTTGCCCATAGCCTTTTGTTCATTTCTCCAATATCCCTCTGCATTCTCTCATTTGTCATCTTTCTCTCTTTCTCGTATTGCCCCGTTTTCCCTTCCCTTGGCCTTTCTATAATTCCCATTACCATTGGGTTGGTTTCTTTGAAGTTTTTTATTCCTTCCATTACTGCTCCTACCGTTCCTTCTGCTGCTTTCCCCTCTAGCCCATTTCCTCCCCCCTGTATCACTACAGTTGCACCTTCCCTCTTGTCCATTTCTGTGTTCCTCAAACCTCGCATTATTCTTTCTATATCCGCCCCTGGGAGGCTTATCACACTTCTCCCTCTCTTTTCCTTGCCCAACAGTTCCTCCCCCATCCATCTTATCATGCTGTCCCCTATCAGTAGAACCCGGTCCTCTCTAGCATCCCTTCTCCATCCCCTTTGTTCCACCCTTCTGTCTGTTCCCCTTTCTCCTTTGTTCATATCGTCCTGGTACTGGTGATGGGTTCTCTCCTCCGTATCCCTTCTTTCTCTCCCTTCACTCTGCCTCCTCCTCTGTCCACCCCATTCTTCCCTTTCCTCTTTTTCCCCCCTGTATCTCTCTGCCCTTCCCTCATTTCTTTCGCTTCCCCTCTGTTTCTTCTCATCCCCTCCACACCCATATCCCTTCTCCACTTGTCGGCCTCCTTCATCACCTCCACCCTTATATGCCTTCCCTTCCCTTCTATTCTCCTCTCCACCCCCTTGAGCTTCCCTGGTCGGGTCTTCTTTGCCCTTGCAATCCCCCGTTCAATCATTCTTCCCACTTGGTCATTTAGCTCTTTGACTTGTTCCCTTAACCTTTCCTCTCCGCCTTCATGCTAACTTTCTCAGTTTCCCATTCCTTTGCCATCTCCCTATGGCCATCTCTCTCCATTCTCCATTTCCTCTACCCTTTTCCTCCATCTCTTTTCCTCATTTGCCGCTGCGATTTCCACTTATCCTATGCCCTGTTTTAGGCCCCATACTCTCTCTTCACTTTCCTTTCTCTGTATGTTTAGTTTCTCCTTCATGTTTTCCTTTTCCTCGCTTATTCTTTCTCTGTCTTCTTTCCACCTCTTTTCTATTTCCTCCCTCCCATTTCGTTCCCTTTCCAGGTTTTCCTCCCCTATTTCCTTTATTTCCTTCATACATTTCAAACATATTAACGTGCACTTCTTTGCTTGCGCTTCCGTTAGGTTTTCCGCTTCCAGCTTTTCCTGCGGCAGCCATCTGTTACAGCTGCCTCCACATAACGCCATGAACCTCCCCCTTTTCCCTTCCTTTTTTTCCTACTCTTCTTCCTCCTCTATCTCCCCCCTATCTTCCCTCTATCCCTTGCCCCCCTTTCCGTCTCTCTTCTTTCCTATTTCCCTTTTCTCCCTTTCTTTCCATGTTTCATCCTCTTCATCCGCGAATGTTATTTTCTTTACCGTTCTTCCACTTCTCCTGACCTGTTTACTTTTCTCATTGTTCATCCCTTCTTCATTTCCTGCCGCCCCACATTCCATTACTGCTCCCTCCTCGCTCCTTCCTCTCTTTTTCTGGTTATTGTCTGTATCCCCCTCTGTTCTTTCTGGCTCCCTTTCGTCCCCTTCCCCCTCCCCCTTCTCATTTATTTCTCTCCTCCTGTTCCTCCCTTGTCCTCTTCCCCTTCCCTTGTTACTTCTTTCCCCGTCTCCCCCCTCCCTTGTTCCTTCATTTGTCCCTTTCCCCTTTCTTTCTCTTGGGTATCCCTTGCTTCTCCCATCCCCCCTCTTCGTTGTTCTGTTCACCCCCCGCCCCATCCCCTTCCTTTGTTTCCCCTTCTCTCTCGATTCTTTCCTCTTCCCTTTCCATCTCCTGCCGTTCCTTCTCAATCTCTGAATCTATCTCCCCTTCCTCCATTTTTTCCTCTTTGCTCTTTCTATTCATATCTCTTCCACCCTGTTCATCCTGTTTTCTCCCTCCCCCATTCCCTCACCCCCACCATCCCCATTTCCTATTTCCATCTCCCCCGCTATACTGTATCCCCACTTCTATTCTTTCTATCCCCTTCCCCTATATCTACACTGTAGAATGCATAATGCAGAGAGAAGAAAGAAAATACTTAGAGAGATAGTTGTGTAGATATTTGCCAGCACCTCCCTCGTGTCGACGCGTTGTAAACGTTTGAGATGGCGTCCCCTGGCCCGCTCCGTCTCCCCCACGCCTTCCAACTTCTTCTTCCTGTATCTCTTCTCCCCGTCGTCTTCTTCCTTTCTTCTTCCCACTATCTGTTCTTTGTCCTTAATCTCACTTCCCACCACTTTTATAAGTCCTTGGGTTACGAATTTCCCTCGATGTCTCCAGATACACCGGGACACTCTCAGAGTCGACCACCCGCCTTCAGACTCCTATGGATCTACTCCGTGCTTTTCAGCCTTAGGAATATTGCTTAGGTAGAGGTGCTTACTTTCTTTAATTTCAGTGAGACTATGATCAAGTTATTGCTTAGGTTTAACTTGTAGTAACTCAATTCTAAAAGGATATAGTGAATGGTTGTGATGTAATTTGCGAAGGTAATACTTAGTCTAAAAATACATGGTGGTCATAGGTTTGTACATAATTATGTTAAGTATTTTATTTAATACTCTCATGGTGGTTACGAGGTCTAGGTAAGAGATAACTGTAACTTCCGTGATTCTATGATAATCAGGGGTTATTAATGATAAAGTTGATATCTCTGTTATTCTCTAGGTTCTTGGGGTTATGTTGAGTTCTCCGGAACGGTACTGCAAGGGAGGTCCTACTATCCCCACTTGTTTCTATAACATTCCGGTCTCTGATGTCTAACTTGCATAAGCATTTGTTCGTTATACTGCAAGTCTGGCTGTTGGTCGAATGAAGCCTGGTGATAGGTCGAGATGATTTGAGAGCTCGATGGTGATTGGCCCAGCTTCCCACTCTTTTGTATGGGAGACTGACCTAACTTCCTGGTCTTTAGAGAGCGGGAATGACCTGAGGTCATGGGGCACTCCTCTGTTCTATTTTCCTCTAAAGCATGGAAGGCCTCCTCTCCTGTCTTTTCTATTCTCCTGCAGGCTAGCAATGCTACAGGTCTTACTCAACTCCATTACTTCAATAGCCTTACTCTTACTCATCATAAGACGCCGGGAAATATGTTAACCCATTTTGATTTTACGATGCGCTTCAATAGTTTGTTTGGCTAATATTAGACTAGTTAATAAATATTGTGATCTTCCAGCTCCACCTTTATGCCTGAAGTAATTACTGTAAGAGCCTTCATGTCCAGCAACCATTATCACCTCTCTACCACCACCACCACCAGGGTACAGGATACAACCAGGACCCTGGAAATATACATACATACATACATACATACATACATTACATACATACATACATACATACATGGGGAGGTGTGGTGGATTGATGTTGCCACTGGACTGGTAATCCAATGGACTCGGGTTCTAATCCTGATATGTCGATGGGAAGATATTATTGGGATGGAATTTGTGCTGTACCTAGTAGGCTATCAGTGCATTGCCATAAAGCCCACCGAAACGCCAAATAAACACCCTCATTGTTCCCTGATTAAATAGCACTGTATGAATATTCCCATATTCAAAATATGCTACAAGGGTGCAATGCCTAGTGAGTTCATTGCTCAATAGGTGGCGTTCTGAGAGTGAGGGTCCGAATCTAGGAGGTGAGACAATCAAGCACTGGAGCGAGGCAGCTTCAGATATGGGGCTGCTTCGAGCCGTGAGTAAGCAACTAAGCCCCATGCATCCTGCGAAGGAAAGACAGCAGGGGGCTGGTTGCAGCTCAAAATGTGATTCACATATTTCACCCCCTAGACTGGAACGAGACCTCACAGGCTTCACCGTTCATAACGGTTGAATGTACAGGTTGTCAGCCTATGCCCGAGAGGCAGTAGTTGAAATATAGAAAAAAAAAAAAAAAAAAAAAAAAAATATATATATACTGTATATATATACCTATATATACCGGTATATATATACTGTATACATACACTACACATACGTATATACACACATACATACATTGAACGATGGGAAATATATATAATTTCGACAACATTTAAGGCTATACACTATCTAAATTTAGCATGTTTAACTGTTGAACTAAATAAGTTAAGTTAAAATGTCAGCATGAAGCATTATCACTTAATACCAGACAGCTTCAGTGTTTTTTTTTCTGGACTCCCTTCTCCCTCATGTTTAACCCCAATTGTTTTAAGATTTGCAGACGTTCGGACCATTAGTTTGACTATTTTAAAACCCCTTGCCCCATTCCTTTGTCAATATTAAGACCTTTCCTGCCATTTAGGTGTCAATTTCCTCTTGGAGAGCGATAGCTAGCCTGTTATTCTTAAGAAACCGGCCTTCGGCCGGATTATTTTTCTACCAATAAATATACATCAATGATAATAAATATTTATAGTAACACTTTTAATATATATAAAGTAAATGTAAAACTCGTTAATCCCAAAAGTGAGCATGAAGCAGCATCAATTAATACCAAACAGCTTAACCCCTTGATGATTATGGCGTGTAGTAGCAGTTTTACTCTGGCTGGCATTAAACTCTTATATTCTTTTTAGGAATTGTGGAAATAAGAGGGATGACCAAGATAGTTTTGACCACCCCTTTGAATGCTAGACGACCTTCCAAAACTGAATAAAATCGGCTGATGATAACCAGAATAAAGTAGGTGTGCAGTTTTCACATTACCGGAAAAAAAAATGCATACTCAACTCTGCGACCTAGAATTCTGCAAGTACTATTGAATCTCTTAGGTAAAATCGGTATATATACAATATATATATATATATATATATATATATATATATATATATATATATATATATATATATATATAGATATATATATATATATATATATATATATATATATATCTATATATATATATATATACTGTATAATTATATATATATATATATATATATATATATAAATTATACAGTATATACAGTATATATATATATATACAGAATATATACCCTCTATATATACAGAATATATACCCTATATATATACAGTATATATATATATATATATATATATATATATATATACTAATATATAAATATATATATATATATCGCAAATACACATAAGCTACTAACTGTTTGTATACTCACAGCCGTACTTGAACCACCGACAGTCAGAACAAGTGCCCATACTTTTATCCACTATACCACGGTGTGATAGAGGATACTTGTGTGCAGTGGATTAAAGCATGGACACTCGTCCTGACTGTTGGTGGTTCATGTCCGCCTGGGAGTATATAATTATATATAATTACATTTATGATCACATTGAATTTTCACCATTGGAATATTTATCGATAATAAGGTCAGTGTAACACTCTTTTGTAGCATTTTGAATATGGTGAAATTCAAATTTAAAATACATATAAGAAAGAAATAGTGACCATAATATGTGACCTTCACCATTCACCTTGACCTTTGTACAACAAAAACACAAAATTAGGACAATCGTTACATTGACCAACCGAATTTGCCATCAAAATTTGGTGACGATGCGTAACCCGTTCAGTACAGCTCTAGACCAGTCAAAGTAGGGCTGGACTTAGAACAAATTGCAATAGAAGGTTTTTTGGCTTTAACTTGTTTATTAGGTCCCTCTGATGAACATATAAAAAGTCTCCAACTTTTGGACACTGGGAAAGTGGTTAATTTGCATAAATTCAAGATGGCCGCCGTCCAAAGCTTCAATTTACAGATAACTTTTTTCTGGTTGCTCCTAGACCCTATAAATGTATTACAAACAACGTTTTTTGGCTTTAACTTGTTTATTAGGTCCCTCTGATGAACATATAAAAAGTCTCCAACTTTAGGACACCTGGAAAGTGGTTAATTTACAGCCAAAAAACCTTACAGCCAAAAAACCTTCTATTGCAATTTGTTCTAGGTCAAGCCCTACCTTTACTGCACATTATTGTCTATTACATTTTGCCTAGGCCTATACTAATCCCATCATCTTGTTTCTTGTTTCAACAGATTGGTGCGACATCTACCGAAGCCATGGAAGAAGAGGTGGTGCATAATCCCTGCGGCATTTGCTCAAACACGTTAGACGAAGGAGAAACAGTCAAGCTGAGGGCGAAGGGAGCAGATACTATCAACAAGGCCAGTACTGAACGTGGAACGCCATCAATTACCGTGTCCGAGGGCCAAACGGTGCACATTGATTGCCGAAAGAAGCATGTCAATACGAAGCCAAATAGAATTCCTGGGAAGCAGAAGAAACGTCCTGAAAAACCTGCTCTTCGTTCTCAGACACCAGACTTTTGTTTTACAGAGAACTGCTTTTTTTGTGGTACAAAAATCTATTTGGACACAAAGCATGATTCAGAAGAAGTGTATCCAGTACGCACCTTCAACTTTCAAAGGACAATACTTTCTGCATGTGATGCCAGGGCTGATGAGGGGGCTGACACTGTTAGAGGCCGAATTAACTTTGCACGCGATCTTCCAGCAGCTGACGCAATATATCACAAGCAGTGCAGCTCAAATTTCCAGACACATAGGCAGATCCCCTCCAAATATCGTGATTCCGCAGACAGTGAACCTCCTCGCAAGGGTCGCAAAGTAGATGCCTCACGAGAGGAAGCATTTCTACTCGCAATCGAGGACCTAGTCAGTGGCAATGATGATGAACAGACTACAGTGGTTGATCTCGTTGATAGAATGTCCCAGTTGTGCCCTGATGTTGAAGCGTATAGTGTAAAATACATGAAACAGAAACTTATTTCATATTTTGGGGATGAACTGGTTATTAGTAACGTGCATGGACGCAGCGATGTTGTAACTGTCAAAGAAAGTGCTGCAAAGATTTTGCAACAATTCAAAGACTCACCACAGACTGATGATGAGGAAGCAGAACAAAGAAAGATAGTCAGGGCTGCGGCACGGTTGATCAAAGCAGATATAAAGAACATTGATACTTGTAGAGATTTCTATCCAGATCCTTCTGAACTCCGGTCGCTGGAAAAGAATGTGGCGTACGTTCCGCAGTCCCTTCGTATATTGCTGCAAGAGACGTTCAGTGGCAAGTCATGTGATCTTGAAGTTGCATCAATTGGACAAAGTATCGTGCAACTTACCAGACCAAGGGCCATTGTAGCACCCATTCAGTATGGATTGGCGGTTCAAATGCACCAGCACTTTGGTTCCCGCTTTCTTGTGGACAGTTTACACAGCCACGGCTTCTGTCTGCCTTACGCAGAAGTTTTGAGGTTTTCGAAGTGTGCTGCCAATTTCAGGGGCACCAACATATCCACTGCAGGCAGGTTTGGACAGTTCGTTGCAGACAATGTTGATCACAACTTGCGTACGCTTGATGGGCGAGGAACATACCATGGTATGGGTATAATTGTTGCTGTCACCCCTGAAGTAAGAGACACAACATCAATACCAAGATTGCAGTCACCTGAAAACAACTTCACGGCAGCTCAAATTGAAATCAAATACTACCGCAGTGTTCGCAAGAAGGGTGGGCCTCTCGAATTTAGAAAGCTTGACCCCATTTCAGCATCTGACAAGCTTGAAAATCTGGACATACTGTGGAAAACGTCATGGTTGCTTCGACCAAAACGACCAGGCTGGTCCGGCTTAATGCAGAGTGTGTGCCATGGACCACACCCAGGGAAATCATCCGTCCATTTCTTGCCCATGATTGACATGGACCCTACGGACATGAGTTGTATTTACTCAACACTTCACTTCGTTGCTGCGGAAAGCCATCGCCAGGGAACGACGCCAATGCTGACATTCGACCAACCGCTTTATTGGAAAGCGAAGACGATCATTGTTCATGAGAAGGAAGGAAGCGAACTGAAACCCATTGTTTTGAACCTTGGTGGCTTTCACTCTGTGATGAGCTTTTTGGGATGCATGGGCCATGTTATGGAAGCATCTGGGCTTAAGGAGGTTTTGGAACTTATATACGCTGAAAATGCTGTGACCCAAATGCTGAGTGGGAAAGCCTATGCACGAGCAATCAGAGGCCACTTCTTGGTTGACACAGCCTTGAGTTCGATTGTGTTAGGCAGGGCATACGGTGTCAACCTCTCAATGGTAGATGAGGAAAGTGACGCATGCAAGGACTTCCAGGAGGCTGCAGATCTTTTGGATAAGCTGTTGCGTGAAGACGTTTCACCGGATGAAGTCTGCAGTAAAGACGTTTTCAACAGAATTTCTGAAAAACTTAAAGCTGAGAAGAGCTCCTTAGCAGAGCATAAGATGGGAAAGCTATGGATTCAATACATGGACATGATTGACCTGCTGCGTCGCTTCCTGAGGGCACTGAGAATGGGCGATTTCCTACTGTACCTCGGAACACTCCAGGAGATGTTGCCGTACTTTGCAGCGTGTGGTCATAACAATTATGCCAAGTCAGCCCATGTGTACATTCAAGACATGATTGAACTTGAGCAGCTCAACCCCGACATGTTCTGTCAATTGAACTCCGGTCTATTTGTGATCCGCCGAAGTGATCGGCTGTGGGCAGGACTGCCAAGCGACTTGGTTATAGAGCAGGTTTTGATGCGCTCTTTGAAAACGAATGGTGGATTGACACGTGGTAGGGGCATGGAGGAAACGCAACGCCTGCGCTGGTTACTTGCTATGCCAGCCTGCGCTGAGGTGAGTGAAGTTATGCAAGAACTGACAGGGAAGCATTTCCACACCTCTGAGCAGCACAAAGAAATGACTGAAGCAAGGCGTGAACGAGATAGGAAGGACACAGAGAAGGTTCTCGCATTCTTCAAGGATTATGATCCATTTCAAGAATCAAATGAACTCAGGAATATTGCCAACGGTGTGACAGGACCAGCCTCGGCCAATCCTCATTTACTGTATGAGGTTGGTATGAACATTGTGCAGAAGATGGAAGGTAGCAATGCTTTTGACTTTTCATTTAGGAAGAAAGATCAAGTTGAGTCGTTGGGTGCAAAGGTTACAATCAGTGCTGAAAAAGTACCAATCGACCCACAGCTCCTTTTCCAGAGGCTCCTCATCTTTGCTAATAACAGGGACTTAGGTGTTGAAGAGGTCTTTGCGTATGAGTTGTCTAGCTACCCTACTGCTCTGTTCGATAAGTGGGGGAGGCTCAGGGAAGCCAATAAACCACAGCTAGGAGATGAGATAGCTGCTGTTGTTCCCAAGTCGTCATTGGAATCATTTGAGGAAGAAAGGACTGTGACCCATGTTCTGGATGGTGGTTCCTTATTGCAAAGGATTCCATGGAAGAAGGGTGACACATTTGAGGACATTGCAAGCATGTACATGAAGCATGTTTCCAAAAACTTTCTCAACCCGGTGGTTGTATTCGACGGTTATAAATCAGGACCTACTACCAAGGACATGACACACAATCGACGATCAAAAGGAGTCTTTGGTCAAAAGGTGATGTTCACTCCAACCATGCCCCTTCGGTCAAAAAAGGAAAACTTCTTGTCAAACTCGGACAATAAGCAAAACTTCATTGACTTATTGTGTGAAACATTCAAGGCAAATGGAATTGACTGTGTCAATGCGCCAGCAGATGCAGATGTCATGATTGCGAAGAAGGGAATTGAGCATGCAAGGGAAACCGTGACATATGTGATAGGTGAGGACACAGACTTGTTGGTGCTGTTGTGTCATTATGCGGAACGAGGGATGAATGATTTGTACTTCAAGTCGAGCAAGGAAGGTGGGAAATGTTGGCATATTAACTCAGTAGCAGAAGCTCTCGGTGAAAGCATCTGTCGTGTCCTGCCAGTTGTCCATGCACTCTGTGGATGTGACACAACCTCACGACTGTATGGTATTGGTAAAGGGGCTGCCTTGAGGAAAGTGAGGGAAGACAACGGTTTCTTGAAATGTATAGAAGCATTCTGTTGCCAAAGTGGAAGTAAAGACGCGATATCATCAGCTGGTGAAAAGGCCTTGGTTTATTTGTACGGGGGAAAAGGAAATGACACCCTTGACGGACTGCGAAAGACAAAGTGTTGCAACAAGGTGGCAAAAAGTTCAACTACCGTTGAAGTTCACAGCCTTCCCCCAACAACCGATGCAGCCAAATACCACTCGTTCCGAGTTTATTGTCAGGTCCAGGAATGGATGGGGAACTGTGTGGACCCCGAGAAATGGGGCTGGTGTCTGCGGAAGGGACAGCTTGAACCGAAGACGATGGATTCGCCAGTGGCTCCTGATTCACTACTGAAATTGGTCAGATGTCAGTGTAAGGGCAACTGTGACACTCAACGCTGTAGTTGCAAACGGAATGAGCTTGAATGTTCCAGTGCATGTGGTCAATGTAAAGGACTCTGTCAAAATAGCAACTTTGATGCAAGCACCGATGATCCAAGTGAATACGAACTCCTATCATGAATTACATAATTGGCTCTGAATGACGTCATACTACGTCATGTTTTTTTTTGTTTTTTTTATAAAAAAGAGGGACAACAGGTCAAAAAAACCCATACAAGCACAAAGTGCCTGTGTCACCCCTTGTGAAAGAGACAGTTCAGCCTGTCTGTAAGGTTTTTCGGCTGTAAATTAACCACTTTCCAGGTGTCCAAAAGTTGGAGACTTTTTATATGTTCATCAGAGGGACCTAATAAACAAGTTAAAGCCAAAAAACGTTGTTTGTAATACATTTATAGGGTCTAGGAGCAACCAGAAAAAAGTTATCTGTAAATTGAAGCTTTGGACGGCGGCCATCTTGAATTTATGCAAATTAACCACTTTCCCAGTGTCCAAAAGTTGGAGACTTTTTATATGTTCATCAGAGGGACCTAATAAACAAGTTAAAGCCAAAAAACCTTCTATTGCAATTTGTTCTAGGTCCAGTTAAATGATTGCTAGATTTACTGGACTACTCTGTCGGTTTAATTTCATACTGGATATTAAGACGATTGTATTTAGTTATTAATGGCCTTCATAAAATAAGCAGGCTTTCAACTATCTCAATTAACCCTTTTACTACCACAGATCCTTCATTAGCTCCACAAAATCGTCTAATTACAGTATAGCTAGAATACAATAAAAAAGACGTCACCAGTACACAATGGGGTAAACAGTCTAGGAAAAGTTTTAAGAACATTATTATTACACACTTCTTTTGTTCTTTGACCCTGATCTTTAAACTTAAGTATTATAATACATACCGGGTATATATGATTGAAATATATGTTATTTAAGTAAAATGCAACTTACAGTCGTCAGCTTATCGAAAATTGAGTATTATTTTATGATAAAGGTTAACTTATGACCTTGGCCTGTGACCTTGACCTTAATATAGGATTATATTTTCTTTTTGTTTCATGTAACCCTAGAAAATAAAATTTCGCTAAAGATCATCAGTTCGTTTCAGAGGTATTAAAGGAATAGTTGGCCTTGACCTTTGACCTTCATCTTGACCTTCATGATGTCTGAAAATTTAAAATTTTAATTTTCCCTTAGAGCAAAACTGTTTCAACAAATTTTGTGAAGTTTACATGAATAGTAAAGAAATGAGCATATTGACCTTATATTTGACATTGACCTGTGACCTTGACCTATCAAATGGAATTATGTTTATTCTTGTATGACCTTGGTCTAGGCATTCCGAATATGCATGATATGCCTAAAATCTTACATTATATAGGAAATACTAGTAAAAATCATATTTTGACCTTTAACCTTGACCTTTGACCTTGACCTTCGACCTTAGAATTTCTTATCAATGATTTAGCTGAACAGCAATGTTCGTATTAACTAAAATTATGAATATGGTGTAAATCGTAAACAAAACTTATTGATTAAAAATAGTGATCATATACTGTGACCTTGACCTTTAACCTTTGACTAAAATTAAAATACATATTTTTGGATGGTCTTTGGATTGACCAACTGAATTTACCTGTATCATTTTATGACAATACATTAAACAGTCAAGGAGGAGTTTAGAGAAAATTACAAATACTCTTGTTTTGACCTTGACCCCAGACCTTAACTATTACATTATTTATGTGAAATTTCATTTATATAATAGTTAAGTAATAAGCCATAACACAGCCATTTTTCTAAAATTTTAGTAATTTTTTGTATTAAATAATAAAAGTTGACCTTTGACCTTGACCTTTATGTAAGAGTACTGTTTTGTTTGCATTGACATTGCCCATGAAAATCAAATAAGAATGCCTAATTTCATTAAAACCTATCAATTAGTTTCATGTATAATAATAGAATAGTTGACCTTGACCTTTGACTTTTATCTTGACCTTTATATATCTCAACCATTATTATGTTCCTTTTCACTCAAAGTGCAACTAGCTCACCAAATTGTGTGAAGTTTGCATGAAAAATAAAGAAAATAGCATAGTGACCTTTTATTTGATCTTGACCTGTGACCTTGACCTTTTATTTGATCTTGACCTGTGACCTTGACCTTTCATATGGAATTGAATAGTTTAGTGTATGACCTTGGCCTAGGTATTCCGAATATACATGGTAAGCCTAGTGAGAATCTAACAGTTAGTATAAGAAATACTAGTAAAAAACCTATTTTGACCTTTGATCTTGAACTTTGACCTAACCCTTTAGAATATTTATCTAAAATTGGTGCAATACGATATCAAGGTTGCTAGTAACTTGTATGGTGAAAATTAAGACATTTGATTAAAAACTAAAAATAAATAGTATAGGTTGACCTTTGACCTTGACCTTTATGTAAGAGTAAACAATTTGTTTCATTGACATTACCCAGAAAAATCAAATAATCATGAATAATTTCATTAAAATCCATCAGTTAGTTTCATATATATTTATAGAATAATTGACCTTGACCTGTGACCTTCACCTTGACCGTCATGATATGTCTCAACATTTATTATTTCCCTTTTCATTTAAAGTGCAACTATATCATCAAATTTTGTGAAGTTTGCATGAAAAGTAAAGAAATTAGCATATTGACCTTTTATTTGACCTTGACCTGTGAACTTGACCTTTAATATGAAATTTTATAGTTTCTTGTATGACCTTGGCCTAAGTATTCCATATATACATGGTAAGTCTAGTGAAAATCTAACAGTTAACATAAGAAATACTAGTAAAAAAATATGTTGATATTTGACCTGGACCTTTGACCTTACCCTTCAGAATATTTATCTAAAATTTTGTCAAAAAGATATGGAGGTTACCAGTGACTTGTGTAGTGAAAATTAAGACATTTGTGTAAAAACTAAGACACATAAAATATTGACCTTATTTTCAACCTTGACCTTTGACCTTAACCTTTAAGTTAAATTAAAAATTTATCTGTGACTGACCTTTGCATTGACCAAATGTATATACCTGTGAAATTTGGTGAAAATCCATCGAACGGTCTAGGAGGAGTTTCCGGACGGACGACGACGACGACGGACGACGGACGACGACGACAGACAAGCTGGCTGATGCTGCACAGTAGACGGGCGAGATGTGTATGTGCGATACCACTCTGCTTCGCAGAGTTGATAATAATAATAAAGTAGGTGTGCAGTTTTCGCATTACGAAAAAAAAATAAAACAAAAATAAAACAAAAAATAAAAAAATGCATACGCAACTCTGCGACCTAAAATTCAGCAAGTAGTATTGAATTTTTTAGGTAAAATCGGTTTATATACAGTATATACTGTATACTGTATATATATTAAATGTTTTTATACTCACAGCCGGACTTGAACCACCGACAGTCAGAACAAGTGCCCATACCACATCGTGGTAGAGGATACTTGTGTGTAGTGGATTAAAGCATAGCCACTCGTCCTGACTGTTGGTGGTTCATGTCCACCTGGGAGTTTATATATATATATATATATATATATATATATATATAATTATATATATATATATATATATATATATATATAGATAGATATATATATAATTACATTTATGATCACATTGAACCTTAATCAATGGAATGTTTATCTATAATAAGGTCAGTGTAACACTATTTTGTAGCATTTTGAATATGGTGTAATTCAAATTTAAAATCTATATAAGAAAGAAATAGTGACCATAATCTGTGACCTTCACCGTTCACCTAGACCTTTGAATAACAAAAACAGAAAATTTGGACAAGCGTTGCATTGACCAACCAACTTTGCCAGCAAAATTTGGTGATGATACGTAACCCGTTCAGTACAGTTCTAGCGGTTTCATTTCATACTGGATATTAAGATTGTTTTATTTAGTTTATGAAGGGCCTTCATAAAATTAGCAGGCTTTCAACTATCTTAATTAACCCTTTTTACTACCACAGAGTTTGGAACAGTGTGCGAAAAACGGAATTTGAAGGTAAATGCGGGGAAGAGCAAGGTTATGGTCTTCGAACGGGGTGAAGTCACAGAGTGTGAGGTGAAGCTGAACGGTCAGGCTATGGAGATCGTCAACTCTTTTAAGTATCTGGGCAGTGTGCTGAGTAAAGATGGGACTATGGATGAAGAAGTACGGGAGATGGTGCAACAGGGGAAGAGGGTTGTAGGAACGCTGAAAGCAGTAACAAGAAATAGGGTGGTCAGTATGGAAGTGAAGAAGTCCTTGCATAACAGTGTGGTAATCCCGACACTGACTTACGGAAGCGAAGCATGGACGATGGTTGAGTGACTCAGACCAAGAGTGAGAGCAGTGGAAATTAATTACTTAAGAAGTGCGTGCGGAGTTACATGGAGAGATAGACAGACTAATGAGGAAGTAAGAAGGAGGTGTGGTGTGGAGGTAGATGTGCTGGAAAGTGTGAAAAGGAACAACTTGAGATGGTTCGGCCATATGGAACGTATGGAAAGCGAGAGAATGACTAAGAGGGTGTACGAGATCGAGGTGGAGGGACAGAGAGGGAGAGGTAGACTGAATGAGAGATGGAAGGATGGAGTGAGGAAGTACATGAACGAAGGCGGTGCTGGTTGGGGGGAGGGGCATCGACTGACTGGGGACAGAGGTACATGGGGGCGGTTCGTTCATGGCCATCCCTTCGGGGATCACGGCGTCAGGCAATAGATAGATAGATAGACTACCACAGATCCTTCATAAGCTCCACAAAACTGTCTTATTATAGCTAGAATACAATAAGAAAGACGTCACCGGTACACAAAGGGTTAAACAGTCTAGGAAGAGTTTAAAGAACATTATTAACACTCTTCTTTTATTCTTTGACCTTGACCTTTAACCTTAAGAATTATTATAATATATATACTGTATATGGTTGAAATATATGTTATCTAAGTAAAATGCAACTAAAAGTCTTCAGCTTATCAAAAATTTAGTATTTTTTGATGATGAAGGTTAGCTTTTGACCTTGGCTTGTGACCTTGACCTTTATGTAGGATTATATTTTTGTTTGCTTTGATGTAACCCTAGAAAAGCAAATAAATGTGTCAAATTTCATTAAAGAGCATCAGTTAGTTTCAGAGGTATTAAAATAATAGTTGACCTTTGATCTTCATCTTGACCTTCATGATGTCTGAAAATTTAACATTTTAGTTTTCCCTTAAAGCACAACTGTCTCGACGAATTCTGTGAAATTTACATGAATAGCAAAGAAATTAGCATATTGACCTTATATTTGACTTTGACTAGTGACCTTGACGTATCAAATGAAACTATGTTTATTCTTGTATGACCTTGGTCTAGGCATTCCGAATATGCATGATATGCCTATTGAGAATCTTACATTAAATAGGAAATACTAGTAAAAATCATATTTCGACCTTTGACCTTGACCTTCGACCTTAACATTTCCATTCGAGGATTTAGTTAGCTTAACACTCCACGAGCGCCTAGGTCGGTAACTTCTAATACCTGGCAAGCGGGTGGTTTTACCCTAAACGACCTTGGTTCTGTGCTCTTTTTCATGCATAAACAAGAGCCAGAGCGTAATACAATTATGTATCCCTGAAAGGGCGCTAATTGAACTTTCCAATGACACCAGAACCATCCTTCTACGACCACGCGTTCTCTTGCAACGATCATGTAAGACGAGTGCAAAATCCCTAAAATACGGTAATATCCTTAGACAATTCCCTGTGTAGCGAGGCAGTGAGTGTGGATATGTGTGGAGGGAACGTCAGTAGTCGCACGGGACCCATGCCGAGCGGTCATGAGCCGACCTACGCTCCTCCCATCGCTCGTCTCTATCTCAGAGCCATTATTGCTCAAAAATTGCACACAGACTTAAGTCGGGCCCCGCCACTTAGTCCTTGGTTCTCTAGGCCGACTTAAGTCGGGTCCCGCTAAACAAGGGTTAACAGCAATGTTCGTATTAACTAGCATTATGACTATGGTGTAATTCATATAAAAACATATTTATTACAAATAGTGATCATATACCTTGACCTTGACCTTTGACCTTTGACTTAAAATAAAATACATATATTTGGATGGTCGTCGCATTGACCACCTGAATTTGCCTGTATAATTTGGTGACAATACATTAAACAGTCTAGGAGGAGTTTAGGGAAATGACAAATACTCTTGTTTTGACTTTGACTTCTGACCTTAACTATTACAATATTTATGTGAAATTTGATATATATAATATATAAGTAATAAGCCATGACACAGCCAGTTTTCCAAAATTCGAGTAATATTTTTTAATAAATAATACAAGTTGACCTTTGACCTTGACCTGTGACCTTGACCTTTATGTAAGAGTACATTTTTGTTTGCATTGACATTGCCCATGAAAACCAAATAAGCATGGAACTGGAACAAGACCTCACAGGCTTCACTGTTCATTGTAAAGTGGTGAATGTTCAGGCTCTCAGCCTATGCCTGAGAGGGAGTAAGTTACAGTATAGATTTTTTTTTTTTTTTTTGTTAAACCCATTAGTTAGTTTCATATATATCAATATAATAGTTGACCTTGACTTTTGACTTTTATCTTGACCTGTATATGTCTCGACATTTATTATTTTTCTTTTCACTTATAGTGCAACTATCTCACCAAATTTTGTGAAGTTTGCATGAAAAGTAAATAAAATAGCATATTGACCCTTTATTTGACCTTGACCTTTGGCCTTGACCTTCCATACGGAATTGTATAGTTTCTTGTATGACCTTGGCCTAGGTATTCCGAATATACATGGTAAGCCTAGTGAGAATCTAACAGTTAGTATAAGAAATACTAGTAAAAAAACTATTTTGATCTTTGACCTTGACCTTTGACCTTACCCTTTAACATATTTATCTAAAATTTGGGCAATACGATATCAAGGTTACCAGTAACCTGTATAGTTAAAATGAAGACATTTGATTAAAAAGTAAAATAAATAGTATAAGTTGACCTTTGACCTTGACCTGTGACCTGGACCTTTATGTAGGAGTATTTTTTTTTTCATTGCTATTGCCCTGGCAAATCAAATAAGCATGCCTAATTTCATTAAAATCCATCAGTTAGTTTCATATATATTAATCTAACAGTTGACCTTGACCTTTATGATATGTGTGTCCAAATGTATTATTTTCCTTTTCATTTAAAGTGCAACTATCTCACCAAATTTTGTGAAGTTTGCATGAAAAGTAAAGAAAATAGCATATTGACCTTTTATTTGACCTTGACCTGTGGCCTTGACCTTTCATATGGAATTCTATAGTTTCTTGTATGACCTTGGCCTAGGTATTCCGAATATACATGGTAAGCCTAGTGAGAATCTAACAGTTGGTATAAGAAATACTAGTGAAAAACTTATTTTGACCTTTGACCTTACCCGTAAGAATAATTACCTAAAATTTGGTCAATAGGATATTAAGGTTACCAGTAACTTGTATAGTGAAAATGAAGACATTTGAGTAAAAACTAAACAATATGAAATACTGATCTTATTTTTAACCTTGACCTTTGACCTTAACCTTTAAGTTAAATGAAACATTCCTTTTTGACTGACCTATGCATTGACCAAATAGATATACCTGTGAAATTTGGTGAAAATCCATCAAACAGTCTAGGAGGAGTTTCCGGACAGACAGACGAACGACGACGGACGACGACGGACGACGACAGACAAGCTGACTAGGGGTGCACAGTATACGGGCGGGATCTGTGTGCGTGATACCACTCTGCTTCGCAGAGTTGATAATAGTTATTAAAATACTGCAAATATTTATATATATACCTGTAGATATTGAAACAACTACTCTATATGCACAGAAGAGCGCTCTCTCTCTCTCTCTCTCTCTCTGTCAACAATCAGACAATGTTAGAGTTAATGTTCCCTTGACCCTCCATATCTTTCCACCAACAAAACACTTTCATCTCTACCTCGGAGTTACAAGGTACACAATATTAGTCAGGGTTACTAAGGTACAGTTGTAATCCCTGGATTGTGGCAAAATGGTCTGTAACTGAATTCGATGCGTAAATCATCTTGAGCTATCATGCCAAGTGGAGTACTTCTCATGGTGTAGTGGCTAGGGCGCTCGCCTCCCACGTGGCGGGCCCGAGATCGAATCTCGGCCGGGCTGCGCCCAAAAAACATTTGGAGCGCATTTCCGCATCAGACGCAGTTCGGATGTGATTGTAAAAATTGAAAATTGTAATTGTGAGTCATTATAAAGTCGGCAAAAATATTATGGTGCCGTTTCGAGGTCACTTCACTGGTGGCAGCTGTAAAGGGATATCTGAAAGGCTTAGTTGGGGTGCTGTACATATAAGTTAAGTAAATCCCCATGGTGTACTGGCTTGCCTTAACTGGTTGGCTACCACAGTTTCTAAGGCTAGAGCTCTCAGAGATGATGTCCCAGTGACCTCCGGTGTGTTGGGGAGGTATTGTAGCAGATGGGTTGGTTCCTGCACTGCCTCCTCGCCATGGTGTGTAACCCTAACGGCAAGTGACGGATATAATGTATGTCGCTGGTGATCGTTGTCTCGGAGCCTCGCTTTAGTTGACACGCTCAGACTTGTGCCTCGCTTGCTTCCGCTCGCTCGGAGTCTTCGCTACCTGGACGATAATGTGATGTAACCCTGAATTGTGGCAAAATTGTCTGTAACTGAATTCGATGCGTAAATCTGCTTGAGGTATCATGCCAAGTGGAGTACTTCTCTTGGTGTAGTGGGTAGAGCGCTCGCCTCCCTCGTGGCGGGCCCGAGATCGAATCTCGGCCGCGCCGCGCCCAAAAAACATTTGGGGCGAATTTCCGCATCAGACGCAGTTCGGATGTGATTGTAAAAATTGTAAATTGTAATTGTGAGTCATTGTAAAGTCGGCAAAAATAGTATGGTGCCGTTTCGAGGTCACTTCACAGTTGCCCATATAAGTTTTGTTCCTCGTCGTGATCTTATGTAAAAATTAGTATGGATAAATTGCGAGTGTGGTTTCTTTTAATTATCAGTTGAATAATTAGATGAGCTAAACGTACACTGCACAAGAAACTACACACGTAATTCAATCATGTGCATTTATATTTCCAAGAAAAAGATCACGGAGAGGAACAGAACTTATGTGGGCACCTGTACAGTCGCTGTAATTAACCCCTTCTGTACCGGCGACGCCTGTTTAATTGTATTCTTGCAACTACTAGACAATTGTATTCAGCTTAAAAAGGGCCTCTAGCAGCTAACAGGCTTCGAACTATCTCACTTAACTTTTTTTACTGCCATATACCCTTCTTAAAAAGCAGAATATCGTGTAAAAATAGTTAGAATCAAATCCTAAAGACGTCGCTGATACAGAAATGGTTAATGCTGAAGCTGTCTCGGGTTCAAGTGAATCTCCTATTAAATGTTTTACCAGATATTTACATGTTGCAGGTTTATTTAAGGGGAGATGGTTAGTTTAGTTCCTAATTTAGTTAGTAATTTAATATTAATTTTAGTTTTCTCCCCTAGACCTCCATCAAGGTTATACAAATGCCTCCAAGACCCCCCATCGAGATAACTGTGTGCATTTTCGGTAGAAAAATGCCTCGACCGAAGGCCGGTTCCTGCTAAAATGAAGGCTCGCTATCGTTTGCCAGCACAAAAAACAAAAATAAAATAATAATTGTTGGTCGTTATATTTATCTATTGATTATTTGTTTTAGTTTCCTCCCTAGACCCCCATCAAGTTTAACAAAACATCCCAAAGATCCCCTTTCTAGATAAATACGTACATTTTTCGGTAGAAAAATGTCCTGGCTGAAGGCCGGTTTCTCCTTTATTACAGGCTTGCTATCGCTCTCAAGGAAAAATTAAACTGACACCTAAATGGCACGAAAGGTCTGAATACTAACAAAAACGTGGGTTCAAAGGTCTTAAAATCGCCAAACTAATGGGCTGAACGTTTAGAAATCCGAAAATTAATTGGGGCTAAACATGAGGGAGGAGGAGGGCCAGAAAAACCAACCATCCCACTTTATAATAATTTAGTTTCATTTTTTACATGGTGAACATGTTTTATTGATTTCCACCTTTATTTTGTTTATTATTTTAACCCATTTCCACTCTTAAGGGGGAAGTACTCGCTTTTTCTGGACCCCCTTCTCCCTCATGTTTACACCCATTAGTTTTGCGATTTTAAGACGTTCGTTCATTAGTTTGGCGACTTTGAGATCTTTCGCCCCATTACTATGTCAATATTAGGAACTTTCGTGCCGTTTAGGTGTTGATTTTTTCCTGACAAGCGCTAGCGAGCCTGTAATTTTTTAAGGAAACGACCTTCGTCCGGGGGTATTTGGGTATTTTTCTTAAGCTTGATGGAGGTCTAGCAAGGAAACTCAAAATAAAATAAAATATGAATAAGTAGCCCCCAAAAAAGAAGCACTAGCCCCTAAACCCTCTCCAGCCGTATGAGGGCTTTTGCCTAACAGGTTGCTGACAAATAGTTTTTATTATTCACGTCATAGAAGTGACTAAATCCAGATTTATTTCAGTTGACGGTAAATTGAATCCTGTTGCAACTGATTTCTCGATACTTAATGAAGATATAATTATACAGTAACTACTATGTCTCTGTCTCGTATTGATGCCAAGTTATCATAATTAACAACAACATTCGGTACAACATTTGCGTGATAGCTGCATGGTCAGGATAGCAACATAGCAATATCAATGTAGTTAAAAACATAAATACACATGTCACTCTTATCTGTCAAAGTCATTATGCTATGGCGGAAAGCGATACAAAACGAAAATTAATCATACCTTTTTTTAAATGTTTTAGTTACTCATAAAATCTCTTTTATGTTTGCCACTTACAAAATGTTAAAATAAGAGGTAAAATAAAGTAATTTGTCGCTTGTTCAGCATTATGTGACCATATTAACACTCAACGAGCAGCCTAGGCGGTATATTTGACCGTGCTGCCCAGCGGGTTTTTTTTTTAACATTAATGGTGTTGTTTCCGTGCTCTTTTTCATGCATAAACAAGAACCAGAGGGTAATACAAGTATGTATCCCTGAAAGGGCGTAAATTGAGCTTTCCAATGACACCCGAACCATCCTTTTACGATCGCTGGTTGTCTTGCAACGATCGTGCAACCGAAGGGCAAAATCGCTAAAATACGGTCATTTCGTTACATAATTATGTGTGTAGCGAGTGAGAGAGGGTGGAGTAGTGTGGAGTACATGTCAGTGGGCCCACGACGGTCGTGGCGAGTGGTCATTAGGCAACCTATGCTCCTCCCACCGCTTGGCTCTCTCTCAGAGCCAATATTGCGCCAAAATTGCACACAGACTTAAGTCGGGCCCCACCACATAGTCCAGGTTTTTAGATACGGACTTAAGTCGGGCCCCGATAGACAAGGGTTAAGGGGAGATGGGCGTATATATTTGCTTAATGTTACATATTTTTATTATTGTTTAGTTTCCTCCGTAGACCTCCATCAAGCTGTAAAAAACACCCCCTAGAGTCCTAGACCCCCCTTCAAGATAAATCTGTACAGTTTTCGGTAGAACAATTTCCCGGCCAAAGGCCGGTTCCTCTTAAAAATACAGGCTCGCTATCGCTCGCCAGGAAAAAATCGACACCTAAATGGCATGAAAGGTCTTAACATTGACACTAAAATGGGGCGTACAGTCTTTATCGCCAATCTAATGGGCCAAACGTTTTAAAATCTAAAAACCAATGGAACTAGACCTGAGGAAGAAGGGGGACCAGAAAACCGGCCCAACCCCCGTGAATCGAGTGTACTTATTTATTACTTACTAAAAGACATGTACTTGTTGTTGCATATGCAATTTGCAAGTAGAGCCATATGCAAGTTATAGCAATGTATGAGATATGTCAGAGAAGCCATATACTGTATTGTCGTTAAGGAGAGGTATTTGTTTTTTCTGGACCCCCTTTGCCTTCATATTTAGCCACATTTGTTATGACATTTAAAAAAATGTGCACCATTGGTTTGGTGATTTTAGACGTTTTGCCCAATTCATTGTTAATTTTAAGACCACTCATGCAATTGGGTGTCTATTTTTTCCTGGCGAGCAATACCGAACCTGCAAAATTTGAGTATTGTTTATGATGAAGGTTGATTTTTTACTTTGACCTGTGACCTTGACCTCTATGTAGGATTATATTTTTGCTTCCATTGGTGTAACCCTGGAAAATCAAACAAGCGTGCCAAACTTCATTAAACACCATCAACTAGTTCCAGAGGTATTAAAGGAATAGCTGACCTTGACCTTTATCTTGACCTTCATGATGTCTGAAAATATAACATTTTAATTTTCATTTAAAGCACAACTGTCTCAAAGAATTTTGTGAAGTTCACATGAAGGCAATAAATTAGCATATTGACATTATATTTGATCTCGACCTGTGACCTTGATCTATAAAACGGAATTATGTAGCCTATAATCTTGTATGATCTTGGCCTAGGCATTCCGATTATGCATGATATGTTTAGTAAGAATGTTACATTATATAGGAAATACTAGTAAAAATCATATTTTGACCTTTCACTTTAAACATTCTTATCGAGGAATTAGCTTAACACCAATGTTTGTATTAACTATAGCATTATGAATATGGTGTAATTCATATACAAACTTATAGATTACAAATAGTGATCATACACTGTGACCTTGACCTCTGACATTTGACTAAAAATAAAATACATATATTTGGATGGTCGTCGTATTGCCCAACTGAATTTGCCTGTACAATTGGGTGACAATACATTAAACAATCTAGGAGGAGTTTAGGGTAAATGACATACACTCGTGCTTTTAACCTTGTCTTTTGACCTTATCTATTACAATATTCATGTGAAATTTGATATATATGTTATTTAAGTAATTAGCAACTAACACAGTAAGTTTTCCTAAATTTGAGTGATTGGTTTTTTTTTAAATAATAAAAGTTGACCTTTGACTTTTACCTTTGACGTTGATGTTTACGTAAGAGTATATTTTAGTTTGCATTGACATTACCTATGAAAATAAAATAAGCATGCCTAATTTCATTAAAACCCATCAGTTAGTTTCATATATATCGGTATTAATAGAATAGTTGACCTTGACCTTTGACCTTTATCTTGATCTTTATGATGTCTCAACATTTGTTATTTTCCTGTTCATTTAAAGTGCAACTATCTTAACAAATTGTGTTAAGTTTGCATGAAAAGTAAAGAATATAGCATATTGACCTTTTATTTGACCTTGACCTGTGACCTTGACCTTTCATATGTAATTGTATAGTTTTTTGTATGACCTTGGCCTAGGTATTTCGAATATACATGGAAAGTCTAGTGAGAATCTAATAGTTAGTATAAGAAATACTAGTAAAACCATATATTTACCTTTAACTTTGACCTTTGACCTTACCCTTTATAATATTTATCTAACATTTGTGCAATATGGTATCAAGGTTACCAGTCTCTTGTATGGTGAAATGAAGTTATTTGAGTAAGCCTAAAAACTAAAAACATGTAGTAAAAGTTGAACTTTGACCTTGACCTGTGACCACCTTTATGTAAGAGTACATGTTTTGTTTTATTGACAATGCCCAGGAAAATCAAATAAACATGCCTAATTTCATTAAAACCCATCAGTTAGGTTCATATATATTAATAGAATAGTTGACCTTGACCTTTGACCTTCATCTTGATCTTTATGATGTCTCAACATTTGTTATTTTCCTTTTCATTTAAAGTGCAACTATCTCAACAAATTGTGTTAAGTTTGCATGAAAAGTAAAGAATATAGCATATTGACCTTTTATTTGACCTTGACCTGTGACCTTGACCATTCATATGTAATTGTATAGTTTCTTGTATGACCTTGGCCTAGGTATTTATAATATACATGGAAAGTCTTGTGAGAATCTAACAGTTAGTATAAGAAATACTAGTAAAACCATATATTTACCTTTAACTTTGACCTTTGACCTTAACCTTTAGAATATTTATCTAACATTTGTGCAAAATGGTATCAAGGTTACCAGTCTCTTGTATGGTGAAATGAAGTTATTTGAGTAGGCCTAAAAACTAAAAATATGTAGTAAAAGTTTACCTTTGATCTTGACCTGTGACCTTGACTTTTATGTAAGAGTACATGTTTTGTTTTATTGACATTGCCTAGGAAAATCAAATAAACATGCCTAATTTCATTAAAACCCATCAGTTAGTTTCATATATATTAATAGAATAGTTGACCTTGACCTTTGACCTTTATCTTGACCTATATTAAATGTCAAAATATAGTATTTTAATTTGCATTTAATGAGCAACTATCTCATCAAATGTGAAGTTTGCATGAAAATTAAAGAAAATAGCACATTGACCTTTTATTTCACCTTGACCTGTGACCTTGACCTTTCATATGGAATAGTATAGTTTCTTGTATGACCTTGGTCTAGGTATTCCGAATATACATGGTAAGCCTAGTGAGAATCAAACAGTTCATATATGAAATACTAGTGAAAAACATATTTTGACCTTTGACCTTGATCTTTGACCTTAGCCTTTAGATTATCTATCTAAAACTTGGGCAACACGATATCAAGGTTACCAGTAACTTATATAGTGAAAATGAAGATATTTGAGTAAAGAGTAGAATATATTGTAAAAGTTGACCTTTGACCTTGACCTTTATGTACAACTATTTTTTTTGTATTGTCATTGCCCCGGAAAATAAAATAAGCATGCCAAATTTCATTGACACCCTTCGCTTATTTTCATATATATTAATAGAATAGTTGACTTTGACCTTTGACCTATACCTTGACCTTTATGATATGTGTATCCAAATGTATTATTTTCCTGTTCATTTAAAGTGCAACTATCTCACCGACTTCTGAAGTTTACATGAAAAGTAAAGAAAATAGTATATTGACATTTGATTTGACTTTGACCTGTGACCTTGACCTTTCATATGGAATTGTATAGTTTCTTGTATGACCTTGGCCTATGTATTCCGAATATACATGGTAAGCCTACTGATAATCTAAAAGTTAGTATAAGAAATACTAGAAAAAATCTTATTTTGACCTTTGACCTTTTACCTCACCCTTCAGAAAATTTACCAAAAAGTTGGTCAATACGATACTAAGGTTACCAGTAACTTGTATAGTGAAAATAAAGACATTTGAGTAAAAACTAAAAAATATGAAATATTTACCTTTTTATTTACCTTGACCTTTGACCTTAACCTTTAAGTTAAATGGAAAAAAATCTTTTTGATTGACCTTTGCATTGACCAAATGGATATACCTGTGAAATTTGGTATAAATCCTTGATCGGTCTAGGAGGAGTTTCCGGACAGACAGACGGACGACGACGACGACGACGATGACGACGGACGACGATGACGACGACAGACAAACTGACTGGTGGTGCACAGTATACGGGCGGGATCTGTGTGCGCGATACCACTCTGCTTCGCAGAGTTGATAAACTGTCAAAATGCGTCATAATCCTCAAGGGGTTAATTAACACTGAAGATTATGACGCATGTTGACAGCTTTTTTTTCTGGGTGTCGTTAGACGAGTATATACAAGTTAGGAAGGATCTGTAGGAACTATAAATGCAAAGACTATCTCAATCAACCCTCTGATTTCCATTCACCCTTCCTAATCTGGTAAAATCGTCTAATAACAGCCAGACAACAGAAAATAAATGCGTAATCGGATCTTGAAAGGGTTAAATGTTTGTATATAATAATTTAATGTAAGTCTCTTGATCCCCTAAAATGTTGTGTTGCAAAGTTGGTCGACCAGTGTGTGATAACACTATCTGGTCCGAAATGGATATTTTTGGATCCCCCCTGTTTCGATCCATTAGTTTGGGGATTCTAAGACACATCGCCCCATTATATTGGTGATAATAATCTGCTCCACCCAATTCAGGTGTCGATTTGTTTTCAGGACGAGCGATAACGAGCTTGTTACTTAGAAACAATAGCCATTCGGCCGGGACATTTCTCCATCGAAAAATGTATAAATTTAGCTTGAAGAAGTTCTTATTGGCTATGCTTTAGTCTGAAGGAAGTCTGGAAAGGCGTTTTTGTTAGACTAGGGGACACACTGAAATGACTTGTTCGGTAATAGCAAAAACAAATAAAATCCTGATTTTTTGTTTTATATATATAATAACCCTCAAGAGGTCGGACCAGCTAGTATTAAGGGTAGGTATGGCACTGGACGAGTTATCCTACTGGTTGGGTTTGATTCAATGTATAATACTGATGATGATGATGTCGATGATGATAATACTGAAATCAAACTATACTGAACTTAGCTGCAGGTCATCTTAAGCAGGGTGTCAAACTGGAGCAATTTTGTTTGAAGATTTGATTGATAAGAGGAAATACAAGCAACTAAAATGAAATAACAGGGCTTTGGCCATTTTATCACTTCCAAAGACATCATTTAAACAATATACAATAATTCCATCTTTGCTTATACAGTAAAAACAAAATACTATAAAGAATGGACTTGGCTTTCGTTTGATACCCTGCTCATAAGTCCAGTGCCATGCTATTACAATGTTCATGCTGTTGTAGGGTAGCCACCCTGTTCCAAATAAGTAGGCCAAAACTCTTAAACATTATACCTCTGGGGAGATTGTAGACACCAATCGAGCCGGGCAATACCCAGGGCAGGCCTCACATGCATGTGATAAGGAGTTGCTGGAACTCCTGTTTCACTTTTCTGGCTTCCTTCACTGTTTCTGTTTGTGTCTCACCTACAAAGAAAGTAATTCAGTTAACTCTCACAAACGCCTCTTTCTTCTATTCATTTCACTACACTTAACAAGCACACCACACTTCTTTCCAATACACCAACAAATATTATACTCCAACGTATCTTGAATTCGACTTTCTGTCACTCTTGTAACTTTGGGGAGACACATTTTACAGGCAGCTTTGCCTTTTGTATCCTTCATACACACAGATAAACAAATCACAAACAACTACAGCAATCGAGAGAATATTTCTACTATTTTGGGAAGGGTCAGCCAGGGTAATAGGTGTGGAAATTTGCAGCCCATTTGTTCTACCCCTTTTTCATTTACATAGTTTAGGGTTCACGATATCTGGCCTACCTATTTGAAAGAGGGTATAGTGCCTTGTTTATTATAGTGGGGCCAATCATCCCGACCCCCAACCCCACATAACTCAAAATGAACTTGAGTAATTGAGGTGATATTTCTACCATTTTGGGATGAGTCAGTCAGGGAATTGGTATGCAAATGTACAACAGATTTACACCAGCCCTTATTGAGTTACAGAGGTTAAGGTTCACGATTTCTGACCTACCTATAATGAAAAGAGTATAACAAAATGTTGCATTACGATAATCTTCACGTGAGTAGTACTATTATTATTTTTGTGAGTAATATTATATTTTTGTGAGTAATATTACATTTTTGTGAGTAATATTATTATATTTTTGTGAGTAATATTATTATCTTTTGTGAGTAATACCATTATCCGTTTGTGAGTAATACTATTATATTCTTATGAGTAATACTATTATTTTGTGAGTTTTACTATCATCATTTGATAACATAAGAACATAAGAAAATGGGAGTCTGCAGAAAGCCGATTGGCCTAAGCAAGGCAGATCCCTGTCCCACACAACCCCTATTACAAAGCCCAATTATAGGCTCAACACTCTAATACCCTGAGGATCATCTTACCAAAACGGTTAGAGATTAAAGCAGGATTACGGGGGTCTGCAGAGCGCTGATTGGCCCAACCCTGCTGATCCCCCTTCACACCCAACCCTTCTCGTCCATATGCTTATCCAATATTATCTTAAAGCTCCCTATCGTTTTTAATCCCACTATAGCACTTGGTAGTCCATTCCACCCATCTACAACTCTGTTACCAAACCAATATTTGCCTATATCTTTTCTGAAACGAAATTTATCTAATTTGAAACCATTGGTACGAGTTCTTTCGCTATCACTGAGCTTTAGTACATTTGTCATGTCCCCTTTGTTAATCCCACTAACCCCCTTGAACACCTATATCATATCCCCTCTAACTCTGCGTCTCTCTAACGAATGTAAGCCTAATTTCTTCAACCTTTCTTTATACGGAAGATTTCTAATATTATGGATCATTTTTGTCATTCTACGTTGTACTCTCTCCAATGAATCTATGTCCATTCTGTAATAAGGGCACCAAAATTGAACAGCATAATCCATATGGGGTCTCACTAATGACAAGTAAAGTTTTAAGATAACATCAGCAGTTCTGTTACTCACACTCCTTGAGATGAACCCGAGAATCCTGTTTGCCTTGTTTCGAACGCTTATACACTGTTGTCTAGGCTTCAAATCATTGCTAACAAACACACCTAGATCTTTCTCACAATTCGAGTTTTCTAATTCCACATTAGCTAGTTTATATTTAACATTTGTATGCATCTTCCCTCTCTTTAACCCGTACAGCCCCAGCGACGCGCCTGACGCGTCGGCGATGTATGTAACGCACAGCCCCAGAGACGCGCCTGGCGCATCACCCTAATTGCGCCGACCGTAACCTCAGGTGTAGCCACTCAAGAGGGCTCAGATTTGTATGGGAACTGTGTACGTATCCCACGCAACCGTGCCGATGTTTGAAAACTCTCAAAGTCCACGTGCGTGCGCGCGAGCGCGCAATAACCTGATTTTGGGATAATTGCCTTCAATTTTTTACTCTTATAAAATCCGTTTTCGGGGGCTCTGTAGGACCATTTTTTAAGCTTTTTGAACGGTTTTTCGTGGTTTTTCCTTCATTTCTAACCCATTCGCTATTGTTTCTGGAATAAAACCATTTTTTGAAAACCGGCCGGGTTCTGGTGTGCAAACATTACAAAACTAGCCGGGGCTCCACAGGTTAATACCTTGCATTTGTCAATGTTAAACTTCATCTGCCAATTTACTGACCATTCGTGTAAGGTATCTAGATCCCTTTGGAGGCACTCTATATCTCTATATGAATCAATTGTTCTCCCCATTTTGGTATCGTCTGCAAATTTACTTATCCTACTAGTTATACCTAAATCAAGGTAATTTATGTATATAACAAACAACAGAGGACCTAATACAGATCCCTGGGGGACACCACTTTTGACTGCTCCCCATTCTGACTTCGTACCATTTATGATGACTCTCTGCTTCCTACCAATTAGCCATGACCTAATCCATCCCAACAACGCCCCACCTATTCCATGCGCCTCAACCTTTCTCATCAATCTCTCATGGGGGACTCTGTCGAAAGCTTTACTGAAATCTAAATATATTATATCATATGACTTGTCATTATCTACTGCTTCATATACCTCTGAGAAAAAACTAAGCAAATTAGTAAGGCAAGAACGTCCCTGAGTGAATCCATGCTGAGAAGAATTTATTAAATTAAATAAGAACATAAGAACATAAGAAAATGGGAGTCTGCAGAAAGCCGATTGGCCTAAGCAAGGCAGATCCCTGTCCCACACAACCCCAGTTCAATTACAAAGCCCAATTATAGGCTCAACACTCTAATACCCTGAGGATCATCTTACCAAAACGGTTAGAGATTAACGCAAGATTATGGGGGTCTGCAGAGTGCTGATTGGCCCAACCCTGCTGATCCCCCTTCACACCCAACCCTTCTCGTCCATATGCTTATCCAATTTTATCTTAAAGCTCCCTATCGTTTTAAATCCCACTATAGCACTTGGTAGTCCATTCCACCCATCTACAACTATGTTACCAAACCAATATTTGCCTATATCTTTTCTGAAACGAAATTTATCTTATTTGAAACCATTGGTACGAGTTCTTTCGCTATCACTGAGCTTTAGTACATTTGTCATGTCCCCTTTGTTAATCCCACTAACCCCCTTGAACACCTATATCATATCCCCTCTAACTCTGCGTCTCTCTAACGAATGTAAGCCTAATTTCTTCAACCTTTCTTTATACGGAAGATTTCTAATATTATGGATCATTTTTGTCATTCTACGTTGTACTCTCTCCAATGAATCTATGTCCATTCTGTAATAAGGACACCAACATTGGACAGCATAATCCATATGGGGTCTCACTAATGACAAGTAAAGTTTTAAGATAACATCAGCAGTTCTGTTACTCACACTCCTAGATATGAACCCGAGAATCCTGTTTGCCTTATTACGAACGCTTATACACTGTTTTCTAGGCTTCAAATCATTGCTAACAAACACACCTAGATCTTTCTCACAGTCTGAATTTTCTAATTCTATATTAGCTAGTTTATATTTAACATTTGTATGCATCTTCCCTATCTTTAATACCTTGCATTTGTCAATGTTAATCTTCATCTGCCAATTTACTGACCATTCATGTAAGGTATCTAGATCCCTTTGGAGGCACTCTATATCGCTATCTGAATCAATTGATCTCCCCATTTTAGTATCGTCTTCGAATTTACTTATCCTACTAGTTATACCTAAATCAAGGTAATTTATGTATATAAGAAACAACAGGGGACCTAATACCGATCCCTGTGGGACACCACTTTTGACTGCTCCCCACTCTGACTTGGTACCATTTATGCTGACTCTCTGTTTCCTACCAATTAGCCATGACCTAATCCATCCCAACAACGATCCTCCTATTCCATGTACCTCAACCTTTCTCATCAATCTCTCATGAGGGACTCTGTCGAAAGCTATACTGAAATCTAAATAAATAATATCATATGACTTGTCACTATCTACTGCTTCATATACCTCTGAGAAAAAGCTAAGCAAATTAGTAAGGCAAGAACGTCCCTGAGTGAATCCATGCTGAGAAGAATTTATTAAGTTTAATTTGTCTAAGTGGCTTCTAATTTTCCTAGCAATAATAGACTCTAGCAACTTTCCTATGATTGATGTGAGACTAAAGGGACGGTAATTGGATGCTATCGATTTATCACCTTTTTTGAAGATCGGAACTACATTTGCAAGCTTCCAAGCTTCTGGAACTAAACCTGTTTCTAAAGACTTGTTAAATAAAAATGCTAATGGGCTACTTAACTCATCTCTGCATTCTTTTAATACTCTAGCATATACCTCGTCAGGACCAGGCGATTTTTGAGGTTTCAGTCTGTCAATTTCCTTAAGCACATCATTTCTACTTATACTAACTGTACTTAACATATTTTCTATACTATCACTATATACCATATTGACTTCTGGAATCTGTGCCAAATTTTCATTAGTGAAAACGGAAAGAAACTGACTATTTAATGTACTGCACATTTCTAAATCATTTTCTGTTATTTCTCCTATTGAAGTTTTTAGGGGGCCTATTACATCTCTAACTTTAGATTTATATAGTTGGTAAGAAGCTTTAGGGTTATTTTTTGAGTCACTGGCTATCCTTATTTCATAATTTCTTTTTGCTTTCCTGATTTCCTTTTTGACCTGTCTTGATAGAGTCTGATAGTATATATGTAGATGATTTTCGCCTTTCTTTATTTTTCTATATATTCCTTTCTTTTTTCCTATAAGATCTATTAGCTTATTAGTCATCCATTTTGGTTGGTTCTGCGGCGATCTAAATGTTCTTTTAGGGATATATTTATTTTGAGCATTGTGGAGTGAAGCAATAAACTGGTTATATGTAGGTGGCAAGTTTAACTCTGGCATATCCTGACTTAATTGCTTAACAATAGGGTCCACCCTTAAGTCTCTTCTTAGCCCACCATAATCGGCTTTTCTGAAATCTGGGATAAGTGTCGTATTCTCTTTAGCATTCCCTGTCCATTGTATATTAAAATAAATAGATTTATGATGGCTATTTCCTAGGTGGTCACCAATCTCTACATCATTTATCATATGTTCATTGTTACTGAAAACTAAATCAAAAATATTAATACCTCTAGTCGGCGTATCTATGAATTGAAATAAAAAACTATCTTGTACAACCTCAATAAACTCTACTGAATCGGAGTCGCCTATTTGGTGCTGCCAATCAATGTTCGGAAAATTAAAATCCCCCATAATGCACACATTGCTAAACCTTGATGCTATTTTAATTTCCTCCCATAACGATGTTCCGCCATTTCTACTCATATTAGGCGGTCTATATATAACTCCAATAACTATGGTCTCACTACCTTCGTTAACCTCTACCCTAACACTTTCATTATCATTATTTAGTCTAATACCTGATTTAATACAGCTTTTTAATGTACTCCTGACAAACACTGCTATACCCCCGCCCCTCCTACTTGATCGGTCATATTTAAACAAATCCTGGAATATCAAATTCTGCTAAAAAATGCCTAGATTCTGTATTAATCCACGTTTCAGTTAGCGCTATTATGTCTATATTTTCTGTGCTAACGAGTGCTCTTAGTTCGTTCATTTTGTTACATAAACTCCTACAATTTGTATAATATACCCTCAACCTATTACTTTTATTTGCAACTAATTTTCTATTGTTTTTAGCTAACTTATTATTTCCTGTTGAACTACTAGCTCTAGACGGAAATTCTACTCTATCAGTAATCTCATCTTTACTATCAGTTACATGTGTAGTGTTATCGATACTACTATTACACATCACTATATTCGCACTATCTTGACTGATTATTTCTATTTTACTCACTGGTTTGTCACATGAAGTACCTGCTCCATATGGAGACAGTATTTTACTTACACACCCAGGTTTTTTTAACGAAACCCGGCAACAATCTTGTCCAGTGAGCTGGCCTAAGTGGTTTCTAATTTTACTAGCAATAATTGACTCTAGTAGCTTTCCTATGATTGATGTAAGACTAATGGGACGGTAATTGGATGCTATTGATTTGTCACCTTTTTTGAAGATCGGAACTACGTTTGCAAGCTTCCAAGCTTCTGGAACTATACCTGTCTCCAATGACTTGTTAAATAAAAATGTTAATGGGTAACTTAACTCATCCCTACATTCTTTTAATACTCTAGCATATACCTCATCAGGACCAGGCGATTTATGAGGTTTCAGTCTGTCAATTTCCTTAAGCACATCATTTCTACTTATAGTAACCGTACTTAACCTATTTTCTATACTATCACTATATACCTTACGGACTTCTGGAAACTGTGCCAAATTTTCATTAGTGAAAACGGATAGAAATTGACTATTTAACACCTTACGAGCGGCCTATGCGGTTTATTTATGTGTACCGCACAGCGGGGTGTTTTTAGCCAAAATAGGGCTGTTTACGTGATCATTTTCATGCCTAAATAAGACCCAGAACGTAAAACAAGTACCTATCCCTGAAAGGGCATAAACAGAGCTTTCGAATGACACCATAACGATCCTTGTATGATGGATAGTTTTCTTGCAATAACCGTGCAACGCGAGTGCAAAAAGCAGGTAATTCGGTACTTTCAGTACATAATTGAGTATGTAGCGAGTGAGAGAGGGAGGAGGGAGCTGAGATTTGTGTCAGTAGGTTCGCCGCGGTGGTCTGGAGCAGTCATACGCTCGCTAGTCTCCTGCCACCACTTGTCTCTCTCTCTCAGCCACATTACGTGCTGAAATTGCCACTCGAGTTATGTCGAGCGCCGCCACATAGTCCAGCTTTTTTTAACTCGACTTATGTTGCTCGCCGCTAATTAAGGGTTAATGTACTGCACATTTCTAAATCATTTTCTGTCATTTCTCCTATCGAAGTTTTAAGGGGACCAATTACATCTCTAACCTTGGATTTATATAGTTGGGAAAAAGCTTTAGGATTATTTGTTGAGTCATTGGCAACCTTAATTTCGTAATTTCTTTTTTCTTTCCTAATATCCTTTTTTACCTGTCTTGATAGATTCTGATAGTAAGCAAGTAGGTGAATTTCGCCTTTTCTAATTTTTCTATATATTCCTCTCTTTTGTCCTAGAAGATCTAATAGTCTATTATTCATCCATTTGGGTTGGTTCTGTGTTGATCTAAATTTTCTTTTGGGGATGTATTTATTTTGTGCATTGAATACTGACTTGATAAAATTATCGTATGTATCTACCAAGGTTGACGTCTCTTCCTGACTTAAGATGACAGGTGCCTGAGAAGGGGTACACTCATTTGGACACCTGGATCGACTTAATTTTTTGACCATAGGGTCCGCTAATAGGGCTCTTCTTAACCCACCATAATTGGCTTTTCTAAAGTCAGGTATTAATGTTGTATTCTCTCTGGTATTACCTTTCCATTGTATATTAAAATACACAGAATTGTGGTCACTATTTCCTAGGTGGTCCCCTATCTCTACATTATTTACCATATGTTCATTGTTACTGAAAACTAAATCGAGAATATTATTACCTCTAGTCGGCGTATCTATGAATTGAAATAAAAAACTATCTTGTACTACCTCTATAAACTCCTCAGAATCAGAGTCTCCTATTTGATGCTGCCAATCTATATTCGGAAAATTAAAATCCCCCATAATGCACACATTGCTAAACCTTGATGCCATTTTAATTTCCTCCCATAATGACGTTCCGTCATTTCTACTCATATTTGGCGGTCTATACATAACTCCAATAACTATGGTCTCACTACCTTCGTTAACCTCTACCCAAACACTTTCATTATCGTTATTTAGTCTAATACCTGATTTAATACAGCTTTTTAACCCTGGTGCACTATCAAGGGTGCATTTGGGCAACCAACGCATGCGCAAAAACGATTATTTTCATGCCACTCAGACCTGGCGGGCAATATCTTGGTTCTCGGACTGCGCCAGGGCAGTCTGAGGCATGCCTCGATGGTGAGTAGACCTACGCCGCTCCAGCTCCAGCTCAGCAAGTTTTCCGGTTGCATTGGTGCAACTGCGATAGGAAGTAATTACCTTTTGTGTTTATGCAATACTTGCATATTTAGGCAGATTGTGAGCCATATATAGTAACTAGGTCTATGATATTTCGACCGTATATGCATGTAAGCCTAATCTAACAGGATCGGCCATATTGGTTTGGGTAGGGTAGGCCTATGCTGGACTAGAGGCTCTGAAACCTGATAGGAAATATTTCCAATTTTGCAAAACTTTCACATTTGATGCTGGTATTTGAATATATTGTGGCTATTTATATTTTGTTAATTAAATATGATAGAATAACTTACTTTTGCCTTAAACCTGAGAGTATACTAAGGAATGATAGGTTAATGTTGTGTAGGAAGGATAATGCAAAATACCAAATGGTTATGGAGATATGGATTTTTAAAGTGGCAGTAGCAAATGTGCAACAGCGATATATGAATATCTCACTTTTGGAGCGATAGTGATCCAGGGTTAATGTACTCCTGACAAACACTGCTATACTGCCACCCCTCTTACTTGTTCGGTCATATTTAAACAAACTATATCCTGGTATATCAAATTCTGCTAAAAAATGCCTGGTTTCTGTATTAATCCACGTTTCAGTTAGCGCTATTATGTCTATATTTTCTTTGCTAACAAGGGCTCTAAGTTCGTTTATTTTGTTACATAGACTCCTACAGTTTGTGTAATATACTCTCAATTTACTTCTTTTCTTTATACCTAATTTACCTTTGTTTTTAGCGACATTTCCATCTTCCGTTGCACCATCACTACTATCATTTGCATTATAGTCATCATTTTTAGCATGAGACTGAATATCCTTATCGCTTTCGCCTGACGCTAAAATTGTTCCATTTAACCTCTCATTTACACTCTCAATATTTCTGTTCAAAACCCCACAACCACCCTATCTAAAGAACTAGCTAATGTATAAACCCCTAACCGTGAAAGATGAACCCCATCCCTTGCGTACATCCCATCTCTCCCATAGAAACTATCCCAGTTATCAATGAATGGTATTGCTTTTTCTTTGCAATATTTCTCCAAACGGCAATTGACACCAATTGCCCTGGATGTCCATTCCTTGGGAACTCCTCTTCTGGGTAGGATACAATGTACTACAGGGATCCCTCCCTTCATCCTAACTTTATCTAACACATCCCGATACTGCTGCAGCAGTTCCTCACTTCTACCCTTACCAACATCGTTACTCCCGGCACTGAGACAGATAATGGGGTTATCTCCACTATCTTCCAAGATGTGGTCCATCTTCTCTAAAACCCTCCCAACTCCATGGCCAGGCAGACACACAACCTTCCTAAGTTTAGTGCGGGTAGCCCTAACTAAATGTCTTACCATGGAGTCGCCCACAATCGACACAGACTTACCTTCTCGGGACACAGACTTACCTTTCCCTCGGGAGGATCCAGCAGCTGCAGTTGGAGAACCCCCGGTGGTGGCAGAAGCTCCCTTGGTGGTGGTGGGGGTAGTGGTGGTGGTAGGTAGCACAGCGTCAGAGGTTGGAGCTGAGTCGGCGGCAGGTACTTCGGTTATCCCTCCCTTATCCTGACTATCTTTTCCCTCACATTCGTCTCGCAAAGGAGAGAATGTATTTGTCACACTTATACCTATTCTACTATCCTGCTTCTTGAGTGTGACTTTCCCACCCGTATTTTTAACAACCTGCCATAAATACAATTTTTCATCAACTTCCTCCCTTTTCCCCTTACTTGACTTTATTTCCTCTTGGCTAAGCTTGAAAGCTAGATTTTCGTCTTTAATCAAATCCACTTCCCTCTGAAGTTTAACATTAACCTCCCTTAGAGCCAAGACCTCTTCCTTCACCACAACCATCTCCTCTCTTACCTGGAGAATAAGATGATGCAGATCAGTTAGAGACTCGCACTCCATACCTGCCATGATCCCAATAAGCTTAGCGAGGAGCAAGAAACTAAGTACAGAAAAACAAAAACAAGTAAACTAACAGCTACAAACTGAGCTATAACACTTTTATATAACACGAGTGCACTGCCCCCAAACACAGGTAGGTGTAATGGTCACTAAAGGTCACTGGTAAGTGGTCCGGGCAGGAGCTCAGATTACCACAACCTTCTCCTGTCACTGACTGAACTAGACTGATAGTAATACTATTATCATTGTGAGTAGTAATATTATTCTTTTGTGAGTTATTATATTTGTTTGTGAGTAATGCATTTTATATTTTAATGAATAATACTATTATTTGTTGTAACAGTAGTATCTGTTGTTTCAGCCATGTTCTCGTGGACAGTGGTGCGTGGTCAGGCTGAACTACCGTGTGTGGTGCCTCTGTCAACCCACCCTGCTGACAAACCTCTGCTGACACTCTGGTACAAGGAGACACAACCCACTGTGCCCATATACAGGTATGTCAACCCACCCTGCTGACACTCTGGTACAAGGAGACACAACCCACTGTGCCCATATACAGGTACGTCAACCCACCCTGCTGACAAACCTCTGCTGACACTCTGGTACAAGGAGACACAACCCACTGTACCCATATACAGGTACGTCAACCCACCCTGCTGACAAACCTCTGCTGACACTCTGGTACAAGGAGACACAACCCACTGTGCCCATATACAGGTATGTCAACCCACCCTGCTGACACTCTGGTACAAGGAGACACAACCCACTGTGCCCATATACAGGTACGTCAACCCACCCTGCTGACAAACCTCTGCTGACACTCTGGTACAAGGAGACACAACCCACTGTACCCATATACAGGTACGTCAACCCACCCTGCTGACAAACCTCTGCTGACACTCTAGTACAAGGAGACACAACCCACTGTGCCCATATACAGGTACGTCAACCCACCCTGCTCATCCATATGAGAGAGACCACCAACATAAATTATTCAGCGTCAATATCCCCGCAGTCCGGACATGAGACTGATAACCGTACTATTCATCGGCGTTATACGGGCCAAGTTTAATATCCTGAAATTATGGGTTAGTGCGGAGTAGGGGCGTAGACCGTCCGAGGTGACAGGTGGCAGAATATATGATGACTGTTGATTGATAGGAATGTACACTGTTGTACAGTGGGTGCCTTTGTGGTGTGGAGGGCTAGGTATTGCTTTCACTGTTATCCTTGTGCTTGTGTGTGCGTGTGTGTGTGTGGGTGTGTGAGAGAGTGTACTGTACTGTATGTATTCGCAAAATATCTCTGGAACGAATAAACGGACTTACATTAGGACAAAAGATGACTTAGTAATGAAGAATGCATGCTTGTATATTAGAATCATGTTAATATACAACAGGGCTACAATGGTGTGGAACGATGGATATGCTTTCACTTTTATCCGTGTGTGTGAATTGAATGAAGGGGAGATGGGTCGTTTTTTCTGAACCCCCCTTCTCCCTCATGTTTAGCCCCATTAAATTTCAGATTTTAATACGTTCGGCCCATTAGTTTAGCAATGTTTAGAGTACCTTTCGCCCCATTTCTTTGTCAACATGAAGACTAATTCCTGGCGAGCGATAGCCAGCCTGTAATCTATCGAAAAATGTATAAATATATTTTGAAGGAGGGTCTTGGGCAGGTGTTTGTTAAGCTTGATAGAGGTCTAGGGAGGAAACTAAAACATAAAAATATATAAAGATACACAAATGAACAAATAAAGGCGCCCATCCCCCCCTTAAGTTTATTTTCTCAGTATTTTACAAAAAGTATGGAGCACAACAATACATATTACACTTATAAAGTATGGAGCACAACAATACATATTACACTTATAAAGTATGGAGCACAACAATACATATTACACTTATAAAGTATGGAGCACAACAATACATATTACACTTATAAAGTATGGAGCACAACAATACATATTACACTTATAAAGTATGGAGCACAACAATACATATTACACTTATAAAGTATGGAGCACAACAATACATATTACACTTATAAAGTATGGAACACAACAATACATATTACACTTATAAAGTATGGAGCACAACAATACATATTACACTTATAAAGTATGGAGCACAACAATACATATTACACTTATAAAGTATGGAGCACAACAATACATATTACACTTATAAAGTATGGAGCACAACAATACATATTACACTTATAAAGTATGGAGCACAACAATACATATTGCACTTATAAAGTATGGAGCACAACAATACATATTACACTTATAAAGTATGGAGCACAACAATACATATTACACTTATAAAGTATGGAGCACAACAATACATATTACACTTATAAAGTATGGAGCACAACAATACATATTACACTTATAAAGTATGGAGCACAACAATACATATTACACTTATAAAGTATGGAGCACAACAATACATATTACACTTATAAAGTATGGAGCACAACAATACATATTACACTTATAAAGTATGGAGCACAACAATACATATTACACTTATAAAGTATGGAGCACAACAATACATATTACACTTATAAAGTATGGAGCACAACAATACATATTACACTTATAAAGTATGGAGCACAACAATACATATTACACTTATAAAGTAGGGAGCACAACAATACATATTACACTTATAAAGTAGGGAGCACAACAATACATATTACACTTATAAAGTAGGGAGCACAACAATACATATTACACTTATAAAGTATGGAGCACAACAATACATATTACACTTATAAAGTATGGAGCACAACAATACATATTACACTTATAAAGTATGGAGCACAACAATACATATTACACTTATAAAGTATGGAGCACAACAATACATATTACACTTATAAAGTATGGAGCACAACAATACATATTACACTTATAAAGTATGGAGCACAACAATACATATTACACTTATAAAGTATGGAGCACAACAATACATATTACACTTATAAAGTATGGAGCACAACAATACATATTACACTTATAAAGTATGGAGCACAACAATACATATTACACTTATAAAGTATGGAGCACAACAATACATATTACACTTATAAAGTATGGAGCACAACAATACATATTACACTTATAAAGTATGGAGCACAACAATACATATTACACTTATAAAGTATGGAGCACAACAATACATATTACACTTATAAAGTATGGAGCACAACAATACATATTACACTTATAAAGTATGGAGCACAACAATACATATTACACTTATAAAGTATGGAGCACAACAATACATATTACACTTATAAAGTATGGAGCACAACAATACATATTACACTTAAAGTATGGAGCACAACAATACATATTACACTTATAAAGTATGGAGCACAACAATACATATTACACTTATAAAGTATGGAGCACAACAATACATATTACACTTATAAAGTATGGAGCACAACAATACATATTACACTTATAAAGTATGGAGCACAACAATACATATTACACTTATAAAGTATGGAGCACAACAATACATATTACACTTATAAAGTATGGAGCACAACAATACATATTACACTTATAAAGTATGGAGCACAACAATACATATTACACTTATAAGTATGGAGCACAACAATACATATTACACTTATAAAGTATGGAGCACAACAATACATATTACACTTATAAAGTATGGAGCACAACAATACATATTACACTTATAAAGTATGGAGCACAACAATACATATTACACTTATAAAGTATGGAGCACAACAATACATATTACACTTATAAAGTATGGAGCACAACAATACATATTACACTTATAAAGTATGGAGCACAACAATACATATTACACTTATAAAGTATGGAGCACAACAATACATATTACACTTATAAAGTATGGAGCACAACAATACATATTACACTTATAAAGTATTGAGCACAACAATACATATTACACTTATACAGTATGGAGCACAACAATACATATTACACTTGTACAATATGCCTTTGCTGGAATAAATGTGCATACATTAAATTACACTGGTACATTTTAAACAAATCATATATAATATCCTTAAGACTTGATCTATCTATACATATTAAACGTTCTTATTAGAAAAAGTGTCAAATATGTATGTATGTGTTTGTGTATGTGTATGTGTGGGTGTGTGTGTGTGCGTGTGTGTGTATGTGTGCGTGTATGTGTATTTACCTATTTGTATTTACCTATTTGTAGTTTACAGGAATTAAGCAGCGCTCGTGTTGTCCTGTCTTTGTTACTCTATAATCAATCCATGTTTCTTAGACAAGTATCGTAATGGATATTCCCAATTCCCAATATTTTTGACTAACATATAGCTTATGTTGTCCTTATGTGTGTGTGTGTGTGCGTGTGTGTGTGTGCATGTATGTGTGTGCGCGTATATGTGTGTGTGCGTGTATGTGTGCGCGTGTGTGTGTGCGTGTATGTGTGTGTGCGCACAAAATATCTCTGGATCGAACACATGGAATTAAATTACGACGAAAGGTGACTTAGTTTGTTTTACACAACTAACCACAGGGCTTTTGAACTCACTGCCGCAGAGTATATTTATGACAACCTTTAATCAATGGAGAGAGGATTGCACATTCCTTGGGTTCATACTCTCTCTCTCTCTCTCTCTCTCTCTCTCTCTCTCTCTCTCTCTCTCTCTCTCTCTCTCTCTCTCTCCGTGAGGCGATAAGAGACAGAAACGAATCCCAAAATAACTTAAAAGCGAACCGACTTAACCCGACATTGCAGAATAAGTATACAAAATTAAATAAACAAAAATAAAAACCTATTAACAAAAACAAAGAAAGAATATTATCACAGTCAACTAATAAATTATAAAAATAATATTGCTTCAACCTGGAGAGTCGTAGAAGAGGTAATTCCTCCCGTTAAAATTAAATCCAATACTTGCATAATAGAAAACGAAAAAAACAAAGCTGAATAATTTAATACTTTCTTTGCTAACATAGGGCAACAAATATACGGCAGTACCCAGCGCTCCCCGCCAGACAGACCGCGACCAGCTGAGGGCGAAAGGGAAAGTAATATAAACTTCCGGCCTGAACCCGTTGACACAAATACAGTCATTTTAACATTAAAACAGCTACACCAATCAAAATCTTATGGCTCTGATAACATTTCCCTTCGCTTCATTAAAGATCACTATTCGTTATACTGCCTCCTACTTAACATTCATCATAAACACCTCTATTGTTACCGGCGTCTTCCCTACAATTTGGAAACATGCAGTAGTCACCCCTCTATTTAAAAACGGAGATAAAAGCAACACTAGCAATTATCGTCCAATCTCCATTCTACCCTTTTTCTCTAAAATCCTCGAAAAAAATCGTCGCAATACAACTTACAACATTCTTAGAGTCTAACAAACTTCTCTCTGTCAACCAACACGGCTTTCGACCTAAAATATCTACTGAAACCGCCCTCACAGCAATCACAAACAAAATCTACAGCAACATGGATAATACACGAATATCCCTATCAACCCTATGCGATCTCTCTAAGGCATTCGATAGCGTCAGCCATACCATCCTTCTAAGCAAACTTCAAAAGCTCGGTATAGATAAGTTTTGGTTTGACAGCTATCTAAATGAAAGAACACAGTCAGTCCGTTTAAATAGCACTATCTCACCAAAATTAAAACTAAGATATGGCGTCCCCCAGGGCTCAATATTAGGCCCATTATTATTCATTATATTTGTAAACGACATGTCTGAACACATTAATGATTGCACACTAATACAATACGCTGATGATACTCAGTTTCTTCACAGCGACGTGATCAACGAGCTTGACACTATTTTAAATAACACGGAAGAAACATTACGCAAAGCAAACCAATATTTTTTAAGGAACGGACTAATGATTAATGCTAACACAACACAATGCATCTTCATAGGGACACGTCAATTAATATCTAAGATACCAAGCAACACCATAATACGACTCCACGACAGCACAATCCAACCTACCACATAATTATGTAAAAACACTTGGCCTTTATATAGATAGATACATGGTATTTGACAAACATATTAGTGAAGTAAACAAAAAAGTAATGGGAACACTAATGTTTATAAATAGAATTAAGGACTACTTTGATAAAGGAACCCGCAAAATCATTGTACAATCACTTGTGTTAAGCACCTTAAATTACTGCAACATAATATGGGGCTCATCAAACATTACTCTTTTAACAAAAGCTCAAAAACTCAAAAATTTCGCCGCTAAAATTGTAGACGGTACAGCCAAAAAATACGACCATGTGACCCATATTATAAAACATTTAAAATGGCTAACCATAAAAGATAAAATATTCCATGACACAGGGGTTGCTATCTTCAAATATCTAAATAATCTGTACCCTGATCACCTCTTAAATCTTCCTACTGTAAACAATATCACAAACAGTTCCACAAGACAACAAAGTAATCTCTACGTTCCGATGGCCAATACGGACATCGGACAAAGATCTCCTTTAGTCAAAGGACCTAATTTGTGGAACTCCCTCCATCCGTACGTCAAAGAGGCTAACTCCTGAACTACTTTTAAATTAAGACTGGAGAGTGTAATCCTGGACAAAAATTAAAAACCTACATAAATAACTACCAATAAGAAATTGCATACAAAGTCTCTCTCGCTCTCTATCTCTCTCTGTCTCCCCCCCCCCCCGGACCCTCCTCGGGCGATAAGCCTCTTCCCCCCCATGCTATTTCTGACATATTAAATCCCCTTCCTCTCGCTCCCCCAACCCCCCTCCCCACCCTCTTCCAACTGCCTCAAAATAATGTATATAGTTAACTTTATGTAAACGATGTTTATATGTAAGCTATGCGTCTATATGTATATGCTGTATGTAAGTGTACATTATACAGTATGCGTGTACATATGTATATATAAGTAGATGTTATATATGTGAGTGTGTGTGTGTATATGTATATGTGTATGTGCGGGTATATATACACTATATGCGGGTATATATATGCATGCGTCTCATCAATTAATGTCCACCCATTCACATATTTATATTTATATTTACTGTTATTAGGATATTACTATTTTATAATAATATTATTGAGACATATATAACTATTATTATCGTATTTATATCATTAATAATATTACTATCATTATAAATATTAATACTATTGCTATTCACTATAGATACATACCCCCTCTCACCCCCCACCCCTCCCCTGACCTGCCCTCTTGTTGACCTAAAAATAACCCTCACCTGCACCACCCCTGCCCTCCACACCTCGATCACCCCTCACCCCCATCCACCAGTATAGCTCTCCTCTTCACCATATATGTAATGTATGCAATTATTCATACTAGCATAATAAGGCCGGGCAGTCTGATATTGACTGCAAACATGTATCAGGGTTAGCCTCTTAGGCAAACATTCTCCAATACATATTGTATATTTATGTTTTTATTTTTTTGTTCTATGTGATTGAGGGAGGCAAAAGGCAGAATTGCCTATAGCAAGTGCCTCCCCCATAGTTGAAAGAGTGACAGGGCCAAAATCAAGGGACGATCGAGCCAAAATGCCTGGACACACGGAGTTTGAAGCAATTTAAGTCATAGGAAGAGGGAAAGACTGATTCTGGGAGAGAGTTCCAGAGCTCAGCTGTTGAGTAGAAGAAAGTTTGCGAGTAACGTTTCACTCTTGGGTTGGAAAGTTGCACAGAGTAGGGGTGGGATTGAGTTGCAAGACGGGTACCATGTGCCCTACGTAAAGGAGGTGGTATGCACTGGGAAAGCTCTGAGGAACACTGATTATTATAGTAGTGATAGAATAGCGAGAGAGAGTGTGTGTAAGTGTGAGAGTCCGAGTGTAGGGGATGAGACAGTGAAGCACGGGAACGAGGTGGCTTCAGAGATGGGGTCGTTTCGGGCCATGAGTGAGCACCATGCCTCATGTGTAGGCAAGATGGCAGGTGCTCGTTGTGCTCTACGTGCTTCACATGTCTCACTCCCTAGACTGGAACAAGACCTCACGGGCTTCACTGTTCATTGTGAACCGGTGAATGTTAAGGCTCTCAGCCTATGCCCGAGAGGAAGTAAGTTGGAATATAGAAAAAAAATAAAATAAAATAAAAAAAAAAACATTGCGGCGGAGAGAGAGAGATTGCAGAGAGTTGGTGAGTGGACGGGAGTTAATGATACGAAAGGCCTTCCTTTCAACTTTGTCTAGGAGAGCGGTGTGAAAGGAACCTCCTCACACATGTGAACAATACTCAATACAAGGACGCACTATGCCCCTGTACAGAGCAAGAAGCTGTGCTTGGGAAAAGAACCCCTAAGGCGGTTGAGCACACCCAGCTTCTGGGAGGCTGCCTTAGCAAGACTGGTAATATGGTCCTTCCAAATGAGAGCAGAAAAAAAAGAGACACCAAGAATATTGAGAGAAGATGAAAAGTTGATTTTTGTATTGTTGAAGAATAAGGGATAGTCCGCTGGGATATCCTGACGGGTAGATAGATGGAGAAATTGGGTTTTGGAAGCATTAAAGGAAACAAGGTTTTCTCTGCCCCAATTGGAGATAGTATTTAGATCAGAATTTAAGAGTTCTATGGCTTCATTACGTTTGTCGTTGAGGGATTGCTGGCTGGGGCGTTCTGAAAAAATAATGGAGTAGTGTAAGGTTGAGTCGTCTGCGTATGAATGGATGGAAATTAAGGTACAGTTAAGAAGATCATTTATAAAAATTAGAAAGAGAATAGGAGATAGGACAGAGCCCTGAGCAACACCGGAGTTTATAGGGTGAGGAAGTGAACAATGGCCGTCCACAACCGCGGATATGGAACGGCCGGAAAGGAAATTAGAGACAAAGGCACAGATGGAGGGATAGAAACCGAAGGAGGGTAGTTTAGAAATAAAAGATTTGTGCCAGACTCTATCGAAAGCTTTCGATATGTCTAGTGCATTAGAAAAAGTCTCACCGAAGTCCCGAAAGGAGGATGACCAAGAGTAAGTAAGATATGAAAGAAGATCACCAGTAGAGCGACCCTTAAGGAAGTCATACTGGCGATTATGAAAAGAGAAATGCTTCAGAAATTTGGAAGCAAGAATAGTTTCAAAAACTTTAGAAAGACAAGAGATAAGAGCAATTGGACGATAGTTGGAGGGTTGAGAGCGGTCACCGTGGGACAGGTTGAATGTGAGCAAATTTCCAGCATGAAGGGAAGACGTTTGAGGATAGACAGAGACGAAAGAGTTTGCCTAGGCAGGGAGTCAGCAGGGAAGCACAGTTTTTGAGAACAACAGGAGGAACACCGTCCGGACCGTACGCCTTATTAGTGTTAAGCCCAAAGAGGGTAGAAAATACATCTTTAAAAGAGATTAGGATATTAGGCATAAGTAAGAGAGAGGAGGGTGGAGAGGGAGGAATAGCACCGGAATCATCCAAGGTGGAGTTTCTAGCAAAAGTTTGAGCGAAGAATTTAGCTTTGTCAGAGGAAGAAGTGATGGTTGTAACATCAGAGTGGGAAAGGGGAGGGAAAGACGAGGAAGAGAAATTGTTGGAGAGGTTTTTGGCTAGATGCCAGAAAGCTTGGGAAGAGCTAGAGTTGGATAGTTCAGTGCATTTATTATTGATGAAAGAGTGTTTGGCAAGTCGAAGAACAGATTTGGCTTGATTCCGGGCAGAAACATAGGAAGAATGAGAGTCTTGAGTTTTAAGGCGTCGGTACCGTTTGAATGCTTCCTCCTTATTGCGGACAGCAGTAGAACAGGCGTGAGTAAACCAAGATTTTTTAGCATTAGTCTGAGAAAAAGAGAATGGAATGTATGCTTCCATGCCCGATAGGATTACCTCGGTAATGCGTTCAGCACTCTCCGAGGGTCCTCGGCCACGGAAGCAGAAATAATTCCATGGGAAATCAAAGAAGTACTGCCGGAGAGCCTCCCAGTCGGCAGCGCCAAAGTGCCACAAGCGCGGCCGGCTAGGAGGATCGGGTGGCCGTACTGGAGAGATAGGACAGGTGACAGAGATAAGTTTATGGTCGGAGGAGCCCAAAGGAGAGAAATGATCGACAGTATAAGAAGAAGGGTTGGAAGTTAGAAACAAGTCAAGAATGTTGGGCCGATCTCCGATGCGATCCGGGATACGGGTGGGTTGCTGAACTAACTGCTCTAGGTCATTTAGGATAGAAAAGACGTAGGCTTGTTCACCAGGTGGATCAGTAGTGTGAGAGGAGAGCCATTGGCGGAGGTGAACGTTGAAATCTCCTAAGATGGAGATTTCTGAGAAAGGAGAAATGGATAGAATGTGTTCCACTGTAGAGTTTAGATAGTCAAAGAATTCGGGAAAGTTGGTAGAGTTAGGGGAAAGATAGACAGCACAGAAATATTTAGTAAGAGAATGACAGGAAAGTTTGAGCCATAAAGTTGAGAATTCAGAGGAGTCGAAATCGGGAACATGAGAGCAAGTGAGTTTGTTGTGCACATATGCACAACATCCGCCTTTGGCTTTGAATCTAGGATAGAGAAAGTAGGGGGATACAGAGAAGGGGCTGCTGGATGTTGCTACAGACACCTGAGTTTCGGTGAGGAAGAGAAGATCAGGTTTGTAGGAGGAGAGATGGTGTTCAACAGAGTGAAAGTTAGAGGAAAGTCCGCGAATGTTGCAGAAATTAATAGAAAGAGTAACAGGCCGAGGTCCAGGTAGTTTTGTAGGGTCGTCAGGGGACGGTCGGTCGGGTGTGGGGGAATTTATGGTCTCCCCCCTCTGGGGACTCCGAGGCTGGGCAAGAATTCATAATTTTGTTTTTTTAAATTTTGGTGTGGAGGAATGAAGTGTGGTGTGCATGTTTAGTGTAGTGAAGTGGATAGGAGGAGGAGGTGTTTGTGAGAGCTAGCTGGATTGCTGTCAGTGTAAATGAGGCACAAAGAAAATCAGTAAGAGAGGCCAAGCAAATGAAACAAGAGTTCCAGCGACTCTTTATCACATGCCTATAACCTCACCTGGGTCTAGCCCTGATCGATTGGTGCCTACAATCTATATTGTAGGCACATTATATTGTAAATAATGTAACAAGAATAACCACTATTGGTGGAAATAAACTTATTATTATTATTATTATTAGTATTATTACTCTCTCTCTCTCTCTCTATCCGTATTAAAAGATAGGTATGTGTTGGACTGCGTGTAGTTATTCTATGTCGGTAAAGCAAACACCTTACATGGAGAGTATGAAGCATATATCATGTATAAGTGTATTGGATTACCGACCACGAATCACAAATATACAGTAGATGTGTATTGTTCTTAATATGTAGGTCACCACTCTAGAATATTAAGGGGGGATGGGCGTATTTATTTCCGTATTTATATATATTTCGATTATTATTATTTTGTTTTATTATTATTATTATTATTATGATTATTATTATGATTATTTATTATTATTATTATTATTATTATTTTTATCATTATTATCATTATTATTATTTATTTGTAATTGTTATTTTGTTGTTTAAGGTTTTCTCACTAGAACCCCATCAAGTTTCCCCCCCCCCCCCCCACAAGGTCATCCTTTAATATAAATGTGTAACATTTTCGATAAAACATTTCCCAACCAAAGGCCGGCTCCACTTAAATTACAGGGTCGCTATCGCTCACCAGGAAAATATCGACACTTAAATAACACGAAAAGTCTTAATACTGGCAAATAAGTGGGGCGAAAAGTATTTAAATCACCAAACTAATGGGGTGAACATCATACAATCTGAAAACTAGTAGGACTAATCATGCGGAAGAAGGGGGACCAGAAAAACAACCCATCTCCTCTTAACCCGGGAACTGCGGGAAGACTCTTAAGAGTTCCCCCGGCGGACTGCGGGAAGACTCTTAAGAGTCAGAGAAGAAAAAAATCAACTTTAAACATCGATTTTTTTTTTTTTTTTTTTTTTTTTTACTCCTGGGCCATGCAAAATATCACTCCTCTACTTCCCCTCCTTCCCCACTTTCCTCCCCTCCTTCAGTTATCACCTATTTTTCCCGTTATTCCCTTATTCTGAGGTATATTTTCGTGCTAACATTAGCGAGTTGCAAGCAGGGCATTGTCATTACTGTTAGCAAGTGAGGGCAAGAGAGAGAGAGAGAGTATCGATCGACTGTGTCTCAGTGGCCTTGGGGGAAATTGGCGGGAAAGCAGGTTGCCTCATCCATACATTATATAACTCGCGGCCTGTATCTCCGATTTTGACCATCCAAACGCTGTTTTCACTCGTTTTATTGTTGTTTCAGGTTAATACCTTTATAGTCAACCCATAATAGGCACGTATGGATAAGTATTAATGCTATTTATGGTAAAATGAATATTTTAGTGATGGAAACAGCTCAAATACGTCAGCACAGGCAGACGTTTCTAATTACCCCCTTGCGCACTTCTTAGGTTAACCAGTATATAACTCACAAACGACTGGAGTAAACGAGCAAATATTTCTACTATTTGGGAAGGGTCAGTGAAAGACTAGGTGTAGAAAATTACAGCCTATTTGCTCTAGCCCTTTTTCACTTACAGAGGTTAAAGGTCAGGATTTCTGGCCTTCCTATAATGAACGGACTATAGGTATCAGGTGAGGCGGATAAAAATATACTCAGAAAAGTTGACATAATGAATATACACACCCTACGAGGAGAAGCACTTCATTGACCACTTGTGAGTTTCAGGCTATAAGGAAGATAGAGCTGTAAAAATTTATACTAAGCAGAAATGCAATATTAATGTACGGTTCTGATGGATAAAAAGTTTGTCGAATTTAGTTGTTGTTGTTGTTGTTGTTGTTACCTAAGCTGGCTGGCCGAACAGCCCCGAGTCCCTGAGGAAGGCCATGGCCACAATCGGGCTTTCCCACAGAGCTCTCATTGAGTGTAGATTGTGTTGTTGGCGTAAGTGGTTGTGTGAAATGCAGTCTTCTATGATGTGTTTAATGGTATGGGGTGCTGTGTTACGTTCCGGGCAGGCGTCGACAACGGAGTCATCCAGTCTCTTCTGATAGCTCAGGAGAGCTGGATGGTGTCCGCATCTCAGCCTGGCCAGGTGGACTCTGTCCTCGCGAGGAAGGGAGGATTCGGAAGGATGGATTTCGGGAGGTCGTACATGCAGCTGCGCGTTGTCTGTGAGTGAATGGATGGATCGGCGAGAGATATGAGTATGGATGTGCTTCTGGAAGTTGGTTCGGGGTGGGCAGGGAGGGAGAGAGGACAATAATTGTGTGTGATACCGTGTGCTGGGTGTTGTTTTGATATTTCTTGGTGTCTGTGGGTGTGTTGCCATGTAGTTTAGTGGGTGGTCTTGGTTCGTGGAGGCTGCTGCCAGGAATTGAGTGCCTCTCATGTCCAGATGGTCTTTGACTTTGAGGATTTTGGTTTCTTGATGTAGGTGATCTGTGGGTGCAGTAGCTGTGCAGCCTGTAATGATCTTCAAGGCTTTGTTTTGAATAGTCTGTAAGGTCTTATGATGTGTTTCAGCTAGGTTAGAAGCCCAGGCTGGGCTTGCGTATTCCATCACTGATCTTATGTATTGTTTATATACTGTGGTGGTAGTTTCTTTGTTGTGTCCAAATTTTGTGTGAGCAAGTGACCTGAGGGCGTTAAGTCTGGGTGTCAGTTTCTTTTTAATGTTTGTGGTGTGCTGTTTGAATGTCATATGAGTATCATATGTTACTCCTAGGATTTTGGGTGTGTGTGTATGTGTTAGGGGTGTGTTGTTTATGGTGAGTTGATGGATGTATTCATGTTCTCCTGTCCAGCTTGTGAGCAGGGTTGCGGTGGATTTGGCTGGGGCTAGATTAAGTCTGTTTGTAGTGCACCAGCCATGTAGTGTGTTGAGATAGGGTTGAAGGAGATCTGTTGCTCTTTTTGGGTCATGGTGTGTGCATGTGAGTGTTATGTCATCTGCATAGGAGGCTAAGTTTATTTGGGGCGTATTGGGTGTAGTTATATCGTGCATGTACAGATTGAAGAGTGCGGGCGATAGGACGGATCCTTGTGGGACTCCGTTTGGAAAGTTTCTGATTTTAGATGACTGACCGGCAAAAGTACGTGTGCACATCTGCCTGCTAGGAAGTTGGCCAGCCACCTTTTTGTGTTGTTGTGCATGTTTGTGTTGTAGATTTTGTTTGTTAGGTTGTGGCGGGGGATGGCATCGAAGGCTTTACTAATGTCGAGTGTGGCTAATAGTGATCTGTGTGGTGGTCTAGCTGAGTTGATGCCGTCGAAAGCTCTTTGTGTAAGGTCTGTGAGAAGAGTGTTTGTGGAGTGCAGTGGCCTAAAGCCATGTTGTGTTGGAGCTAGGGGTAAGTCAGGTGTAATTAGTTGTAATACTAGGCGTTCCATGACTTTGGAGGGGGAGCAAAGGAGTGTGATGGGGCGGTGCGAGGAGGGTAGCGTGAGGTCTTTGTTGGGTTTGGGGAATGTGATGATGATACCATGCTTCCAAATGTCTGGTATTGTGTTGTGTGAATAGCTGTAGTTTGATATGTTAGTGAGTGCTTGTATGCCTTGTGGTCCCAGGTGTCTGAGGTGTATGTTGCTTATGTTGTCTAGGCCACAGGCGGGTGAGTGCTTGAGATTGTTGATGATATGCTTTGTCTGGTGATTGGTGAAGGGTGTATAGTCAGGGTCTGTGGGGAATTGTCTCTACGTCGGATGACACGTCGGTCGTCTTTGTGAGGTTTTAGGTGGCTGACATGTGAGAAGTGATTGATGAGAGTGTTTGCTTGTTGTTTACATGAAAGAGTAGAGTCTGTTGTTGTGATTGTGTTGTGTTGCTGTTGGAAAGTGTGATGCTGTTTAGTGTTTTGTAGAGTTTTTTGGGGTTTGTTTTGTGATCAAGTGTTTGTAGGAAGTTATTCCTATTTAGTTTTTGTTGTTCTTGTATTTTGTTGTTAGTTTGGGTGTTGAGTGCTTGAATTTGTTGTGTGATGTCTTGTGTGTTGGGTGCTGGGGAGTGTTTCAGTATGTCGCGTTGTCTGATGAGGTTTCGAATTTTTGGTGTGAAGTTGGGGTTGTGTCTTTTTCTGTTACCTCTTGGAATGTGTTTCTTGTCAGCGTTTTGGATAGTTTTATTGAGTATGTGTACAGCATTGTTGATGTTAGTGATGGATGTACTGTTTAGAGTTGTGAAGTGTTGTTCTGTCTCATTTGTGAATGCTTCCCAGTTAGCTCTTTTATAATTGGTGTATGTGTGTTTGTGACTAGATGGGGTGAGTCTGGTTTTGGTGGTGATAATGATCGGGAGGTGGTCAGAGCCTAAGGTTCTGACCACCCTCCAGGATGTTGTGGGGGCGAGTTCTGGGGAGCAAAAGGTGATGTCTGGAGATGATGGGTTATAGAGGGCTTGGTGAGGAATATGTGTATGTTGATGGATGTCGTTAAGGATGATGAGGTTATCAGTTTGGTTTTGTAGTACCAGCCCTCTGTCTGTGTCGGGGTTGTCGACAAACCAGGCCGACGTCTTGGCGTTGAAGTCACCACCCAGGATGATGTGTGGGGTGTTTGTGATGTGTTGTAAGTGTGGTCTGTATTCATTTGGTACTGTAGGGGATGTTTGGGGAGGGATGTAGGTGTTTATGATGGTTATGTTGGAGTTGTTGCCAGTGCGTATTTTAATTGATTGTATTTCTGTTGTGTTATCATTTGGGGGGAGGAGGGATTTGGTTTGTACACTGGATACTATGTATGATATTTCTTTGTGTACCAGGGTGATGAGTCCACCGCCCCCGCCGACAGCCCGGTCTTGTCTGATGGTGGTGAAATTATGAAATGTGGGTGTTTTTTGTGTTGTGCGGAGTTCTGTTTCTTGTAAGATGGCAATGTGTATGTTGTGTTGTTTGATGAAGTGTGAGAGTTTGTGTTTCTTTGTGTTGATGCCATCTATGTTCAATTGAAGAATGTTAATGTTATGTGCACGATGTATGTTGGGTGCTGCTGCACGAGGATGGGGGGGGGGGGAGGGAGGGGCTGGGGGGGGGGGATGGGTGAGGTGGGGGGGGGATGGGTGAGGTGGGGGTGGTGATTGGGGAGCAGGAGATGGGGGTTGGAATGGATTAGGATGGGGTGTGGTGTGTTGAGTTGAGGATGTGGATGGTATGGGAAGGTTAGGTGGGTTAGGGAGGAGAGGGGGACGGGTTTTAGGGGGGGGAGTGGATGATATGGGAAGGCTAGGTGGGTTGGGGAGGAGAGGTGGACGGATTTTAGGCAAGGGATTTGACTGGGAGAGGGAGGGGCATGAGGAACAGGTCCAGGTGTTCGTGTAGTGTTTCTTGGAGGCAAGTGTTGTACAGGTGAAGTGGGTCCAGTTCCTGCATGAATTGCAGAGAACTGAACCCTTAGTGTGGCGACTCGAAGTGATGGGTTTTGAGCAAGTTGGACATATGTATGTGTACGTGGGTCCTGGGTTGCTCTCAATGTCGAATTTAGTTTTATGTATATATATACAGTATATGTAATACGACGTATCTTAGCGGGTAATTCTGCAAAATATCGATGTCTACAGCTCCAACTTCCTTATAGAACGAAACTCGCAAGTCGGCAATTGACCTGATGAAGCTATATTGCAAAACGTTGTCAATAAAGTGCTCCTCCTCACATGGTGTTTATGTTAACCCATTCAGTACCGATGATGTCCCTTTTTATTATATTCTGGCAACTATTAGACAATTTTCGTCAGCTCAGGGAGGACGTCTACCCATTCATAAGCTGTAGATTATTTCGATTAAACCTTATAGCCACAATATCTGTATTCTAATATTCATCACATCGTCTAAATGTAGCTGAAATATAATATAGAAAACATCACCGCTACGGAAAAGGTTAAGGGGATTGTGGCTATTTGTTATTGTATATAAATGTATATATTCATTTATTTGTTTAGTTTCCTTGCTAGACCTCCATCAAGTTAAAAAAACACCCCCTAGACCCCCCTTTAAGATAAATGTCTACATTTTTCAGTAGAACAATGTCCCGGCCGAAGGCCGGTTTCTCTTAAAAGTCCATGCTCGCTATCGCTCGCCAGGATAAATTCGACACCTAAATGGCACGAAAAGTCTTTAAGTTGACATTGAAATGAGGTGAAAGGTGTTAAAATCGTCTAACTAATGGGCCGAACGTATTATAATCTCAAAACTAATTGAGTAAACATGAGGCAGAAGGGGGACCAGAAAAACGACCAATCTCCCCTTAAGTAGTAGAGATGATTAATAACCTGCATAATATCTTGGAGTAGTGGGTAAGGGGCCTGGAGGATCAAATTATTACAACAATTATTATGTGAAGGAGGTCCAGAGCACCGATTTCTCCTAAATTGTCGGATTGCTATTGCTCACCAGGAAAAAATGAAACATAAATTGCAAGAAATGTCTTAAAATCACCAAACTAATGGGGTTATCACACTTGGCAATTTGTTCGTGGTTTCTGGATCTTCGTTCATAGTTTAGACGACAAAACCGTGGTTTCCCTACCACAACGCCCACCGAAATGCCAAAAAAATACCCTCCTTGTTCCCTGATTAAATAACACTGTATGGATATTCCCATATTCAAAATATGTTACAGGGGGACAATGCCTAGTGAGTTCACTGCTCAATAGGTGGCGTTCTGAGAGTGAGGATCTGAGTCTGGAGGGTGAGACGGTGAACCACTTGAAGGAAGCAACCAGCCGCTTCAGAGATGGAGCTGCTTCGATCCATGATGGATGCTTCGCATGTCTCACTCCCCAGACTGGAACAAGACCTCACGGGCTTCACCGTGTTGAGCGGTGGAATGTACAGGCTCTCAGTCTATGCCCGAGAGGGAGTAGTTGGAATATAGGAAAAAAAAAAAACAAAAAAAAAACACATGCATGTTGATAATCCACAAATATTTAAATTGTACGCACGTCTGGCAGTCGTGTAGCCATATAGCACCAAGATCAAGAAGCCTAATTATAATTTTTGTAAATCTTTTATAGTACAACACTATTGTGAAAAATTGTGTTAAAATATTAGATCAACTGTAATTTAAGAGATAAAACTTAATTTTGTCATCTGGAATGCTGTACGATATGTTGCACGGCCGAGGAAAGTTACGTTGGGCAGCCGCATAATAGGGCGGTTACACATTCCCGAATTGTTGCCTCTTGGGTGACTTTTGTCACCACTACCGACGATTCCTACGACACCTAATACAAGGGTGGTTACACATGTAGGAACAGAGTTGCTTGTAGCACAGATTGAAAGGCACTATCTCACGTACACTCTTTCGTCCTCACTTCGAAATTTATTGGCCTTAATTCGGCAGTTTTAGCTTCCCGTCATGCAATTAATACATCACAATCCCTATGATAAAGCTAAGCATATATAAAAACCAAGGTAAGTATGATTATATTGCTCGCTATTACTGAAAACAAGCGACATGAATCCTAGTCTGTCGGTAAAAGTGGAAGTCAGATGAAGCAGCAGCATATAACAGCACGCTCATGGGGTTGTTCGGCCAGGCAACTTAGGGAACAACAACAACAACAACACGCTCATAATTGGCAATCTTATCAGTACCCTGATATTTTGTTATTATTTACATTGTTCCTTATTTACTCAGTAAACTAGATATGTTTAAGTAATTCTAATGATTACTTAATAAATTACAGTACTTTCCGAATCTAAAGAAATATTAAATATCACAGGAAACACAATAATAACATATCTATCATAAAGTAAACACAAGCGAGTTAAAGAAATGATAAACACAAGAAGTAAGCGAGAGTGAAGGCTGACTGACTCGGCTCACGGGGCCGTCACACATAGCCGAACCTGAGCCCGAACAGCGCTCGGGTAGCGTTCGCTTAGCGGATCAGGTATACTCTGGCAACGCTCTCCCTCATTCTGGTAAGGTCGGGTACGGTTCGGGGGAGGCGGCAAAATTTTACCGCAGCACTAAAATTTGGTCGAATGCTGCCAGAATTTTTAGTAGTTGGTCCGTGGTCATGCTCGGTTCTGGTACGTCGGGCAGCATTCTGTCTCATTCAGGCACATTCGTGCATATTCATAAATTAATTCATAAAGCAGTTATCCATCAAATACTACAATTTTGTCGTTTTCTTCTTTAACACCTTACGAGCGGCCTAGGCGGTAATTTATATGTACCGCCCAGCGGGGGATTTTGGCCATAAATGGGGTTGTTTCCGTGCTCTTTTTCATGCATAAACAAGACCCAGAGCATAATACAAGTATGTATCCCTGAAAGGGCGTAAATTGAGCTTTCCAATGACACCCGAACCATCCTTCTACGATCACTGGTTGTCTTGCAACGATCGTGCAACTGAAGGGCAAAATGGCTAAAATACGGTAATTTTCTTACATTATTACATGTGTAGCGAGTGAGTGAGGGTGGAGGATGGTGCAATAAATCTCAGTTGGTCCACGGCGGCCGTGGCGAGCGGTCAGGCGGTAATCTATGCTCCTCCCACAGCTCGGCTCTCTCTCAGAGCATATTACGTGCTCAAAATTGCACTCGACAATAGCCGGGTGCCGCCACATAAGCCATATTTATTTCACTCGACTATAGCCGGGTGCCGCCAGTTATGGGTTAAACAATGTAATCAATGTATCAGATCCCAAGGTTAAGGCCTTTGATATTGATATTGATATTGATATTGATTTGGTATTGATAAATACGCTCAATATAATGAAATTGAGCGTATTTATAACACTATTATTAATATATAATATTATTAACATATAACAATGACCCTTTAGAAAACAGAGACCTCTAGTTATTTGTGTACATTTCTCATTATCATATCTCCTGTCATTTGCTCTCTCTCTATTATTTATATTTCTGTCTACTGTATTTATTTATCTCTCCCTTATTTATCAGCACTTACATTTTATATTTGGTATCTATGGAATCTGTGAATCTTTTCTGATTCTATGGGCTAAAAAATAATATTATTCCACAAACACATAATGAGCAAAATTACACAAGTTAATAATACAATGTAACACATTTTATTCCCCAATATTTTAATATTTCAGCCGAGCTCGCTGATAAGTGAAAGCGATTGATATGTATGCAACTACTGTATATGAAACTAACTTATTATTCTGAAACGATAAGTTGTCAACACCTTCATTCAAGCCTTCAGAGAAGATGGGGTAAACATTTATATTGTACTCGTTTGTCATGATAAATATGTTTGTAATGGTAGGATATGATTTTGTTTATTCCATGGCATTAGAAACTAAACAGTGATTAAAAAAAACATCAAACAACAAATATTTCTATCCATTAATACAAATATGACACAGACTTATTTTTAATTTGATGGGGTATAAACTTATATTGTACTGGTTTGTCATAGTACATATTATTGTAATGGTTGGATATTATTCTTTCAATTCCATGGCATTATAAACTAAACAGTGATTAAAATAACATCAAACAACAAATAATGATATCCATTAATAAGGGAGATAATTAGATACTGGAAATATTTACTTCTGCACAAACCCCATAGTTTCCTTGTATTTGATTGTATTATTATTTTATTTGTTTTATTTGTGTGGGGGTGGCCGACTCGAGACAGGTCCAGGTAAGTGTAGATGGGGGAGGATGTGCTCAGGTGCGTGACAGGAGTACAAGTGAAGTGTGTGATTAATAAGTTAGTTAAAATAGGACTTCAGAGGCTATCAACCCTATTGGATTATTAAACCAGCACACTGTAAGTCAAGAAGAACGTCAGGGCTGGAGCCTCTCTGCGAGAACTCCAGTCCCTTGAGTGTGTGGTGGCCTCTCCCCTCCTTTTGTAGTACGGCTGGGCTGCATTCGGTTGCATTTTACCACTGTGCAACTTGTCTAGTTTTTATGTATGAAATATCTATAATACTTATACATAAGGAGTGTATTTTCACGACATAGCCTACTAATTCACAACCGAAAATGTCCGTGGTTGGATAACGATTTCCCAACTTGCTAGGGTAGCGTGGATTGTCGGCAAGACCACGGAAAATAGACTAGAAACCACAGAAATCGTGGAGATCACAGAAGTATCGGTAAGTGGGATAGCCCTTTAATGGTGCGAGCGATTTAAAATATCATAAGTAATGGGGCTAAACATGAGGAAGAAGGAAGTACAGAAAACCCCCCAAAACCTCCCCTTAAGTGAAAATGGGTCCCCCTTCTTCCTCATGTTTAGCCCCATTAGTTTTCAGATTTTAAGACGTTCGGCCAATTAGTTTGGCGATTTTAAGACCTTTCACTTCAATTCTTTGTCAATATTGAGCCTTTTCGTGTCACTTAGGCATCGATTTTTTCCTGGCGAGCGATAGAGAGCCTGTATTTAACCCTTAATTAGCGGTGAGCAACATAAGTCGAGTTAAATAAAGCTGGACTATGTGGCGGCGCTCGACATAACTCGAGTGGCAATTTCAGCACGTAATGTGCGCGGGAGAGAGAGACAAGTGGTGGCAGGAGACTAGCGAGCGTATGACTGCTCCAGACCACCGCGGCGAACCTACTGACACAAATCTCAGCTCCCTCCTCCCTCTCTCACTCGCTACATACTCAATTATGTACCGAAAGTACCGAATTACCTGCTTTTTGCACTCGCGTTGCACGGTTATTGCAAGAAAACTATCCATCATACAAGGATCGTTATGGTGTCATTCGAAAGCTCTGTTTATGCCCTTTCAGGGATAGATACTTGTTTTACGTTCTGGGTCTTATTTAGGCATGAAAATGATCACGTAAACAGCCCTATTTTGGCTAAAAACACCCCGCTGGGCGGTACACATAAATAAACCGCATAGGCCGCTCGTAAGGTGTTAAGAGGAACCGGCCAGGACATTATTCTACCAAAAAAAAGTACAAATTTATCTTGAAGGGGGATCTGTGTTTTTAAGTTTGATGGATGTGTAGGGAGGAAACTATAAGAATAATAAAATAATAATAATAAGGAGTCTGATGAATGGTTTATACATGACGTAGATTACAGGATTTTTGGAGCCAACTGTACTTAATGTAACCCCTTCAGTACTGCTAATGCCTTTTAATTATATTCCGGCAATCATTAAACTATTTTGATAATCTTAGGACAGACGTGTAGCAATGAAGCGGCTACAGACCATCTTAGTTAACCCTTTTAACTACCACAGATCCATCCCAAGCTGCATAAAATCGTCTAAATATGGCTGATATATAGCAGCATAAATCCCCGGTAGTGAAAGGGTCAAAGATGAGTGTGTGGCTGAATGATGACGAAGCGTCCCCGTCAGTATACAAGAGCTACGGCATATTAAAGTTAAGGTGGAGTTTAGCCGGCCTTAGTGAACCTGAAGTGATAGAGTGGCCAACTATTTTTTATGGACGTAATTTTGGTGCCTTGATTATCGAACATTAACGTTATGTTTTATTTTTGAGTATGCCAATGTGTGTGTGTGTGTGTGTATGTGTGTGTGTGTGTGTGTGTGTGTGTTATATATATATATATATATATATATATATATATATATATATATATATATATATATTATATATATATATATACAGTATATATATATATATATATATTTTTTTTTCTTTTCTTTTTTCTATGTGATTGAGGGAGGCAAAAGGCAGAACTGCCTATAGCGAGTGCCTCCCCCATAGTTGAAAGAGTGACAGGGCCAAAATCAAGGGACGTTCGAGCCAAAATGCCTGGACACACGGAGTTTAAAGCAATTTAAGTCATAGGAAGAGGGAAAGACTGATTCTGAGAGAGTTCGTTCCAGAGCTCAGCTGTTGAGTAGAAGAAAGTTTGAGAGTAACGTTTTACTCTCGGGTTGGAGAGTTGCACAGAGTAGGGGTGGGCTTGAGTTGCAAGACGGGTACCACGTGCCCTACGTAAAGGAGGTGGTATAGACTGGGAAAGCTCTGAGGAACACTGATTATTATAGTAGCGATAGAATAACGAGAGAGATGCAATATATATTAGAGATGGAACGAATATCAATTTTCACTATTTGCGAATACGAATACCAATACGAATATTTTTTGGTAAAATTCGCGAATACGAATAGCAAATGGCGAATATTTCAATCTTTCTTGAAGGATGAAATTGTCATCCTTCAAGAACTGGTAATTATTGTTATATCACCAACAAACGTCAATTACATTGCTATGAAATTAATTACCGGAAGCCAATGACGATGTGAATGTGTAAAGCTGCGTGTTTCGTTACCACCACTGATTACCATTGGGCTTTTGGCAGAAAATGCCAAAAATTATCAGTGATATCCGAGACATGTTTACATACAGTATTCTCATCGTCCAGCATATTACTGTTTCATAATCATCAGCCAACTTAAAATAGCCCTGTATAACACTTAATTATCACTAGAACAATACACTATATCATGTAGGAAGTCTTCTGGAGAAATAGGGCAAATATATTAAACAATGCATGATAAACTAAAGCACAAATGTATGCTAGAATAGCTTTGACAAATCGCTAGATAGTCACCAGACACTAAAAACTTGTATGTCACTAGAAAACATATGTTGAAGTATCTAGAATAATCTTCAACAATCGAAAAATCTCTACAATTCCTTAAAATAGGGAACATAACTTGAATATCGCTAGAATTAATCACATCTTGATGTCGCTAGATGGAAGTGATGGAAGTGATTCGCTGGATCTAGATCCAGCGAATCACTTCCATCACTTACCGGTAGCCGGTACATTGGCAACATTGTACCAAGACCATTTATTCCGTTATAATGAACAAGGTCAGATTTCGGAACTATTACAATTATTTCAAAGTTCAGATATCATCAGATTGGTTTGGAAGTCGATGTACACAATTTCAGTTCCATTAGTTTCAAAAACATTCACATACTATGGTACTTAGAGGGTTTAATAAAGAAGCTTGCCTTTCCCCGACATCATACAAGCGAACGCACGCTTTAAAATGTAATATTTTACATTTTTGTATATCTTCTATTGGTTTCGTGAAAATATTCGCATGTTTGCAAATAGCTATGAATGGAAATGCGAATACGAATACGAATACGAATATTGAAAAACAATACGAATATTCGCACATACGAATACGAAACGAATATTCGGTCCATCTCTAATATATATCTGGAGAAAAGAGAAACAAAGACAAACCCAAAAGGTACACAGTATGTGCATATCCAAAGACTAAACTAGATTACCCTGTACCAGTATTGCCCAATTGATTGGTATGGGTATGGAGATAATATTTGAGTGTAAAGAGAGGACCATATCACCACTGGCACCAATATGGCGGAGGTTGACCAGTCTTTGTTACTATAAGTCGGTTTATTTCCAGCGGATGGCAAACTGAATCCATTAACAGCTGATTGTTGGATACTTAATGGTAATAATATGAAACTACTACGTCTCTGCATCATCTTATTGCCAAAGTTCTCATAATTAACAATATATTTCGCTACAAAATGTTGGTAATAGTTAAGTAATTAAGATGAAAATTTGGCATTTACCATCAGCCGGGGAAAAATAGACTATATAATTTATGGTCTCTAAGGGGCGTCATACTATTGCAATATCAATATCGGATTTTGGTTTTGATTCTTTGGTAGTTAGATACTGGTCGTCAAAGTAATCTACAGTACACTACTATTGAATCTTTGAGGATTATGATGCGTTTTGGCAGTATATTATGGCTACCGTTACTCAATTCAATACAGCTTAACACTTAAAGAGCGGGGCCCGACTTAAGTCTGTATCTAAAAAGCAGCAAGTTAGGAGCATTATTAAGGCTTTTAAAGGGTTAAAATCGAGTGCAAATGGCCGGGAGCACAGCAGGCCACACGGCCAACACCCATGGCTTACCGCCGCCCACTGACTCACACTCCCTCTGTTCTCGAGAGGCCGGCAGTGTAGCCAGTAGTGAGCTAAGCTGGAAAAAATATGCCGCTATACGCTAAACTCCCATTTTAGTGGTATCACTGCATGAAAACGACGAGTGCTACGTCGTTGTTGTTGTTGTTGTTCCCAAGCTGCCTGGCCGAACAGCCCCAAGGCCCCGAGCAAGGCCAAGGCCATAACCAAGCGCCCCAACAGAACCCTCCCTGCCGACCACAATAAAGCCTGGGTGACCGAAGCCACTCCATGGCGGGGAGCTGAGGAGGGTGCGGAAACACCCAGGAAACCAAAGCCCAACCCAGGGCCATGTGCCCCTCAGCAATTATGAAGAGAAAGTTGAGGGGCAAAAGAAAAATGTGACGCTTTAGCTTCCAATCTTGGTAGATTGGGAGGTCAATCCACGGAAGAGACGCCGTCACTTGAGATCTAGAAAATATATAAGTAAAAGGAACAGTCAGAGTAAGCTATGGGTATGGCAGAGATCGCTCAGCTCTCACTCTGATAGACCAGCCCATCACCACATGACTAGAACCCAATCCTCTCGGCATCAGCTAGGAAAGACCCTAGAAAGCCGCCTTTGGCGGGGGGATAGCTCCCCTATTTCAACCCCTTTCGGGATTGGGCACCCGCCCACGAGTGCTACGTAGTTCGTTCTGGTCCTTTTTGAAGCTTGTAGCGCCTAGATTTTTGCTGAATACATTTCTTTTCATGCAGATACTTGATTGATCATTCAGGAGGGCCTGAATATGCCCAAAATAGCCCAAAACTCCCCGCTAGACGAGGGTTAAGAAGGATCGGTGGGAATTAACCCACTTCTGTACCTGCCACGTCTTTTCAATTATATTCTAGCTATATATAGAAAATTTTGTGCAGTTTAACACCTTACGAGCGGCCTATGCGGTTTATTTATGTGTACCGCCCAGTGGGGTGTTTTTAGCCAAAATAGGGCTGTTTACGTGATCATTTTCATGCCTAAATAAGACCCAGAACGTAAAACAAGTATCTATCCCTGAAAGGGCATAAACAGAGCTTTCGAATGACACCATAACGATCCTTGTATGATGGATAGTTTTCTTGCAATAACCGTGCAACGCGAGTGCAAAAAGCAGGTAATTCGGTACTTTCGGTACATAATTGAGTATGTAGTGAGTGAGAGAGGGAGGAGGGAGCTGAGATTTGTGTCAGTAGGTTCGCTGCGGTGGTCTGGAGCAGTCATACGCTCGCTAGTCTCCTGCCACCACTTGTCTCTCTCTCTCAGCCACATTACGTGCTGAAATTGCCACTCGAGTTATGTCGAGCGCCGCCACATAGTCCAGCTTTATTAAATACGACTTAAGTGGTGAGCCGCTAATAAAGGGTTAAGAAGGATCTCTGGTTGTAAAAATGGTTAAGTGAGATAGTTCGAAGCCTGTTAATTGCTCGAGGCCCTTTGTGAACTGAATACAATTGTCTAAAAATAAGGAGAATAAAGTTAAAAAGACGTTGCCGGTACAGAAAGGGTTAAACGTTTGAGGATTATGGTGCACTATGACAGTTTAGTATGGCTACTGTTAGTTGATTAATACAGCTTACGAAGGATCGGTGGGAATTGAATGGGTACATACTATCTCAATTCACCCTCTGATTTCCATATACCCTTCAGCATCTGAATATAATCGTATTCTAATAGCAGGAAGATATTGTCAAAACGCATTGTAATCCGCAGGGGGTAAATACTACTTAATACTACTTAAAGGGGGATGGTTCCCTTTTTGGTTGATTATTTCATTTATTCATTATTTTTCTAGTTTCCTCAGTAGACCTCCATCAAACTTGTTGATATAGGTTAAGTGCACACATAACATATATACAGAGTGTACACATGCCTTAATCATATTGAAACATACACACATGTACTTTCAGGGCAATACTACCATTGTTTCATATGAGATGATAATGAACCGTATTATGTAATAGCAGCAGCGTTGCACCAAATATATCCGGGAACGCTGCACATGTTACCCTCAGTAACATCCGGCCGGCACTCTAGCATACAAGTGCCCCCTGCTTTCTGTATCTCTTTGGCTAATATAGAACCTATAAACTTACCTCTAGACTTTTACTTTACATCCTTGTGCAAGAAATGATTATCAAAGTTGTTGTAGCTTTACATGCCAACCATACATGGCGCAGTCAGTGTATTAAAGCCAGGAGATACGAGCCAAGACCGGATAATCAGCCACCCATCTTGCAAGACCTCACCTCTCCAGCCCTGGATTTATTATTGTGCAGTACTTTATAGTGCAGTGAAGTGCTTAAGAGTGTAGTGCAGTGCCCTTATTATATATGTCCCATGTCATTTGTGCCCATTCCCGACTTGCTGTGAGGGTTATAGCTGCCGAAACATAGCTGGACAAGAGCAAGGAGTAGCATACCCTCCCCCTCTAACGTTGGGGAGTCAATCACTTGGTCTCTTCCCCACACTACCCACAATCCAACGGTCATGCTGAGTCTGCCGTCAAGTCCGTCAAACACCTCATACTGAAGACGGCTCCCTCAGGCAACATCGACTGTGAAGACTTTGACCGTGGACTGTTGGAGCTCCACAACACCCCGAACTTCACAGGCCGCTCCCCGGCACAAATCCTGTATGGCAACCCACTACGGTCTTGTGTCCCTGCTCATCCCCAGTCCGTGGCAGCAGAGTGGCAAGCCAAGGCCGAGGACTGTGACCGCCGTGCAGCCACCCACACTGCGCTGGTGAAGAGAAACTATGACCAGCACACACGCCCCCTTCCCAGGTTGAGAGTCGGTACCACAGTGCGGATCCAAGACCCGACTTCTCACCGCTGGGACAAGGTTGGGGCCGTCATGGGCTGCGGCAGGTCCAGGGATTATGAGGTTCGTCTCCCCAGAGGTAAGATATATTGGCGGAACCGTCGCTTCCTCCGCCCAGTGAATTCCCCTGGAGTTGACCCACTCCCCCATAAACCTGAGATCCCTGTGTCTTGCACGGACCCGGAAAGAGAGTCCTTCACTTCCCCCATGGCCCCACGTAGGTCTGAAAGGCTCCTAGAAAAGAGTCAGCTCGACAACGTATTGCGAGCTTGAAGGGGGAGGGAGGTGTTGATATAGGTTAAGTGCACACATAACATATATACAGAGTGTACACATGCCTTAATCATATTGCAACATGCACACATGTACTTTCAGGGAAATACTACCATTGTTTCATATGAGATGAAAATGTACCGTATTATGTAATAGCGGCAGCGTTGCACCAAATATATCCGGCAACGGTGCAAATGTTACCCTCAGTAACATCCGGCCGGCACTCTAGCATACAAGTGCCCCCAGCTCTCTGTATCTCTTTGGCTAATATAGACCTATAAACTTACCTCTGTACTTTTACTTTACATCCTTGTGCAAGAAAGGATTATCAAGGTTGTTGTAGCTTTACATGACAACCATACAAAACTTAAAACACATCCATTAGATCCCCCTTGTAGATTAATTTGTACATTTTTCTGTAGAATAATGTCCCGGTCGAAGACCGGTCCTTCCAAAATTACAGGCCCACTATCGTTCACCAGGGAAAAAAACGACACCTAAATAGCACGAAAGGTCTTAATATTGACTAAGAAATTGGGCGAAAGTTCTTAAAATCGACAAACTAATGGGACAAACATCACAAAATCTGAAAACTAATGGGGCTAAACATGAGGGAGAAAGGCGTTTGGAAAAACAACTCCTCTCCCCTTAAAAAAACTACTTGCAATATAGATCATCTAAAGTATGGTAAGAACAACAAAATGAGGAACGCAAGTCAATTAAATAAGTGTAGTATTAACCCTTTCAGGACTGGGTTGTTCTTTTTTATTTGATTTCAGCTACATTTGGACGATGTTATGAAGCTTAGGAGGGATATACGGTAAATAAAGGGATTGAGATAGACTGCAGGCTTTTAATGTGTAGACGTCCTTCCGAAGCTGAATTAAGTCGTCTAATAGTTGCCGGAATATAATGAAGAGGACGTCACCGGTACTGAATGGGTTACTATGTTGTTTAATGTCATGTTAATTAGACAATGGCCATTGAGGGATGTGTCAACCCTCATTAAGGGGAGGTTATTAGTTTACTCCATCAAGCTTTCATAATAAAATAAAGTAGGTGTGCAGTTTTCGCATTACCAAAAAAAAAAAAAAAAAAAAATGCATACGCAACTCTGCGACCTCGAATTCTGCAAGTAATATTGAATCTCTTAGGTAAAATCAGTTTATATACAGTATATATAATATATATATATATATATACATATATTGCAAATACACATAAGCTATTAAATGTTTTTATACTCACAGCCGGACTTGAACCACCGACAGTCAGAACAAGTGCCCATACTTTAATTCACTATACCACGGCGTGATAGAGGATACTTGTGTGTAGTGGATTAAAGCATGGACACTCGTCCTGACTGTTGGTGGTTCATGTCCGCCTGGGAGTATATAATTATATATAATTACATTTATGATCACATTGAATCTTAACTATTGGAATATTTATCTATAATGTCAGCGTAACACTATTTTGTAGCATTTTGAATATGGTGTAATTCAAATATAAATATATATAAGAACGAAATAGTGACAATAATCTGCGACCTTCACCATTCACCTTGACCTTTGTATAACAAAAACACAAAATTTGGACAATCGTTGCATTGACCAACCGAATTTGCGAGCAAAATTTGGTGATGATACGTAACCCGTTCAGTACAGTTCTGTTGGTTTCATTTCATACTGGATATTAAGACGATTTTATTTAGTTTATGAAGGGCCTCCATAAAATTAGCAGGCTTTCAACCATCCTAATTAACCCTTCTTACTACCACAGATCCTTCATAAGCTCTACAATATCGTCTAATTATATCTAGAATACAATACAAAAAACGTCACCGGTACACAAAGGGTTAAACAGTTTAGGAAGAGTATTACAAACATTATTTACACTCTTCTTTTGTTCTTTGACCTTGACCTTTAACCTTAAGTATTATAATATATATATATACAGTATATGATTGAAATTAATGTTATTTAAGTAAAATGCAAATAGCAGTTGTCAGCTTATCGCATATTGAGTATTTTTTATGATGAAGGTTAACTTATGACCTTGGCTTGTGACCTTGACCTTTATCTAGGATTATATTTGTGCTTGCTTTGATGTAACACTAGAAAATCAAATAAGTGTGTCAAATGTCATTAAAGATCATCAGTTAGTTTCAGAGGTATTAAAGGAATAGCTGACCTTGACCTTTAACCTTCATCTTGACCATCATAATGTCTGAAAATTTATAATTTTAATTTTCCCTTAAAGCACAACTGTCTCAACGAATGTTGTGAAGTTTACATGAATAGTAAAGAAAAGAGCATATTGACCTTATATTTGACATTGACCTGTGACCTTGACCTATCAAATGGAATTATGTTTAATCTTGTATGACCTTGGTCTATGCAGTTTAAAAACGGCCACATTAATTAACAGGCTTCGAGCTATCTCACTTAACCCTCTATGCTTCGATAGACTCGTCTTAAACTGCATAAAATCTTCTAAATATAGCTAAAATATATTTGGAAAGACGTCGCCGGTACAGAAGGGGTTAAATAGCATCCCACCCACCCCCTCTCAGTGATGCTCCAACATTCAGTAGTACCCTACTCCCTGGTAACGCCCCATCCTTTTATAACCCCAATTTTCACTGAATTAACCCTCTCAATTAACCCTCTGAATAATTCGAAAGTTCTTAGAATTAACCGAGAAATGAGGCGATGGTCTTAAAATCGCCTAACTATTGGGGCTAGACATGGAGGAGAAGGGGTCCGGAAAAAAAAAAAAAAACTGTTTAACTTAGCCCCCAAATAACTGGTAGCCTCATATGAGTTCCTGGGAGATTTTGTGGGGCGCTGCCAGTTGCCATCGCTTGTATCTCTTTGTATTTCCCGGGCTATTATGATGTTAAGTGGTAAAATAGAACCAAAGGCCTGACTGGGTTGCCAAAAGTCACCACGCCGATTATCAGTGGCCACTGGCATGACGACATGGTCGACATCTCGTAGACTCAGTGTGCCCTCAACCAAGCAAGCAGGTGGATGTGTGTCACAAGCACTGTTCGTTCATTATGGGATTCGAAATGCTCCACGTATTCCTCGCTTGATTGCAAACCATTCAGAACAGTTAGGATCGAGAACGTGATGTCTACGTATAAGCGAAAATACGAACTTGACATAACGGGGTTTTTTCCGTTACCTTTTGCTTAAAGCGAATTAGAACGAGTGAAAATGCACGAAACGTTGTGAAAATGGTGGAGCACGGGTCGGGATGAATCTCCGGTGAACCTCAGCTGTTCGCCCCATCACTGACGAGTCTTGTAGCAAGTGTGGAAGGAGAACTCGGTTTCTACACTTACTGATAATATGGTAAATAAAATGACATGTTATTATTTCTTGCTTATTTATTTATTTTTGGTAGCATTCAAAGAGACTACAGCAGGACTCTTCTTCTTCTTCTTTTTACCTCTGACCAGGTATAAGCTATCCTAGAGTTTACTAGCCTATACCCCTTTGAAAGGACATTAGCCTAACCTAACAACCTTACCTAACCTATCCTAGTATTATGGGTGGGGCTGCCGCCCCCACACCCCCGCTATTTGACATCTTTGACAGATTTTTGGTGTATTTTTCTGTGAAAAGGGTATTTTCTCAATTTGTCAATAACGAAAATCCTCGATGCGGACTATATGGAGAACAATATGGAGAATCTGTTGGTGCCTATTTTCCCTAATAAATTGTTTCTAATAAGGCGGATGTAGTGTCCTTGAAGATTATCTTATTTTTTATTTGTAGTTATTTATATATTTTTATATTTATTTATTATTTTTTTTGCAATAAAAATTTCCTTTTTTAAATTTCCAGCCACCACAAACACATGAACACATCCCATTGGTGGTTCTATGTCTTCTTATAAACACCTCTTAGAGGTTAACCCTGTAGAGGAAACGCCGTTGTAAATGCGCTCGCGAGGGTTGCGCAGAACGCGTTATTTGGTCGGCGCGCAGCCTACAGGGCCGTTGCCAAAGTTATCGGCCTGCCGGGCGGCAATCTACGGGTAGCCCCAGCAGTGAGCGGAGCTGCTACGCTCTAGCTCTACGGCAACAGGGCGAAACTGGCAACCTACGTTGCCGACAGGCAACGTCCTAACCTGGTAAGTAACTTTATTGAATATTGGTAATTGTGTATACTGTGCCTTTGTCATGAATGTGTTTGAGATATTAATCTAAGACTAATAGGCAACTTAGCCAGATAACGGACCCACGTGTTCACGCCAGCTAGGCTGTCTCATGTTGCCATATGCGCGTCGGTGAATATTTTGCTAAATCGTGTTTTTTCTTCATATGCAGATTTGCACATGGCTCGCCGATCCTGGACTGCCGAAGAGGCAGCAACCTATCGTTTGGCGAGTGACGAAGACGAAAGTGATGGGGAGAGTCAGGAGAGGGGTGAGGATGAAATTCATAGCGATTCGTCAGAGGTGGATGGCAACACCGATAGCCCCGACTTGCCTGACGCCACCGGCCCGGCGTCAGGCACTGCACCTACCACCTCTCCTGCTCACACTCGTTCTTCACACACACATTCCCTCACCAGGGTTAGGGAGCGTCTCAACAGCTTCAGGAGGCTTCAGTACCTAGACCCAGCACCACATGCTACTGAAAAAGCTCCTGACGACCCGGGCTTACCTGACACCCCAGGTACATCTGCAGGCACCTCTCGACGCCCTATGCCAGACCAAGAGCGCGACGACCCCCCACCGTCACCCACACCCTCTCCTGAAGGTGACCTGTCACCCAACGAGATGAAAAGCCGCAAAAGGAGGAGGGGTCCCCTACAACCTGCTGAGGGTACACCCATTCTTTCACTCGACCAACCCACAGTTACCGCCAGGGACGGAACAATTTGGCACCGAGATCCTAACCCCCAGCTACCTTCACTCAGCAGGACGTTACGAATAGAAGAAGGGGGGCCCACATTGGTGACTGCAGATGCCAAAACACCTGCCCAAATACTATCCCTATTCTTGACCGACTCCACCCTGGCAGAGATCTGGTTCCACAAAAACGTCAAAATGGAGGCCCTGAGGGAGAAATATAAATGCCAGGAACTCCACACCATTCAACCCATTGGCATAATGGAGCTGAAGGCTTTGTTGGGCATTCTGATCATGTCTGGCGTCAGGAAGGACAACCACGTCGCGACCAAGGAGATGTGGCACCCTCTTCGTGGGGCGTCCCTGTACCGTGCCACCATGCCTGAACGCCGTTTCGCCTTTCTCATGAGGGCACTACGCTTTGACGAATCGGCCACACGAGAGGAGAGGGTGAAGGTCGACCGTCTTGCCCCCGTCAGGAAGATTTGGGATGCCACGATCGATGCCTGCAAGCGCTGCTACAAGCCTGGACAGCACATTACAGTGGACGAGCAGCTCCTTCCATTCCGTGGCAACTGTGTCTTCAGGATGTACATGCCCAACAAACCTGCCAAGTAAGTTATAAATCCATAATTTACATATACTTACCTGTACTTACCTGTGAGGTTTGAGGACCTGACCATGCTGATTACTCATGTGCCTAACCCTTTAATTACCTGTACCTACCTGTGAGGTTTGAGGACCTGACCATGCTGATTACTCATGAGCCTAACCATTTACTTACCTGTGAGGTTTGAGGACCTGACCATGCTGATTACTCATATGCCTAACCATTTACTTACCTGCACCTACCTGTGAGGTTTGAGGACCTGACCATGCTGATTACTCATGTGCCTAACCATTTACTTACCTGTACTTACCTGTGAGGTTTGAGGACCTGACCATGCTGATTACTCATGTGCCTAACCATTTACTTACCTGTACCTACCTGTGAGGTTTGAGGACCTGACCATGCTGATTACTCATGTGCCTAACCATTTACTTACCTGTGAGGTTTGAGGACCTGACCATGCTGATTACTCATGTGCCTAACCATTTACTTACCTGTGAGGTTTGAGGACCTGACCATGCTGATTACTCATGTGCCTAACCATTTACTTACCTGTACCTACCTGTGAGGTTTGAGGACCTGACCATGATGTGCCTAAGCATTTACTTACCTGTACTTAACTGTGAGGTTTGAGGACCTGACCATGCTGATTACTCATTTGCCTAACCATTACTTACTTGTGAGGACCTTACCATGCTGATGAGTCATTTTGCCTGTATTTACCTGTGATTATCGATGATTACAAAATGTTTATTGTCCACAGGTATGGTTTGAAGATCGCGATGGCCTGCGATGCAGATACACACTATATGTGTAACGGCATGCTCTACCTGGGAAAGGGCACGGTGACCCTGGAGAAGCCTCGCACCATGGGGGAGTACTACACCATCGAACTAACGCGGGGCCATGGGCGTCGGGGTCGAACTGTAACTACAGACAACTGGTTCACATCTCTACCTCTCATTACCAAGCTGAAGGAGGACGGGTTTGACTTCGTGGGCACCATCAGGAAAAAAACATACATTCCTGATGCACTGTTGGGTACCAACATTCCTGTAGGTCGAATTATAGCTTGCTACAACTATGAGAAGAACATAACACTCATGGCCAACCGTACTAAGTCCACCAAGCGAGTAATGCTGATGTCGACGGTACACCACAGTCCCACCATAACAGAGAAAAAGAATACTGACCTGCAAATGTTTTATAACGCCACCAAGGGAGGGGTCGACACCTTCGACCAGCTTTGTGCCGCAACCACCTGCAACAGGAAGACCCGACGCTGGCCCATGTGCTACTTTTATGGGATCATCAACTTGGCCATGACCAACGCCCACATCATTCACAGCAGCAAGCACCATGACAGGAAGATGAACAGGGTCACCTTTGGCTACGAGGTGGCTGAGGAACTGTGCCGGCCCTGGGCATCCTACAGGATTAGCCACCACAACAGCCTATCTACAGGCCTAAGGACTTTTGTCAGCCAGGCCTTCAACATCGCATAAGACTCCCACCCAGGCCAGGAGATGCTTGATGAAGCCCGCATCAAGCTTGACAAGAGGCAACGGTGCTACATGTGCCCCACGACAGCTAATGGGCGGACCCGGACAGGGTGTGGCACCTGCAGGAAGGCCGTCTGCCACAACCACTATACTCCAGTGTGCGACAACTGCAACTCATAAAGGTGAGACCCCCTCCCATATGTAGTATGTTGTTTATGAGGTTCCTTAGTACAAGCTCAGGTAAAATAAGTAACATACAATGTAATTTCAGAGACTTATGTGTTTATTTCTTCAACTTTTACAGGTAAAAATCAGCAAAGTTGTTAGTTTGCAACAGATTTTAGGCATTTATTATTATCAGATTTCATTTTTATTCACACTAGCTAGAAAGCCTTCACAAAGGAACCTCCATTTCAAATTTCGTTGCAATCCATAAGTATTTGAGGCTTCCACAGGCCAAGGAGAGACTTCTCAGGATCCCGAGCCAAACCCGGCGCTGGAGCACCCTCGCTAGATGGGCGCCTGGGCGGTCTGACGTTCAGGTTATCACTTTTTGATGGTTATATCTTGTTTGTAAGGCCCTAGAGTATAACTGTAGTGAAAATCAGCAACATTTATTGATAAATAAGTGCACCACGATTTTTTTTCCTCCGAATTTTCCTAAATATTTGTGCCCCTTTTTCAGTTACCTCCATATAAGAATTTTTTGGTAGTATTTATATTACTCCGATTTAGATTATTACACTTTGGGGTCATACTAAGATCATGTGGCAAGCACTGTGTTGAATTTGGTATGAATCCAAAAATATTTAGGTACCCTCCTGAATATTTCTAAATGACCGTATTTTTTGGTGGAATTTTGTTTAACCCTTTTTTCAACTTCGCAGGTCTCTCAGCCTATGGGGTCTGCAGGGCTGCCACTCGCACTCCAACCTACCTCACAATTGCCGTCCACGCCCCCAGAGTGCCAGTCCCCTCAGGAGTACTTGAGTATTTTTGTTTATATTTTTAAGTACCACCTAGTCAAAACTTCCACTTATTTTTTTATTAAATTCTTTAAAAATACTAATTACCTTTCAATATCCACCATTTACTAACATAATATTAAGGGATCCTTATATTATTTTTAGCAATGTTCAGAAAATCTCTAAGTCTTCTGGTTTGGGAGATATATGAGGTCAAAGTCGACATTGCATATTAACAACTATCAAAACTAAAAAATTACGTTTTTGAGCGTTACCTCTCCATGGTTTTAACGGCCATACTATACCTCACTTACACGAGGTCCTAACCTTTAATAAACGAAAAAGCGCAAAAACAAATAATGATCTTTCTGAAATTGAATGGGATTTAATTTTTGATCACAAATTAGCGCCCAGTTATTCTATCTTTGTTCGATATAGGGTTGCTAGCACCCACACCAATATATGTTCTTTACAATACGGCGATATATATTATCAACGACAGTTCGTTCCCCCAACCAGCCACTTAATGAATCTGAAACACCTGGGAGTCGACAAACGAATCATCTGCAAGACGTGCCATTTATACCCAATAAATGCTTAGTTTTTCTACCCTCAGTTGATTCGGATTCACATTGTGGCAGGTTGGGGAAACGTACTTCAATCTCACCCTTGCATAACACACAAAACAAAATCAACACTTCGCCCTTAAATCCCTTCTGTACCGGCGATGTCTTTTTTATAATATTCTAGCTATATTTATACAATTTTATGTAATTTAAAAAGGATCTGTGGTAGCAAAAAGGGGCTAGTGAAATAGTTCGAAACCTGTTAATTGCTGGAGGCCCTGTTTAAACTGAATACATCCGTATAGTTGCTAGAATATGATAAAAAGCACATCACCGGTACAGAAGGGGTTAAGGTCCATCTGACCTACACTGTCACCCTACTATAACAACCAACACTATATTAACACTTCACCCTTAAGGTCCACCTCACCCTACTATAACAACCAACACTATATTAACACTTCACCCTTATGGTCCACCTCACCCTACACTGTCACCCTACTATAACAACCAGCACTATATTAACACTTCACCCTTAAGGTCCACCTCACCCTACACTGTCACCCTACTATAACAACCAACACTATATTAACACTTCACCCTTAAGGTCCACCTCACCCTACACTGCCACCCTACTATAACAACCAACACTATATTAACACTTTACCCTTAAGGTCCACCTCACCCTCCACTGTTACCCTACTATAACAACCAACACTATATTAACACTTCACCCTTAAGGTCCACCTCACCCTACACTGTCACCCTACTATAACAACCAACACTATATTAACACTTCACCCTTAAGGTCCACCTCACCCTACACTGTCACCCTACTATAACAACCAACACTATATTAACACTTCACCCTTAAGGTCCACCTCACCCTACACTGCCACCCTACTATAACAACCAACACTATATTAACACTTCACCCTTAAGGTCCACCTCACCCTACACTGTCACCATACTATAACAACCAACACTATATTAACACTTCACCCTTAAGGTCCACCTCACCCTACTATAACAACCAACAATATATTAACACTTCACCCTTAAGGTCCACCTCACCCTCCACTGTCACCCTACTATAACAACCAACACTATATTAACACTTCACCCTTAAGGTCCACCTCACCATTCACTGTCACCCTACTATAACTACCAACACTATATTAACACTTCACCCTTAAGGTCCACCTCACCCTACTATAACAACCAACACTATATTAACACTTCACCCTTAAGGTCCACTTCACCCTACTATAACAACCAACACTATATTAACACTTCACCCTTAACCCTTCTTTGGCGGTGCCCGGCTATTGTCGAGTGAAAGAAATGGTGCCTATATGCGGGGCCCGGCTATTGTCGAATGCAATTTTGAGCACGTAATGTACTCTGCGAGAGAGCGGAGCGGTGGGAGGAGCATAGATTACCTCCTGACCGCTCGCCACGGTGGCCGTGGAGCTACTGAGATGTACTGCACCCTCCTCCACCCTCTCTCACTCGCTACACACGTAATTATGTAAGAAAATGACCGTATTTTAGCCATTTTGCCCTTCGGTTGCACGATCGTTGCAAGTAACCAGTGATCGTAGAAGGATGGTTCAGGTGTCATTGGAAAGCTCAATTTACGCCCTTTCAGGGATAGATACTTGTATTACGCTCTGGGTCTTGTTTATGCATGAAAAAGAGCGCGGAAACAACCCCATTTATGGTAAAAACCTCCGCTGGGCGGTACATAGAAATTACCGCCTAGGCCGCTCTTAAGGTGTTAAGGTCCACCTCACCCTACACTGTCACCCTACTATAACAACCAACACTATATTAACACTTCACCCTTAAGGTCCACCTCACCTTACACTGTCACCCTACTATAACAACTAACACTATATGTGGCGGAGTTGTCTTGCCACTGGACTGGTAATCCAATAGACCCGGGTTCGAATCCCAATATGTCAACGGGAAGATATTATTGGGATAGAATTTGTGCTGTACCTAGTATCAGTGCATTACCACAGCACACCGAAATGACAAACAAAATACCCTCATTGTTCCCAGTTTAAAATAGCATTGTATGAATATTCCCATATTAAAAAATATGCTACAGGGGGGCAATGCCTAGTGAGTTAATTGCTCAATAGGTGGCGTTCTGAGAGTGAGGGTCCGAGTGTAGGGGGATGAGACTGTGAAGCGCAGAGCCGAGGCGGCTTCAGAGATGGGATTGCTTCGAGCCGGAGTGCTTCGCATGTCTCACTCCCTAGACTGGAACAAAACCTCACGGGCCTCACCGTGTTCAGCGGTAGAGTGTAAAGGCTATCAGCCTATGCCCCAGAGGGAGTAGTTGGAATATAGATAAACAAAAAACCTTCACCCATAAAGTCCACCTCATCCTACACTGTCACCCTACTATAACAACCAACACTATATTAACACTTCACTCATAAGGTCCACCTCACCCTACACTGTAGGCCTGTAGGGTGAGGTGGACCTTAAGGGTGAAGTGTTAATAAAGTGTTGGTTGTTGTAGTAGGGTGACAGTGTAGGCTACACTGTCACCTACTATGACAACCAAACTGGAATAATTAACACTTCGCCCTTAAGGGGAGGTGTTTGTTCATATGTTCATGCATATGTATTTATTGTATTTATGAATTTATGTATTTATTTATATTTTGTTAAGCTTCTTCCCAAGACCTCTATAGAACTTACACAAATAATATACCCCCAAAGCCTGCTTTCATGATAAATTTGCAAATATTTCGGTAGGCAAATGTCCTGGCCCGAGGCTGGTTCCTCCTTAAGGGGAGACTGGCCGCTTGTTTGGTCTATTAATTCATTTATTCATATATTTATTTAGTTTCCTCCCTAGACCCCTGCCAAGCTTAGAAAAACACCCCCTAGACCCCCCTTTAAGATAAATTTGTAGATTTCTCGGTAGAAAAATGTTCCGGCCGAAGGCCAGTTCCTCTTAAAATTACAGGCTCGCTATCGCTCGCCAGGAAATAATTGACAACTAAATGGCACGAAAGGTCTTAAAATTGACAACGAAATGGGGCGAAAGGTGTTAAAATCACCAAACTAATGGGCTGAACGTCATATAATCTCAAAACTAGTGGGGCTAAACATTAGGGAGCAGGGGATCCAGAAAAACGGTCTGCCTCCCATTAAGTGCCACCTCCCCCACCCCTTAATTGAAATTTCACCCTTAACCAATTTTTAGCGGGTGGGGCGGTATATTTGACCGTACCGCCCAGCGGGGGCTTTTTACCATAAATGGGGTTGTTTCCGTGCTCTTGTTCATGCATAAACAAGACCCACAGCGTAATACAAGTATGTATCCCTGAAAGGGGGTAAATTAAGCTTTCCAATGACACCCGAACCATCCTTCTACGATCACTTGTTGTCTTGCAACGATCGTGCAACCGAAGGGCAAAAACAGTAAAATACGGCAATTTCTTTATATAATTACGTATGTAGCGAGGGAGGGAGGGTGGATGTAAGTGGAGTAAAGCTCAGTAGGTCGACGGCGGCCGTGGCGAGCGGTCAGGAGGTAATCTATGCTCCTCCCACCGCTCCGCTCTCTCTCAGAGCACATTACGTCCTCAAAATTGCACTCGACAATTGCCGGGCCCCGCCACATAGTCCATATTTATTTCACTCGACATATGTCGGGTGCCGCCAAAGAAGGGTTAAGGTCCCGGTCCACCTCCCCCAACACTAAATTGAAACTTCATCCTTAAGGGCCACCTCCCCCACCCCTTAATTGACATTTCACCCTTAAGGTCCACCTCCCCCAACCCTAAATTGAAACTTCACCCTTAAGGGCCACCTCCCCCACCCCTTAATTGAAACTTTACCCTTAAGGTCCACCTTCCCCAACCATAAATTCTCCCTACCAATAAATGCCTACAGTGGCCAACAGAGGCGCTGAACGCAATGTTTACCGCGGTGCATTGTAGGAAATTGGCGACATCGCGGACCTATCTACACTCCCTCTCCTTCAACAATTCTTTATTTTAAGCAGTTAGTCAAAATGTCTGTAGCTGACACTGTATCTATCACTACCACTTTATCCACCACTACCACTTTATCCACCACTACCACTTTATCCACAGCTACCACTGTATCCAATACTAACACTTTATCCAAAACTACCACTTTATCCACTACTACCACTATATCCACCACTTCCACATATCTAACACCACCACTTTATCTACTACTACCACTTTATATACCACTACCAATTTATCTACCACTACCACTTTATTCACCACTACCACTTTATCCACATCTACCAATTTATCCACAGCTACCAATTTATCCCCCACTACCACTTTATCTATCACTACCACTTTATCTACCTCTACCACTTTATCTAACACTACCACTTTATCTACCACTACCACAGTATCCACCACTACTGCATTACCTATCACTATCACTTTATCCACCACTACCACTTGATCTACCACTACCACTTTATCCACCACTACCACTTTATCTACCACTACCACTTTATCTACTACTACCACTTTACCTACCACTACCACTTTATCCACCGCTATCACTTTATCTACCAGTACCACTTTATCTGCCACTACCACTTTATCCACAACTACCACTGTATCTAACACTACCACTGTATCTAACACTACCACTGTATCTACCACTACCACTGTATCCTCCACTACCACTTTACCAATCACTACCACTTTATCCACCACTACCACTTTATCTACCACTACCACTTTATCCACCACTACCACTTTATCTACCACTACCAGTTTATCCACTACTACCACTGTATCTACTTTTACCAATGTATACACTACTACCACTTTATCTACCACTACCACTTTATCCACCACTACCATTCAACACTACCACTGTATCTCAAAACTACCACTTTCTCAACTACTAAAACTTTATCCACCAATAATACTTTATCTACTAATACCACTTTATCTACCACTACCACTTTATCTACCACTACCACTGTATTTACCACTACCACTTTATACACAACTACAACTTTATCTAACACTACCACTCTATCTACCACTACCACTGTATCCACCACTACCACTTTACCTATCACTGCCACTTCATCCACCATGACCACTTTATCTACTACTACCACTTTATCTACCAATACCACTTTATCCACCACTACCACTTTATCTACCAATACCACTTTATCTACCACTACCACTTTATCTACAACTACCAGTTTATCTACCACTACCACTTTATCCACCACTACCACTTTATCCATTACTTCCAATTTATACACTACTACCACTTTATCCACCACTACCACTTTGTCTAACAGTATACCACTGTATCCAAAACTACCACTTTATCCACTACTATAACTTTATCCACCACTGCCACTTTATCTAACTCTACCACCTTATCTAAAACTAGCACTTTATCTAATACTACCACTTTATCTACCACTACCACATTATCCACCACAAATCACTTTACCCACCACTACCACTTTATCCACCACTGTCACTTTATCCACCACTACCACCTTATCTACCACTACCACTTTATCGATTACTACAACTTTATCCACCACTACCACTTTATTTAACACTGCCACATTATCTACTACCACTTTATCTTCTACTACCACTTTATCCACCACAACCACTTTATCCACAGCTACCACTTTATCCACCACTACCACTTTATTTAACACTATCACTGTATCTACCACTTTATCCACAACTACCACTTTTTCTACCACTACCACTGTATCCACCACTACCACTTTAACTATCACTACCACTTTATCCACCACTACTACTTTATCCACCACTACCACTTTATCTACCACTACCTCTTTATCCACCACTACCACAACCACTTTATCCACTACTACCACTGTATCTACTTTTACCAATGTATACACTACTACCACTTTATCCACCACTTCCACTTTATCTAACACTACTACTGTATCCAAAACTACCACTTTATCCACTAGTACAACTTTATCCACCAATACCACTTAATCTAACTGTTATGCCCTGATTTTATGCAGGATTAACAATTGGATATGGTGAGTTCTACTCCACTGGGACTTCCAAGTTCAAATACGTACATATAATATGAAAGGAAAACAGAGGATAAGTATATTACAAGATATGGTTTAATAATACAGCTTTATTTCTCTTGCACTATATTGGAGAAATATTCTGGAACTGAACATATATGGCACGTATCACTGCCAGTGAAATAGCACTTAAGTTTATCACTGACTCCTAACACAGTCACGGAGCTAGATAGTGAGCACTTATTACTGGCCAACTGCACTATATCTGCGAGATAGTTTTTAAGACACTAGGGTGGACGAGGAAGAAGTGATTCTAGTAGTGGAGTGACCGCTTTCGTTTTCTTTCTGGAATGTCACAGTGTTTAAAGTTCAAGGTCAAGTACCCCCATAGGTATGCAGCTGGGTATTATAGCAAATGGGGCATCACGGGTAGATTCTGAAATATTTTCTAGTACTTTGGTCAATTTCGGCAGAGTCGCTGAAGTCTCAGGAATAGATTAAAATGTCTTAATTTGAAATGGATTCACTGGTGGTTGGCAAATAATTGATTCGTATCACTCGTACTATATGGGGGTACAACTCGTAGCTTTAACCCTTCCATCCCGGGTGTCATTGTGAAAGGACACCGCGGAAATTGGGCAGCAGCCCGGGTGTCCTTTCAACAGATAGTAAGCTTTCAAGCCTATTCAGCTTGGTCTGAACGCTGTGCGTCCGACGCATGTAAACAAAGCCGATCGTTGCGTCACCGGACCTCCGAAAACAAGAAGGAAACGTCGGATCAATGTTATTGTTGTGACGTAAGACGAATTTAGTATTGTCAACATTGCGGACAAATTTGCTCCACTGAAATCGTCATCACAACTGAACCAGTTGGCTTACAGAGCTCTACTCAACGCCAGTCTATAGATTGAAAACCGCACTACGTTTATAGATGCGTGGGAAATTTCTAGCAGTTAAAATTTAAAAAAATACGGGAGCCTAGGCCTAGACGTTTTTCGGCCAGATCGCCCGGATACGACCTCCGTCCTTTGGAGGACCAGCCTGGGCCACGAGGGTTAAGACCCGCTTATTAACACTGTTGCGGATTTATATGCATTTAAGCCACTTTTGGGGGGAACTCTGTTGGTTTCCTTCACTCGACACTTTTACTACTTGTTGTCACTCTATCTTCTTCTCTTGGTCTCCCGGCGTGGTAACTTCTCGTTGGATGTCTCCGATGAACACTTCGGGAGGTGGTTGGTTCTCGTTGGTTGCTCCTCCATAGGCCGTCTAGGTGGGCCGGCTGTGTGAAGTAGTTACAGATGGGTTGATTGGGCTTGAGATCTTAAGTATGGCTCCGTAACATATAGTATACGTTTGGCGAATTACTGTTGGGCACCATACCGAACTAACGCAAGTATTTCAGAGGTAGGAGAAACTACTCTACTGTTTAGATCAGTATATCAACCGTTGATGAAGTCCTGTTAAGGTACTCACGGACTAGGATCATAAATATAGAGTCTTATGCGGTCGATATTGGACGAACGCAGTAATTTCAGTTGGAGTGATATTACTGTCTGCCCTGATCTTTATGAGAGGTTCGGGGGACCCGGGGCGGTATTTAAACCTTTAAGTTGCACAGTCATTATGGGAGGCCACAGACTCAGTGCACCAAGGACTTGTCTATGCAGAGTGCCCATGAGGGTATCTCGCCAAGCCCTATCTCTAACACAGCGGTCTCAGAGGCTCGAGACTACCTGTGCCGAGTGGCAGTGTCCACTTTCAATCGAGAACACTAGAGAGGGCGGCAGGCCGTAGTCTCTCTATTTTTCACTATAGAAACTGTAACCTCGCGGGGGAACCTATGTCACGTCGGCAGGCTGAACGATGACAAAGTTCCTCGACAAGGACACTAGTACTTTTCACTCTAGAGAATGTTGAGGACGGCAGACCGCTACCTCAACCTCTTTTTAGAGATGGTGCTGTCGACAACTTATAGTCTCAGAAGGAATATCGGCAGGCCGTATACATCCTTCACTAGACTAGCTAGTCACCGCCTAAGTAGGATAGGCCTATCTACGTGAGCTAGGCAGGCCTGGTTCTAACGAGATCCCTAGGATAGGGTTTGTGGTTAACGGGGACTGGTAGTCTCAGAAGGAATATCGGCAGGCCATATACATCTTTCACTAGACTAACTAGTAACCGCCTAAGTAGGATATCTACGTGAGCTAGGCAGGCCTGGTTCTAACGAGATCCCTAGGATAGGGTTTGTGGCTAACGGGGGCTGGTAGTCTCAGAAGGAATATCGGTAGGCCGTATACATCCTTCACTAGACTAACTAGTAACCGCCTAAGTAGAATATTTACGTTAGCTAGGCAGGCCTGATTCTAACGAGATCCCTAGGATAGGGTTGTTGGGTTAACAGGGACTGGTAGTCTCAGAAGGAATATCGGCAGGCCGTATACATCCTTCACTAGACTGACTAGTGACCGCCTAAGTAGGACATCTACGTTAGCTAGGCAGGCCTGATTCTAACGAGATCCCTAGAATATGGTTGGTGGGTTAACGGGGACTGGTAGTCTCAGAAGAAATATCGGCAGGCCATATACATCCTTCACTAGACTGACTAGTAACCGCCTAAGTAGGATACCTACGTTAGCTAGGCAGGCCTTATTCTAACGAGATCCCTAGGATAGGGTTTGTGGTTAACAGGGACTGGTAGTCTCAGAAGGAATGTCGGCAGGCCATATACATCCTTCACTAGACTAACTAGTAACCGCCTAAGTAGGATATCTACGTTAGCTAGGCAGGCCTGATTCTAACAAGATCCCTAGGATAGGGTTTGTTGGTTAACGGGGACTGGTAGTCTCAGAAGGAATATCGGCAGGCCATATACATCCTTCACTAGACTAACTAGTAACTGCCTAAGTAGGATATCTATGTTAGCTAGGCAGGCCTGATTCTAACGAGATCTCTAGGATAGGGTTGTTGGATTAATTAACAGGGACTGGTAGTCTCAGAAGGAATATCGGCAGGCCGTATACATCCTTCACTAGACTGACTAGTAACCGCCTAAGTAGGATATCTACGTTAGCTAGGCAGGCCTGATTCTAACGAGATCCCTAGGATAGGGTTGGTGGGTTAACAGGGACTGGTAGTCTCAGAAGGAATATCGGCAGGCCGTACACATCCTTCACTAGACTAACTAATAACCGCCTAAGTAGGATCTCCAAGTTAGCTAGGCAGGCCTGATTCAAACAAGGATCCCTAGTTTAGGGTTTTACAGATAGTATCTGGACTTTTCGGCAAGCCGTATTAGTCCCACTGAATGGAGAGCAATATTAAGTTCGTAAGCCAATACTTTTTGAAGCCTCAATATTTGCCTGACTTTCCTCAAAAATCCTGAACTGGTATTGCAGATTACTGAGTGCACTCCTGTGGTGCCTCTAAGATGGTAAGGGCATGGGGAGTTCTCCTAGATGGGGTCCTTGAACCCTTCTTACACTTTTGGTCAGGTCTCCTTCAATAGAAGGTAAATAATCGGTGGTGGGGTGGTGAGTAAGGTCAATTAATGTTCCTAGAGTAGGCTACTTCATCAAGGTTAAATTATAAAATCATAGGGGGTAGGTGTCACTTCCATAGAACTCTGAAAAACAATAATAGTGGGTGAAGTGAAGGAATTCCGAGTTTTGGGCTCTCGGGGAGGATTGGCGGTGTCGGGTGCATTGAAGGTGTGTCGTGTGTACCGGACAGTTGAGGGTCGCGATGCGTGCGAGACAGTATTTATCCTTCCCTCTCCTTCTCGTCGTGGTGGTGGGTGGACTTTGCTAGGGATCTTGGTTGGTAGTATTTTTAGGTATAAGAATATATAAATGTCCCTCAGCATTGTGTTGTCTACAGGAGTGTGTACGTATCTACCTTTCCCGGTTCGTGTTGGTAAGCCTGGGTGTACACGCGGGTGGGTGTGTGTGTACACATGGGGTATTTAAGCGTACTGAGCGCCCTCTCTCGGGGCGCGGGAGTGGCAGATCTCCCGCGCTATTTTTACGTGGAGACAATTAGGTACAGGGTATTTATTCCTTTAGAAGGAAACATGTGTGGTTTGTGTAACTAGCAAAACTAGTTGAAGAGCGTCAAATAAAGGCATGTGTATATATATGTGGAAAAACAGTGTTCAAAGATCTATTGAGGTATAGGTTCACATCTTATTGCATAACATAGTTTTCATACTAACCATATAATGGTTTCATCTGGCAGTGCTTTCTTCGGTAGCGAAGATATGAGTTTTTCTTAACTTCTATTTCTCTATTCTCCCCTAGTTATATTGTCATGAGGGGAGAAATGGGAAAGCACAATATATGAATAGACAGAATGTAGGGGCTGTCTGGCAAGTACATCATAATAATTTGCGTACATATATAATACGAACACAGGTGTTGTCCGACAGATACATTATAATAATTATGGAAGAGGGAACATAGGTCAACAATTGGCATACATGCTTTTCTTGCAAGTACCTCATAATAATTTGCATACATATATATACGAACACAGGTGCTGTCCGACAGGTACATCATAATAATTATAGGAGAGGGAACATAGGTGAACAATTGGCATACATATATAATATGAACACAGGTGCTGTCCGACAGGTACATAATAATAATTATGGAAGAGGGAACATGGAAGAGGGAACATAGGTGAACAGGCGAAAAGTGCCAGGGAGGTCAGACATGTAGGTTAAACCGCACTTTCTTCTTTGTGGTGAGAGTGGGAGGAAACGTCTTGCCGCTTCCTGGGGTGACCTTGGTTAGTCCGGCGACTGTCTGGTCCTCACTTTCCCTTTCCGGTGCTCGCGCGCTTTTTCGTTTTCGGGGCATTTCACTAACACTACTACTTTATCTACTAATACCACTTTATCTACCACTACCACTTTATCCACCATTACCACTTTATCTACCACTACCACTATCCACCACTACCACTACCACTGTATCTACCACTAGCACTTTATCCACCACTACCACTTTATCTAACACTACCACTCTATCTACCACTACCACTGTATCCACCACTACCATTTTACCTATCACTACCACTTTATCCACCACTAACACTTTATCTACCACTACCACTTTATCCACCACTACCACTTTCTCTACCAAAACCACTTTATCTACCACTACCACGTTATCTATTATTACCAATTTATACACTACTACCACTTTATCCACCACTACCACTGTATCTAATAGTATACCACTGTATCCAAAACTACCACTTTATCCACTACTACAACTTTATCCACCACTGCCACTCTATATGACACTACCACTTTATCTAACACTACCACTTTATCTACTAATACAACTTTATCTACCACTACCACTTTATCCACCATTATCACTTTATCTACCACTACCACTTTATCCACCACTACCACTTTATCCACCACTATCACTTTATCTACCACTAGCACTTTATCCAACACTACCACTTTATCTACCACTACCACTTTATCCACCACTATCACTTTATCTAACACTACCACTTTTTCTAACACTACCACTGTATCTACTACTACCACTCTATCCACCAGTACCACTTTATTATTATGTTATCTCCACCAACCAACTTTACTCCTAAACTCGAATAATGAAATTAACTAACACATGTGGCAGTCCGGGGATTCGAACCTAGGATGCTCACACCGAAAATCAACACACGTATGCATTGCACCACGAAGACAGTTAAAGAATGATGCACAAGCCTACAATTTATTATGCAGTTTCGAATCCTGCATATCAATCTTAGCATGTACATTCATTCCAACTGCGCTATCGGAGGCTATGCATATGTGAATGGAAAGAGTAATTAATGAGGCGCTTAACCCTAAGGAATGCCTCTCTATAAACTACTCCTGAACCAGAATTAGTTATTATGTTATCTCCACCAACCAACTTTACTCCTAAACTCGATTAATGAAATTAACAAACACATGTGGCAGTCCGAGGATTCAAACCTATGGATGCTCACACCGAAAATCAACACACTTTTGCATTGCACCACAAAGACAGTTAAAGAATGATGCACAAGCCTACGATTTATTATGCAGTTTCGTATCCTGCGTATCAATCTTAGCATGTACATTCATTCCAATTGCGCTATCAGAGGCTATGCATATGTGAATGGAAAGAGTAATTAATGGGGCGCTTAACCCTAAGGAAGGCCTCTCTATAAACTACTCCTGAACCAGAATTAATTATTATGTTATCTCCACCAACCAATTTTACTACTAAACTCGATTAATGAAATTAACAAACACATGTGGCAGTCTGGGGATTTGAACCTAGGATGCTCACACCGAAATCCTAAATACAATCTAAAATATAAACATGTAGAATCACATACAATCAAGATAAACTGTGTATATCCTAAGTATTGGGTATTGTTGAAGTCGACAATCGTAGCTCTGGCGCTAGTTCGGAAGAGTCCACCAGAGGTCTCAGGTGAATTATTGGTAGGGTCAAAAGACACTTCACCCTCAAGGTCCTCCTCCCCCAACTCTAAATTGACATTTCACCCTTAAGGTCCACCACCCCCGACCCTAAATTGACACTTCACCCTTAACCCGTACAGCCCCAGCGACGCGCCTGACGCGACGGCGATGTATGTAACGCACAGCCCCAGAGACGCGCCTGGCGCGTCACCCTAATTGCGCCGACCGTAACCTCAGGTGTAGCCACTCAAGAGGGCTCAGATTTGTATGGGAACTGTGTACGCATCCCACGCAACCGTGCCGATGGTTGAAAACTCTCAAAGTCCACGTGCGTGTGCGCGAGCGCGCAATAACCTGTTTTTTTGGGATAATTGCCTTCAATTTTTTACTCATATAAAATCCGTTTTCGGGGGCTCTGTAGGACCATTTTTTAAGCTTTTTGAGCGGTTTTTCGTGGTTTTTCCTTCATTCCTAACCCATTCGCTATTGTTTCTGGAATAAAACCATTTTTTGAAAACCGGCCGGGTTCTGGTGCGCAAACATTACAAAACTAGCCGGGGCTCCACGGGTTAAGGTCCACCTCCCCCAACCGTAAATGGACACTTCACCCTCAAGGTCCACCTCCCCCAACCTTTAATTGATACCTCACCCTCCACTGTCACCCCACCCCTCAGTCACACCTCACCAGGCCTTCCAGAGACGAAAACATCTGACAGAATATTAATAACTTGAGTTCAAAGTATAAATTCAGCCAGTATGTGTAATAGTTAAACCAATGCCCAAGTGCATAGGTAATCAAGTGTTATGGTTCTAAATAAGACAACGCTGAGGATATTTTCATAGTTCTGGAAACCTTGATCAAACCCTCCAATGCTTACCTTCATTCCATTAACTTTGTCCGACTTACCAATTGGTATTATTGTCTGTTAGGTCCGGGTTTAAAGCAATCAATATTATCGGCCATAGATTAGCCGCATTGTACAATACTTTCCATTATGTTTCATTAATTTAGCTGGTAGGTAAGGGTTTATCTTGTATCTTACAAACCAGGTACAAAGAAAATCAAGCAAAAACAGGTCCAGCGAACCCTCAAGGCTGCTTGCCCTCCAAAACACTGATGGTCAAGTGTCCAAACAGTGGTTTAGAGTGGATAAGGGAAAAATGGAATGGGAATAAAAACAAAATAAACAAAATTATTCATGTAGTCAGTCATGGATTTAAGGCAAGGTATTTGTCTATGTGAAGTTTAAAGGAATCAACGGTGCTGAAGCCTATGACATCTCGGGGAATCCCGTTCCACAAGTTGACAACTCGATTGTAAAAGAAATCCTTAAACTCGCGTGAGTTAAAAGATTTACCAATAATTTTGCAACCGTACCCCCGCGTGTAATTTGATTGGTCTATAGTGAAATATTTATTACAGTTCATATTGTCGATGCCATTGATGATTTTGAATACTTGAATTAAGTCGCCTCATATTCTGCGTTGGATTAAAGGAAATAGATTTAATTCTCTAAGACGCTCCTCGTATGGTTTGTTATTTAGGCAAGGTATCATTTTGGTAACTCTACATTCAGCTCGTTCTAAATTGTCTATATCTTTTTGGAAGTAAGGGCACCAGGATTGATCGCAATATTCCAGGAGAGGGCGGATTAAGGAATTGTAAAGAGTTAGGATTACATCTTTGGATTTATGCACAAATGACCTGCCTATAAAGCCAATTATTTTGTTTGCCTTATTAACAACTTCTGAACATTGTTGACTCGGTTTTAGGTTACTCGATATTGTTACTCCCAAATGAGTTTCTCTGTCTACTGGGTGCCATTCATTAAATAGTTTGCTTTCTCATTTCGGCTACCGATATGGAGTACTTTACATTTATCCGCATTGAACAACATTTGCCAAATTTGAGCCCAATGTGACAACTTATCTAGATTATGATGCAAATCTTCAACATGTTCTTTGAGAGTACGTTATTTGCAATTTTTGTATCGTCAACAAACTTTGAGATTGTACAGGTGAGACCCTCATCTATGTTGTTTATGTAAACTAGGAAGAGAACTGGCCCAGTACCTCACTACTGACATTGATCTATTTGGATGCTTTACCGTTAATGACTACTCTTTGCTTTCTGTCACTGAGCCAATTTTCTATCCATTTCAACACACCGTCATGTATTCCATGTGCTTTTAGTTTTATCAATAAACGTTTGTGGGTAACTTTGTCAAAGGCATTTTGAAAATCAAGGTATATAATATCTACAGCTTTACTCTCATCATATAGGTTGAGGATATCGTGGAAGAAGTCTAAGAGGTTTGTTAAGCAGGAGCATTTATTACGAAAACCTGTTGAGTATCTTTAACCCTCAACTGATGGTGAACATCATATGACGGGAGAAAGAATATTGGCGACCCCTGCGGTGCCCATCCTATGACGGGTGCCATTTTTTTGACGTTATGAGCTATGAGAGAAATTCCGTGCGTTGGAGGGACAATAGCCGGCCTCTGACCGCTCACCACCACCTTGCGGCGGTCACTGACATGTATTGTGTCTCGTCCCCACCTCACACAACAAAGTAAAAACCGTGAAAAATACATTATTTTAGGGTATTTTCACCTCCGGTTACTCAATTGTTGCAAGAGAACCCGCGGTCATACACAGATGATTCAGGTGTCATTGGAAAGCTCTATTATCACCCTTTCTCGGATATATAATTGTATTACGCTCTGATTCTTTCTTATGCATGAATAGAGCATGGAATGAAGCTCATTTTCGGTAAATATACCCACCCAGCAATACGGTCTTGTAAACAAGCATACCCGCTTTTTATGTTGTTTACTCTAAGTGATTTACGAGTTTGTCTCTTATGAGTGTTTCTAGCATTTTACATACAACTGAGGTTAAGATAATTGGACGATAGTTACTAGGTAAGGATTTGGTGCCTTTTTTAATATCGGTGTTACGTTGGTGAGCTTCCACTGATCAGGCATAGTCCCAGACTGTAAGGATTTATTGAAGAGCAATTTCAGTGGTTTGGAGAGCTCATACTTAGTTTCCTTTAGAACTCTAGGCGAGATCGTATCAGGTCCAGGCGACACATACTAGCTGGTAGGTGAGGATTAGTCTTGCATCACACATAACATAAGAACATAAGAAAATGGGAGTCTGCAGAAAGCCGATTGGCCTAAGCAAGGCAGATCCCTGTCCCACACAACCCCAATTACAAAGCCCAATTATAGGCTCAACACTCTAATACCCTGAGGATCATCTTACCAAACCGGTTAGAGATTAACGCAGGATTACGGGGGTCTGCAGAGCGCTGATTGGCCCAACCCGGCTGATCCCCCTTCACACCCAACCCTTCTCGTCCATATGCTTATCCAATTTTTTCTTAAAGCTCCCTATCGTTCTTGATCCCACTATATCACTTGGTAGCCTATTCCACCTAGCCTATTCCACACGTACCAGGTTCTAAGAACACGTACTAGCTGGTAGGTAAGTAAGGGTTAGTCTTGTATCTCACGTACCAGGTACTTGGGACATGTACTAGCTGGTTGGTAAGGGTTAGTCTTGCATCTCGCTTACCAGGTACTAGGAACACATACAAGCTGGTAGGTAAGGATTATTCTAAAATCCAATGTACTAGGCACTAGGAACACATACTAGCTGGTAAGTAAGGTTTAGTCTTGAATCCAACATACTATGTCTAGGTTTGGTTAGGTTAGTTTTGTTAGGTTAACCCGCTGAGTACCAGCTAAATATTTATAAATGTACCACCCAGGACCGGCTGATTCTGATTTTTTTTTTATTCCAGAAACAATAGCGAATGGGTTAGGAATGAAGAAAAAACCACGAAAAACCGATCAAAAAGCTCAAAAAATGGTCCTACAGAGCCCCCGAAAACAGATTTTACAAGAGTAAAAAATTGAAGGCAATTTCCCCCAAAAACATGTTTTTGCGCGCTCACGCGCACGCGGTTGGACTTTGAGAGTTTTCAACCATCGGCATGGGTGCGTGGGATACTTACACAGTTCCATACAAATCTGAGCCCTCTAGGTGCCATAGGACCGGAGTAATTGGGACCGGACCGGCCAGGACGCAAACCATGCGTCGCATACATTGTGGGCGCAAACCCTGCGTCGCTGGGGCTCAATGGGTTAATGCCTTTCTATGTATCACATATTCCGCATCTCTCGCATGACTGGAAAATATTAGTAGGTAGTATACAATGTGTCTAATCTTATTGTTATACCAAAAGAGATGACAGCTCCTCCTCGAGGAGCGTCCCCCATCCTTCCCAGCTACAAAATAGCTCTCCACAGACAACAGCTCCCTCATCGGCCCCACGTACAACCACCATTCCCCCGCCCAAAAAGCCACGTCTGGCAGCCCGGCCGAAAGAGACGGCCGCCATCACCATGACGTCACCAGCCGTGACATCACGAGACAATGCGGCGCAGGATTGGTCCGTCTCCTCGACCCTCAACTCCACGGCAGAAAGGACCTAACAGCCCCACCAAGACCCCCGTCACCATGCCCTCTATCCACGCAGCTCGATGAAGCCCGGCGCCAGCTAAAAAACGAATAGGCGGGCAAAAGGAGCTGCAGGAGACATCTCACTTCCCCCTCCTCGAGTTCAAGGGTGCTTTTCAGCCTCAAGGTTGATATTTAGTCCCACAGAGTGTTATCCGGTATCAACAAGTGTTATTCGCCTGACCCAGAGTGATATTCGGCCTCACAGAGTGCTATTCGTCCTCACAACCTCTTACCAGCTAAATCTTGATAAGGGAATAACTAAAGAGACTTGTAACTTAACTTCGATTTGGTTTTCAGGACCCTTCTAACGTAAATCTATGGTATGTACCATTGCTGAAAACACACATTCGCTATCATTCATTTTGCTTATTTCACTTATGTATATATTTATTGTCACATGTCTGATTGACCACGCAGTTACCAGACCGAAGCGTATGTACTGTATACTGTATGTGAAAGTACTCTGCCTTAAGACACACACCATACTAGAATCAAGCTTTTGTTCTCCCACACATTTAAGATACATATTCATGTGTTCTGTATTTAGCATACCTACCGTCTCTAGATATTGCATATAACTTTGTATGTTTCTTATTTATGTTGTATTTGTACCTATCCATGTGTATGTAAACCTATAACAATCCATGCCATTCACACTCTGGAACTTGACTTAATAAAATAACCTATAAGACTTGTACAGTGTACACCCACCATTGTATCTTTCGCACACCCCTCCCTCGAGAAATATGAACTCCTTGGTATACAGTGAAGCTTACTTCAACCCCACTCATTGATTATTGGGGTTGGTATGTCAATTATATTCGATAATTTTGACAGCTTAAAACCCGGACCTAAAAGACACATTTACCTACCATTTTAACCAATTTAGCTGATTTGCAGATACCTAAGAAATAAGTAGGCAAAACGTTGTGAACGTTAATAATCAAACATGGAGATCTACTATGAAATGTGCTTTCGTATTATAGGAAAACTTTGAAAAATAATAATAATATCTCTGGGGAAAGTATATATCACCTAGAATGCGGTGGAATTTACTGAATTAGGAGAAAATCACTTGCCAAAATATAAAGAACATGTGTTTAAGTAATAGTCGACCCCATCCTAAGAAGAACTTAAACAATTGAGTTTGTATTCCCACCATTTAGGAAGAGACACACTGAAAACAAGTGTGGAAAATTACAACCCGTTTTTTTCCGCCTTGCCGAGGTCAACGATGCTGTCAACAATCCAATGCATATCAATGAATTGCAAAACCAAATTATGGCCAACACTTATTGCATTGCCTATTCCATCTGAGAGAGAGATAGAGAGAGAGAAACTGAGTGAATATAAAGTGAGTGGATAAGGGTGAGTGTGAGAGTGAGTGTGAAAGTGAGTGACAGAGGGAGTTGTGAGTGTGCTAGCGAATGTGGCAGGGCAGAGAGAGATGTACTTAGATACACTGGCCACGCAGTGTCTTACGATCCCTGCGTGATGGTCAGGACTTAATCTTAGTAGAGATAGCAACCCTAAGAGTAAGGGAAAGTGGAAGGAAAGGATAGCAAATATGAAAGCTCTATTCCCACCCCTGGCAATTGACCGTACATGAAAACAGTTAGAAGTGAATAACCTTAGGGGGCTTGGAAATCGCCTGAAGGAATTTGCAGAAGTTAGAAATGGAAAAGACATGTCATACATACCTTCACCGTGTATTTCATTATTTTCTTTGTTTTATTCCTCTGCTCTCTTCAACTGAAAACAGTGTTTATTTCTGCCAGATTTTCTTGACAGTAATCACTATCTACTCCAGACCAACTTCTCTATGATATGAGAGAGAGAGAGAAAGAGAGTTTCTTATTATAATCTGCACTGTGTTCATCGTTCGAAACAAGATACCGGTAAATATAATGGCCATATTTAACACTAAGCTCTCATTGATGTAACACAGATTTTTTTTATTCTATAATGTGCGGTATTTCTCTCTTTTTCCTGGATAAATAACAAGTAATACATAATAGCAATAAATATATATACAGTACATGTTGTTCGGTATGTAAAATGTAGTTGCTGGAAAACACGATTGATTGCCTTGTTTCGTAAACATCTTATAGAAAATGGGAATAATATATCGGGTATGTTTATCTATATCTATCTCTCTATCTATCTCTATCTTATATAAAATGTGCGGTGTTTCTCTCCTTTCAATGAATAAATAGCAAGTCATAAATAATAATAATACATATTATTATGCTTTGCCTTCTTACGCATCAAATCAACCAAGCTACAGACCAACATGGTGAAACACATACAATAGCACTGGATATATCAAAGGCATTTGATAGAGTCTGGCATCAATCCTTATTGTCGAAGATGTCACACTACGGCCTTGCATCATTAGTTCCACTAATTTCTTCTTATCTTCATAACAGAAAAATATGTGTAATGGTAGATGGCCTTTATTCTCAATTTCACTCAATAAATGCTGGTGTTCCCCAGGGATCAGTTTTGGCCCCAATTCTGTTCCTCATTCATATCAATGATCTCATATCTACCACTCATAATCCAATACATTCCTACGCAGATGACTCAACACTCCACAGTTCCTTCACATTTACCAATTCTTTCACCCAACCCGATCTTATAAATTCAAAAATAAACACTGCAATTTCTCTGAACCAGGACCTTTCTAGAATTAATGGATGGGGACAAAAGAATCTAGTTTCCTTTAATGCACAGAAAACCAAGTACATTCAATTTTCTAACCGACAGAATCTCACTGACTCCCATATATTTTTTAATGATGTAAATATTCCCACTTCCCCTAGTATTGACATTCTCGGTGTAACATTAACTACTAACTTGAGCTGGACACATTATGTTAGAAGCATTGCTAAGAATGCCTCAAAAAAACTGGGACTCCTGTACAGAGTTCGAGAATTCTTCACTGACGAGCAGTTGGCCGTGATATATAAAAGTCATGTGCGTTCTCAGATGGATTACTGTTCACCTCTGTGGGGTGGAAGTGGAGTGGTTGCATTGAGGCAGTTGGACAAAATTCAAAATAAAGCTATTAGATTAATCAATAACCCTGCAATCACACAGGACCTTCCTACATTATCCATACGAAGAAACGTTGCATCCCTTGCATTATTCTACAGATATTTTCACAGCAATTGTTCCGAGAACTTGCTTCAATTGTGCCGCCTCTCCACATCTTTCCCCGTAGAACTAGGGCAGCTGAGAGCGCCCATGAATTTACACTTTCTCCTCCACAATGCAGAACTTCTGCTTATCAGAATTCATTTATCCCCAGAGCTACTACTCTTTGGAATTCACTTCCCTCGAATTGCTTTCCACAAACTTACAATCTACAAATGTTTAAATCCAGTTGTTACAAATATTTTATGAATGGAGGATGCCTTTAGGCACATGTACCTTTTTGTTTTATCTGTGTTGTCCTTCCTCCGTTCATTGTCTCTTAAAAAAAAAAAAAAAAAAAAAAAAAAAAAAAAAAAAAAACATATTGTTCGTTGTATAAAATGTAGTTGCTGGAAAACACGATTGATTGCGTTGTTTCATAAAAATCTTAAAGAAAATGGTAATAATGTATCGAGTGTTATCTATCTATCTATCTATATGTTTATCTATCTATCTCTATATATTTATGTATCTATCTATGTATTTATCGATTTGTATGTCTGTCTGTTTGTCTGTCAACATACGGTATTGAATCTATATATTAATTTTTTTCATATTTAAAGGCGTAAACATTTGATCTATACATATTGTAATATTAACAACCATCATCTCAATACAATAAACAATTCTGATTCTCATTTTCTGTGGTGTCTTCAAGCCAGTGGTAAATTACGGTCACCCCAGGGAGTGTTTATTCCGTAGACTGTATTACTATTATACAGTACATATCATTATTACCGTACATTGTGAGTATGAGAAGGGTATATGTTAGTAATATTCTACCCTTTTAACGGTATATTGAATGTGTTAACCAATCTTATACCAAGTAGGAAGATAAATCGCTATCAATATACTAGTAAAAGGGAAAATTAATAAATTGTTCGTAATAATCAACTCTGTTGATGGTATAATGGTAGTATATTGGTATTTGTATATATATTTATATGAACTATATTATACAAATACACATCAGCCACATGAATAAATGTTTATACCTTCAGCCGGGATTCTAACCACGGACAGTTGGGACGAGAGTTCATGCTTTAACTAACTACACCACGGCTGTCCGTGGTTCGAATCCAGGCTGAAAGTAAAAACATTTATTCATGTACATTTGTGAGATGTACTTCATTTTAACACTTACGGTGCGGACATATTTCCGCCTGGTGGATAATTAACCCTTAACTGGCAGCACCCGGCATATGTCGAGTGAAATAAATATGGACTATATGGCGGGTCACGACATATGTCGATTGCAATTTTGAGCACATAATGTGCTCTGAGAGAGAGCGAAGCGGTGGGAGGAGCATAGATTACCTCCTGACCGCTCGCCACGGCCGCCGTGGACCTACTGAGCTTTACTGCACCCTCTCTCCCTCGCCACACAGGGAATTATATAAGGAAATTACCGTATTTTAGGGTTTTTGCACTCGTGTTGCACGATCGTTGCAAGACAACCAGTGATCGTAGAAGGATGGTTCGGGTGTCATTGGAAAGCTCAATTTACGCCCTTTCAGGGATACATACTTGTATTACGCTCTGGGTCTTGTTTATGCATGAAAAAGAGCACGGAAACAACCCCATTTAGGGTTAAAAAAAAAACGCTGGGCGGTACGGTCATATATACCGCCCCGCCCGCTCTTATTGTGTTAAATCAAATCAATTGAACCCGAGTTACTTGGTAATAGTTGTATGGGGAGGTGTGGTGGAGTGGTCTTGCCACTGGACTGGTAATCCAATGAACCCGGGTTCGAATCCCAATATGTCAATAGGAAGATATTATTGGGATGGAATTTGTGCTGTACCTAGTATCAGTGCATTACCACAGCACACCGAAATGAAAAAATAAATAAATACCCTCATTGTTCCCTGATTAAATAGCATTGTATGAATATTCCCATATTCAAAAATATGCTACAGGGGGGCAATGCCTAGTGAGTTAATTGCTCAATAGGTGACGTTCTGAGAGTGAGGGTCCGAGTGTGGGGAGTGAGACTGTGAAGCATAGAGGCGAGGCGGCTTCAGAGATGGGATTGCTTCGAGCCGTGAAGCTTCACATGTCTCACTCCCTAGACTGGAGCAAGACCTCACGGGCCTTACCGTGTTAAGCGGTAGAGTGTAAAGGCTATCAGCCTATGCCCGAGAGGGAGTAGTTGGAATATAGAAAAAAAAAAAAAAAAAAAAAAAATCTGGACTATGGGCCTTACGACTTGGTATGGAATGGAATACTTCCTCCAAGTAGGAGTTCTCTATCTCCTTAAAATAAATAGCAAATGGTTAACTATTCATTATCACTCTACAGTGTAGTTGGTACCAACAGGGACTCTAAACTCGACTGTGCGTGGTTGGAGTCCCAGCTTAGGATCAAAACTCACACATACACACACATATACTGTACAGTATATATATATATATATATATATATATATATAAATATATATATATATATATTTTCTTTAATACATACGAGGTTGAAAGAAATGGCAATTTCTGCGTTGGAAATTTTATTATTCAAAGTTTCCAGGTCTCGGATGAGTTTTCGCTGGGTGGCAGGAAGTAGATGAAGGAGATGAGCAAAATTCATGGTGGTACAGGGTTACATTAAAGTACATGATGATACAGGATATACGACGCGTTTCACTGGACAACCAGCATTATCAAGTAAGGAAGGAATGATATAAAAGGTAAACAGGAAGGGGGGCGAGGAGGGGTGTTAGGTCCCCCCTCCTCGCCCCCCAGTGCCCTTGATGCAGCCCCCCGTGCTACCTCCTTCAGCTTCGTCTTCTGCAGGCGCCACACAACTTAGGCCACGCCCCTCGACACGCAGCCAATCAGCTTCGACCCCACCTACCGACCACCATCCCGCATCCAGTGCGCATGCGTGAAGCGATTACCCCCTTTCTCTCTCCTAGTTTACCCTTCCACCAATAGCAGACTTTTGCCCCCTGTTTTCCGCCTCCTCTGATCCTCCACCTTCTATATATACCCTTCCTTTTTTTATTTTTTTATAGTTTGGGTTAGGTTTGGTTAGTTTAGCTTAGTAATTTTGTGTTTATATTAATTTACCATATATTTGTTTCTTGTTCTTGTTGCTGTTGTTGCTGTTCCTCAGGCTGTCTGGCCGAACAGCCCCAAGGTCCCGGGCAAGGCCTAGGCCATAATCCTCCCTGCTTACCACTAATAAAGCCCAGGTGACCGAAGCCACTTCAAGGCGGAGAGCTGAGGAGGGTGCGGAAGTGCCCGGGAAACCAAAGCCCCACCCAAGGCCCTGTGCCCCTCAGCAATTATGAAGGGAAAGTTGAGGGGCAAATTCAAAATGTGACACTTTGGCTCCTAATCAGCCAACCTCTAGGTTGGCAGTAGGAAGGTCAATCCACGGAAGAGACACCGTCACTTGGGATCTAGAAAATATATTATAAAAGGAACAGTCAGAGTAAGCTATGGGTATGGCAGATATCGCTCAGCTCTCACTCTGAGTGAGAGCTCTGATTATATTTGTTTCTTTTCCCCACCAGTTACGACACCCGCAGCGGGTCTTTCAGTGAGGGCACAAGGTGGACGGACAAGCAGCACCTGGGATCCCGTGCCTACTTCAGAATAGCGTCTGACCCCCCGACCCTGTTGGTGGAGGACGTGAAAGTAGCGGACCAAGCTGTGTATACCTGTAGGGTGGACTATAAAATGAGACCCTCGGCCATCACCACTGTTAACCTGACTGTCATAGGTACGTCATTATTGTGTACATCCCAAAACAATATTAGAATGCTGGGAATATACAGTATGTACTATGTATGTATAATTCTCCTACTCGACGAGACAGAGAAACGGGCGAGGGAACGCGAAAGTGGTCCCGGACCCTGAGAACAGGCACTTTAAATGTTGTTTCTATTCGGGCTCTGTCTTGTGTCGGCTACCTCCAGCAATGGGGTATGTGCCTGAGTATATACATACATACATACATTCATGTATGTTATACCTGTAGGGTAGACTATAAAGTGAACGCCTCAGCCATCAGCACTGTTAATCTTACTGTTATAGGTACGTCAGCATTCTCTACATCCCAAAACAATATTAATCCTTTGAGTATAATGACACGTTTTAGAAGACTGTTTTGGCTATCTTTAGAAGATTGTATATGGTTTAGGAAAGATAGTTGGGACTTGAATGAGTAAAGACTGGCCCAATCAACCCTCTGACTTCCATTCACTCTTCCTACTCTGAATACAATCGTTTAATTATAGTTACTATGGGTTTCAGAGGCCGTGTTACATCGTTTTTCGGGAATAAATTATTAAAAAAAAGTTGGATCAGTATGATATTTTAACACAACTTATTTCACACCGTGCCCTAATGTTCGTCAATATAGTGCATTACCAGAAATAAGCCACTTGTCCCTGTGTCATGAGGTTAATGTCACACATTAATGACTAAGAAACAGACAAGGCTACTGTGGCTTACCTGTGGACACCACCAAATCATTCTTACTCTTCCGTCAAACATGGTAGCTATCACCCACAACCCAACCCTACGATCGCCTTTAAATTCAAGTTATCTGTCATAAATATACAAAAAGTATGTATTTTTTTATATTTGTAATTTGCTATTGACAGCTAACTTGAATTTAAAGGAGATAGTAGAGTTGGGTGGAGAGTGATAACTACCGTGTTTGATGGAGGAGCAATAATGGTTTGGTGGTTCTCACAGGTAAGCCACGGTAGCCTTGTCCGTTTCTTAGTCAATTAATGTGTGACTTTATCCTCATGACACAGGGACAAGTGGCATATTTCTATAATTATGGTAATGCACTATATTGACGAAAATTAGGGCAAGGTGTGAAATAAGCTGTGTCAAAATATCATACTGATCCAACTGTTTGTTAATAAGTTATTCCCGAAAAAACGATGTAACACGGCCTCTGAAACCCATAGTACCGTAGATAATATGAAAGTGCGTCTTAGATCCTCAAAGGGCTAGAATGCTGAGAATAAAATATGTAGTATGTATTTTATGAACACATAATTAACCCCTTCTGTACCGGCGACGTCTCTTTAATTATAATCTTCATATCTTTAGACGATTTTGTGCAGTTTAATCCCTTCTGTACAGCGACGTCTTTTTAACTTAATTCTGACTACTATTAGACAATTTTATTCAGTTTAAAAAGGGCCCCTATCAATCAAGAGGCTTCGAACTATCTCACTTAGCTCTTTTTATTACCACAGATCATTCTAAAACTGAACAAAATCGTCTAAATATAGCTAGAATAAAATTAAAAGGACGTCGCAGGTACGGAAGGGGTTAAGAAGGAACTGTAGTAGTAAAAAGGGTTAGTGAGATAGTTCGAAGACTTTTAATTGCTAGAGACCCATTTTAAACTGGATAAAATTGTCTAATAGTGGCCAGAATAAAGCTAAAAGGACGTTGCCGGTACAAAATGGGTTAAGGTGATTACAAAACCTCCTCTTAATAGCTAATTTGTATACTGTTATTTGCACGTCAATGTTGTGTATGTCTTAAAACATTATTTGAGATACAGTGGTCCCCCTAACTACACAAGAGTTCCCTACCAAGGAGGCGCCGTGTAGGCCTACTTTGAATTGCGTACTTGGGACTGATAAAACAATGTGAATATTAGGTTTAGGGATTAAATGTAAAGCTTGAATTATGAACACATTATATAAGTCCATAAAAAGAAGTTTGAAATTTGAAGAGGAATATGTATACACTATTCTGTATCAGTTAACCTTTAACCCTTGGGATCCGGGAGGCCTCATATGAGGCAAAACGTATTATGGTTCGGAGTCCGGGATGCCTCATATGAGGCAAAATCAAAATCAAAGCGTTCAAATTGCGCGGGCGGATTTTTGTTTGTGCGTGGGCGACCGCAGCGCCACCAAGCACAAACTACCAGGCAGCATCATTTCTTATCTCGCACCCAAGATGGCTGGAGTTAATCCAAAGAAAATCGCTGTGTCCGAATCGACGCCCGCCGCCGCGACCTGTAAGCCTACGAAAGGCAAAGCTAAAACGACCAAGAAAACGTTGCTAAGTCACGGTGGTGTTGCCCGTGTGTTACAAGAGTTAAGTGATCATGACCTTAGTGAGATTGAGAGTGATTTTGACAAGAAGCATGTGGTTAGTGAAGATGTTGATGAAGTGGAAGATGGCGAAGAATTCCAGGGCTTTCATAGCACTGATGATGATGATAGTGATGATGATATTGATGACAATGTTGGATGCGGTGAACATTATCAAGGTGATGAAAGTGTGGGTGAAATGGGAAGTGTCCTACCCGCATCACGTGAACGTGACCCGGCGCGCACGCTTGCGACCCCGGCGTTGCCTTCCCCGGCAAAATAGCCAGTTACTTTTATAGGAGAGCTGTGCTAGATAGTGCAAGAAAGCAGGCACAGGAGGCGGCCGAAAGAGAAAGAGGTGAAGATGCTGATAGCGAGGATGAGAGTGAAGAGTTGAGCATGGGTAGGCCTATTCCTTTGTCTCCCGGGCCCTCGTCACCCGTGGCTGGTGCGTCTTTGACCCCGCATGACCCACAGCCCTCAACAAGTGGTGCAAGTGGTGCGGAATTGTCCCCGCATGACCCACAGTCATCAACAAGTGGTGCAAGTGGTGCGGAATTGGCCTCACATGACCCACAGCCATCAACAAGTGGTGCAAGTGGTGCGGTATTGTACCCGCATGACCCACAGCCATCAACAAGTGGTGCAAGTGGTGCAAGTGGTGCAAGTGGTCAACGCACCTCCAGAAGGGCCTTGTTCATGGCCACAGGGGGGCACAAAGCAGCACCTTAGGCCTTAAGCTGCCCCTAAAACGCTCTTGTCGTCGCTTCAAAACTTCAGAGCCAACTAGCTCACCTTCACCACCCACTAGCCGCCCACACCAGCAGTCGCCACCTGATGTATCACCACCAACTGACGACCAGGATCCAACCTATGACCCAGAAGATACCCACGAATATGGCCGCCCTTCAAGATATATGGACGACCACAGTGCAGATTCTGGTGATGATAATCATGACCTGCCAGACGACCCTGTTGTGGACGAAGCTGAGTGGGTGGATGACCCAGCACCCCGCCGTGGCCCTGGACGTCCCCGTGCTCGGGGTGGCCGTGCCCTTGGACGTGGATGTGGACATGGCCGTGCAAGGGGCCCTGCTGGTCAGCGTGGGTGTGGCCGTGGCCAGGCTGCCCCTGCTGCTGCTGCCGCCCCTGCTGCCCGTCCCCGTCCCCATGCCAGGCATGATGATGTCGGGACGTGGGAGGATGGGGCCACCTTTCAGCCACAAGATGCCACATTTGATGACGCCCAACTCTACATACTCTACACGGACAACTATTACACGTCCCCCATCCTCACCAAGTACCTGAACAGGCAGCAAACCCAGACTGTGGGCACAGTATGGGGAACGAGGAGGAACATGCCGGAATTCCCCAAAAAGACCAAGTGAAGAACATCTTCCTCAAGCAACATGGTCCGATGCTGGCAATCCATTGGCACGACCAAAGGAAGGTCAACATGATCAGCACCATCCACAAGGGCAACCTGGTTGACTCTGGCAAAGTCAACCACAGGACCAGGGAGCCCATCATGAAGCCAGACACAATTATGGACTACAACATAAACATGCGTCTGGTTGACAAGTCAGACATGCAGGTCGGCTTCATCAACTGCCTGCGGACCTCCTGCAGGTGGTATAAGAAGTTCTTCCTGCACATGATGGATGTGTCTGTGCTCAACTCGTACAACCTGTACAAGCTGATGAACTCCAAAATGCCCAGGAAGTACACCAACCTTCGGAGATTCCAGAAACAGCTCATTCTGGATCTCATTGGGGAATATGCCGTGCCTGATGATGCCCCACGAGCTCAACATATGCCAGGAGCTGGCACCATGGACTGCACATACGCTTCCGAACACCACAGGAAGTACAGGATCGTCGCCTTTCCAGTAGCTGCTGGTCGCAAGACCCAGAAACGGTGCCATGTCTGCAGCCACATCACCCGAAGACCCCAGACAACCACCAAAAGCTCGTATCAGTGCCAGGAATGTCAGGTAGCACTGTGCATCATGCCTTGCCACAATGGTTTCCACATCTTGGTAAACTTCTAAGTGGCACTGACTCTGAGAACACTAGTGAAAGTGACACTAAAACAATAAAACACTATGTGCAAGTGAAAGAGACACTATTCTATAATTATTATAAGTGAAAGTGACACTAAAAACAATATAACAATATGTGCAAGTGAAAGAGACACAACAACTATATATTAGAGTAACTATTAAGTATTTATAAGTGAAACCTGTAAAAAGTGAAAGTGACACTAAAAACAATATAACAATATGTCTAAGTGAAAGAAACAACCAAATGTAATAATTACAAGTGTCAAATACGATACCGTACGGTACTGTACACTTGCGTAGCCTAGTCTAGCCTAGCCTCTAAACCTAGTAAGTGAAAGTGACACAAAATGTATAATAACTAATAATAATTCAATAATAACAGTGAGAGTGACAATAATTCATAACAAGAAGAGTAATAAAAGTGAAAGTGACACAATACTATTACAATAACAGTGAAAGCGCCGAAAATATGTTATATAAAGTTTCATATAACTCAAATAATGGTTGAACAAGTAATAAATGCCACAATAATACCACATTATCTCCATAAAAACCTAATATCGTGTACCGATACAAAAGCCACGGGAGCGATGAGTGACTTAGTGCGGGCTAGCCAGGGCCGCGGCGAAGCGTTCGGACACAGGCGAAAATATGCGGGAAATTACCTCCATTCCCATCATCATATCTCGGCAACCACTTGTTGTAGCGATGTCAACTCAACGCCATTCTACAGACGAAGGTTGGTTCTACACTATGCAATTTAATTGACTGCTCTAGGTGGTCTCAATCAGTAGATATCGAATTGTGAAGCTAACAATTTTTCAGGAATACCCCCGGACACGACGATCGCCTCATATGAGAGCCCCCGAATCCGGAGGGTTAAAGCGTGAAAATGGCCTAGGACTTAGCCACCCGTAGTGCGAAATAATGGTCGAAAAAAGGTCACCATCGCAAAGATTTATGTAATGTACATGAATGTGTTGGTATCACACACCTACACATCCCACTGCGAAGGCTATTTGCACATAACTTAATGGATGTGTTATGGGCATGGTCAGGTTTTGCAAGGTTGGCGAAAAATAGGCACCTTCATAGCCTTGTTTTCATCCGACGTGAGCGGGTGAAAGGAGGAGAGGAATTATGTAAAATCCCTTATATCTCCCTTATATGGCAATAATATAGCTCCATAAGTCATATGCAAAGAATTAGGACCCAGACTTAGGTGTAGGGAAAGAATAAAGTACTTACATATACAAGGCCAGGTAAGCACACGTCAGGAATGAGAGAGTGGAGGGAGGGAGAGAAGAAGTTTGCCTCCCTCCCTCCCCCAGTTATTGATCGACACTGCAAGGAATCTTTCACAAAATATATGGTACTTATCTCCCTCCCTCGCACATGTATCATAAAATGTTGTACATGGTATATATCTGGATATGACGGATGGTCCCAGAGTCCTGCCACCACCTATATGATAATAAGAGTGTGTGTGTGTGAGGTGTAAGTGTATTATGATGTGTGGTATCGATAGTTGCCATTTAGGCCTACTCCTGATCCAATTTGCAGCCGACTAAACCTGTTGGTGCAGTTTTTGTATGTGTTTTTAATCTCGATTCCAGAAGGCTTATCGCCATTGGCTAGAAAAACTTTCTGGAAGGCTTATCACATTTGTAGGGTTAAATTCCATGAAAATGAATGCCATTAGAAGATTAGATGTTGAGTTAATATGCTGATCAACAAAATAATGTTATATAGAATAAGATATTACCGTCTTTCCTTCTTTTCTATCCTTCAGTGCCGCCCGGACCGCCCATAATATTCGACGGTCTGGGTCGTCAGATGTACGGTAGTGTAGGACCGCTGAGAGAGGGGGACCACACCCAACTGACCTGTGGCTCATCTGGCGGCTCCCCCACACCTACACTAACATGGTGGAGGGATGGGGAGAGGCTGCATCAGGTACATACAACTCCTTTCCAGACATCATTAACCCCTTGAGGATATGACGCGTTTTAGCAGTATATTTTTACTATCATTCGACGATTTTATACAGCTTAAGAAGAATCTGTGGGTAAAGACTACTTCTATCTCAATCAATCCTCGGACTTCCATATACCCTTCCTAATCTAAATAATGTCGTCTATTAATAGCCAGAAAACAGAAAAGAAATGAGTCATTGATCCTCAGAGGGTTAAATCAAATATTGTACTGATCTATTAATACATTAATATGAAGCACAGTTGCCCATATAAGTTTTGGTTCTCGCCATGATCTTATTCATGGAATTTAATACGCATGATTAAAATACGAATGTAGTTTCTTATGCAGTGGTTAGCTCATCTGACTAGTCAACTGACTATAACTAAAAATCACTCTTACAAGTCATTCATTATCATTTTACTTTCATACATAAGATTACGACGAGGAGCAACACTTATGATGGTAACTGTACATACACATACATTATAACGATACATAATAATACACACTTAATGTTACACCGAAAATAGATATCACATGGAAAGCACTTTATTGACAACATTTCGCTTAGAGTTACAGCAGGTCAATGAAGAAGCGAAACGTTGTCAATAAAGTGCTCCTCCTCAAATGGTTTTATACTCATTCTTCTAAAATTATCAGAGTTTACTTTGATTATTAAGTTAAAGGGGTAGTACTCGCTTTTTATGGACCCCCTTCTCCCTTATGTTTAGCATATTAGTTTTAAAGGATTTAAGACGTTCATTCCGTCAGTTTGGCGATTGTGAGACCTTTCCCTCATTTGGTGTCAATATTAACCCCTTATGGACGGGGATGTTTGTAACTTCTACTACCTGCCTGGCGGGCATATTTACCCTAAACGAGCTTCATTCCATGCTCATTTTCATGCATAAACAAGAGCCAGAGCGTAATACAATTATGTATACGTGAAAGGGCGATAATAGAGCTTTCCAATGAAACCTGAATCATCCTTCTACGACCACAGGTTCTCTTGCAACAATTACGCAACACGAGGGCAAATACCCTAAAGTACCCTAATGTTGTGGTGGGGAGCTCAGTCACCTCACTCGGTCCATGCCGAGTGGTCAGAGCCAGTCTATCGTCCTCCGAACGCGTGGACTCTCTCTCAGAGCTGATAATGTGCACAACATCCCACCTGGATATTGTCGGGCCCTGCAGGGATGGCTATGGTTCTCTCGCCCGACATATTTGGGGCCCCGCGGCTGAGGTGTTAAGACCTCTTGTGTCCTTTAGGTGTCAATTTTTTCCTGGCGAGCGAAAGCGAGCCTTTAATTTTAGAAGGAACCGGCCTTTGGCCGGTACATTTTTCTACCGAGAAATTTACAAAATTATCTTCAATGGGGGTCTAGGGAGTGTTTTTCTAAGCTTGATGAAGGTCTAGCAAGGAAACTCAAAAATATATTAATAAATACACATAATTTGACCAACAACCAAACACTACCCCCATAAGGCTGCACCAGGAGGGCACCACAGACAATATACTATACTCGGTTTTATTTTAGCTGGCGTTTGTAAATTGAATCTCGTAGCAACTGATTTCTCGATACTTAATGGAAACATATGAAAGTACTGTGTTCCTGTGTCATGTTAATGTTTAGTTTGTCTAATAATATATTATATTTCGCAATAAAATCTTCAAAATAGTAATCAAGACGAGGACATGACGATTTACCGTCAGCTGAAAAGGAACATACTATATCTTATTTGTATCTAGGCTAGAGATGTCATCCTCTAGAATCAACAACAAACAATCTGCTATTGCATACAAGTTACTATCAGTATATAATCACTATAACTGTTATATCCACATTACTATATCTACGAATCTATTATTATCAGCAACTGTTTTCTGATTCCTTATATAAATAATTACGTAAATATATTTATCCAAAAGCCTGGCAAAAGTGGTGGTATAACATGACCTTGACCTTGACCTTGACCTTCTGTTGCCCCCTTCGTCAGGTTGGTCGTCAGAGTGAGGGTTGTGATGTTGAGATCCAGATCAGTGTGGTGGTTTAACATGACCTTGACCTTTATCTTGACCTTAACCTTGACCTTCTGCTGCCCCCTTCGTCAGGTTGGTCGTCGGAGTGAGGGTGGTGGTGTTGAGAGCCGGATCAGTGTGGTGGCCTCCAGAGTGTTACACGGAACCGTACTTACCTGTCAGGCCCTTAACAACAACATTACCGAACCTGCTACTACCTCACTTACTCTACAACTTTTATGTAAGTATCCTGTAAGTGAAACAGATAGATAAATGGATAGATAGAGTGAGTACGTGTGTGTGTGTGAGAGAAAGAGAGAGAGTGTATGTATGTGAGAGAGAGGGTGTGTATGTATGTGTGTGAGAGAGGGAGGGAACGAGTGTTACACGGGGCCGTTCTTACCTATCAGGACCTTAACAACAACATTACCGAACCTGCTACTACCTCCCTTACTCTACACCTATTATGTAAGTAATATATATGTTTGTGTGAGAGAGAGATATAGAGGGAGTGAAATTGTGTGTGTATGTGTGTGTGAGAGGGAGAGAGAGGGACGAGTGTTACACGGTACCTTCCTTACCTGTCAGGCCCTTAACAACAACATTACCGAACCTGCTACTACTTACTCTGCAGCTATTATGTAAGTATCCTGTATGTGAAAGAGAGATATGGAGAGAAAGAGAGAGTGTGTGTGTATGTGAGAAAGAGGGTGTACATGTGTGTGAGAGAGAGAGAGAGAGAGAGAGAGAGAGAGAGAGAGAGAGAGAGAGAGAGAGAGAGAGAGAGAGAGAGAGAGAGAGAGAGAGGGCGGAGTGTTACACGGGGCCGTCCTTACCTGTCAGACCCTTAACAACAACATTACCGAACCTGCTACTACCTCCCTTACACTACACCTATTATCTAAATATCCTGTATGAGAAAGAGAGAGATGGAGAGAAAGAGAGTGTAGGTGTGTATGTGAGAGTGTGTGTATGTATGTGTGCAGGAGAGAAGGGGGCGAGCGTTGCACTGGGTTGTGTTACTTACCTGTCAGGCCCAGGTCAACTATCTAGCTATTGCCTGACGCCGTGATCCCCGAAAGGGTGGCCGAAAACGAACCCCCCATGCACCTTTGTCCCCAGTCAGTCGACGCCCCTCCTCCCAACCAGCACCGCCTTCATCCATATATTTCTTAACTCCATCCTTCCACCTCTCTTTCAGTTTACCTGTCCCTCTCTGTCCTTCCACATCGCTCTCGAACACCCTCTTAGTCATTCTCTCGCTTCCTATACGTTCCATATGGCCGAACCATCTCAAGGTGTTCCTTTTTATACTTTCCAGCACATCTACCTCCACACCACACCTCCTTCTTACTTCCTTATTCGTCTGTCTATCCCTCCATGTAACTCTGCACGCACTTCTTAAGTAATTAATTTCCACCTGTCTCACTCTTGGTTTGAGTCTCTCCACCAACGTCCATGCTTCGCTTCCGTAAGTCAGTGTCGGGATTACCACACTGTCATGCAAGGACTTCTTCACTTCCCTACTGACCACCCTATTTCTTGTTACTGCTTTCAGCGTTCCTACAACCCTCTTCCCCTGTTGCACCCTCTCCTCCCACACTTCTTCATCCATAGTCCCATCTTTACTCAACACACTGCCCAGATACTTAAATGAGCTGATAATCTCCATAGCCTGACAGTTCAACTTCACCTCACACTCTGTGGCTTCACCCCTTTCGAAGACCATAACCTTGCTCTTCCCCGCATTTACCTTCATATTCCGTTTTTCACGCACTGTTCCAAACATATTTACCAGACCCTGCAACTCCCATTCATTATCGCTCATCAGAACTGTATCATCAGCAAACAGCAGTAGGCCTACAGGTAGCTTCCAGTCATTTCCCTCCATTATCAGCAATACACCAACAACCACTGCTCTTCCTTGTATTTCTTTCATGACTCCATCCATTTATACAGTAAACAACCACAGGGACACCACACATCCCTGTTTCAACCCAACATTCAAGTCAAAGAACTCGCTCTGCTCATTCTCCACACATACTGCCGCCTTTGCACCCTCATACATGCTCTTCACTACGTTGTTGTTGTTGTTGCTGTTCCCCAAGCTGCCTGGCCGAACAGCCCCAAGGCCCCAAGCAAGGCCAATGCCATAACCGAGCGCCCCCACAGAACCCTCCCCGCCTACCACAATAAAGCCTGGGTGACCGAAGCCACTCCATGGCGGGGAGCTGAGGAGGGTGCGGAAACGCCCGGGAAACCAAAGCCCCACCCAGGGCTCTGTGCCCCTCAGCAAATATGAAGAGAATATTGAGGGGCAAAGGAAAAATATGACACTTTGGCTTCCAATCTTGGTAGATTGGGAGGTCAATCCACGGAAGAGACGCCATCACATGAGATCTAGGAAATATATAAGTTAAAGGAACAGTCAGAGTAAGCCATGGGTATGGCAGAGATCGCTCAGTTCTCACTCTGATAGACCAGCCCATCACCATATGACTAGAACCCAATACTCGCAGCATCAGCTAGGAAAGGCCCTAGAAAGCCGCCTTTGGCGGGGGGATAGCTCCCCTATTTCAACCCCCGCACTGCGTTCAGCAACTTGCCATCTACTCTGTATATTCTAAGTACTTTCCACATACCTTCTCTATCCACTCTGTCATAGGCCTTCTCTAAGTCGATAAAGGCAACATACACCTTTTGTTGCTTCTCCAGATATTTCTCCACAACACAATTCAGGGTAAAAATCTGATCTACACATCCTCTTCCCTTCCTAAAACCGCCCTGCTCGTCACCTATCCATTCTCCGTTCTCGCTCTCACTCTCTCAATCACTACCCTACTGTACACCTTCCCTACTACGCCAGGTGAACTACAGGGATTAAAGAAAAAACGAAGTTTAATGCAGGGTCATTACTAGAGTGAGTGAGTAGAGAAAGAGAGAGAGGGTGTGTGTATGTGAGAGAAGGTGTGTATGTAAGTGTGTGAGAGAGAGAGAGAGAGAGAGAGAGAGAGAGAGAGAGAGAGAGAGAGAGAGAGAGAGAGAGAGAGAGAGAGAGAGGTGGAGAGAGCGGCATTCTCATTTATCAGGCCATGAACAACAACATCACCTAACCTGCAGTTACCTCACTCACTCTATACCTCCTGTGTGTGTGCGTGTGTGTGAGAGAGAGAGAGAGAGAGAGAGAGAGAGAGAGAGAGAGAGAGAGAGCGCGTGTATGAGAGAGAGTGATGGTTGGTTATGTGTGTGTAAGATAGAGAGGGCGTTTGTGTGTGTGTGTGTGTGTTTGTGAGAGAGAGAGAGAATGTTTTTCTGTGATTTTTTTATATATAATTATAATTATGACCTCCTATAGTCTATTCGCTGTAAGTAGGCGAGAAATCCTGATCTCTATCCTCTGTAACTCAAAAAGGGCTAGAGCAAATTGGCTGTACATTTCCGCATCTATTCCTTGACAGACTCTTTCCAAATGGTAGATATATTAGCTCGATTATTCAAGTCGTTTTTGAGTTACAGAGGTTAGAGGTCATAATTTTTGGCCTACTTACAGCGAATAAACTACAGTACTTTACTGTACATTATGTTGATTAGTTTTTTATTTTTGCTGGAAATCATTTAACGTTAAAATTAATACAGGTAATATGCCATCTACTCAATCCCATTAATGTATTGTCATAATTGTGTTTCACGATTGATTTCACGGCTAATTCAAGGATAATAACAATATATAACAAATTTAGGGAGAGTATAATTATGTTTATTTACCTATTTATCGATCTGCTCTCCCTATCGATTTTTACTCGTATTAAATGCACACAATCCCTAGTCTCTGAACAAATTTTTATGATATACGTACGTTGAATTCGGCAATTCAAAGTATTTGAATACATCAGAGAAGCGTAGGCGGAAGAAAGGGATGATCACCAACGTAATCGCGAACTTCTTTATCTGATCTGTAACGTTTCGACAGAACTTCTGTCACAATTACAGCAATACTGAATTACAAAAATATAATTCATGTGATTCAACAAATTATACGGCGTATCTTTATGATAATAAATCTAATGTGTTATTGTACAGTAATTGCTGGTACACACAGATAATTATTAAGTTGTAAATATAAATAATGTACAATATGTCAATAGAGAATGAGACTAACACAAGTTAAGGAGTAATTTAGGGGAGGTGTGGCGGAGTGGTCTTGCCACTGGACTGGTAATCCAATGGACCCGGTTTAGAATTCCAATATGTCAACGGGAAGATATTATTGGGATGGATATTGTGTTGTACCTAGGTTCAGTGCATTACCACAAAGCACACCGAAATGCCAAAAAATACCCTCATTGTTCCCTGATTAAATAGCACTGTATGAATATTCCCATATTCAAAATATGCTACAGGGGAGCAATGCCTAGTGAGTTTATTGTTCAATAGGTGGCGTTCTGAGAGTGAGGGTCCGAGTCTGGGGGATTAGATGGTGAAGCACTGAGGCGAAGCAGCTTCAGAGATGGGACTGCTTCGAGCCGTGAATGGGTGCTTCACATGACTCACTCCCTAGACTGGAACAAGACCTCACTGGCCTCGTCGTGTTCAGTGGTGGACTGTGCAGGCTCTCAGCCTATGCCCAAGTGGGAGTAGTTGGAATATAGAAAAACATAAAATAAAATCATGCTAACACGAAACAAATACAAGTTTGAGATTACTTAGCAAATGAAAGGAAAGAAAAGTTTAGAAAGCCGATCAATCTGAGGAACACTTTAACCAAATCTAAAAACACATTATAATCGTAGATGACTCGTGAATCCCAAGGGTAGGTTGTGGTGCTGGTGTAAGAGGAGGGACTCGGTTATTGTTCTGATATAATCAGTATATATATATATATATTTCGTGCATCTGCTGAAGGAAAAATGCACTTTGAATTCTGGTATGTAATATATTATAATACATAGTAATTTCCTATTTGGTCTACCTATTTTATCAATTGCTTGTAAACTGTTGCATAATACACTTAAACTAAGGATAAATTTCTCAACATAATCTCACAAATCGTCGCAGAAACACAATATTTGATGCAATTCTCTTGTGAAGTTTCAACACATTAAGCCCCCCAAGTTTCAACACATTAAGCCCCCCAAGTTTCAACACATTAAGCCCCCAAGTTTCAACACATTAAGCTCCCCAAGTTTCAACACATTAAGCTCCCAAGTTTCAACACATTAAGCCCCCAAGTTTCAACACATTAAGCCCCCCAAGTTTCAACACATTAAGCCCCCCAAGTTTCAACACATTAAGCCCCCCAAGTTTCAACACATTAAGCTCCCAAGTTTCAACACATTAAGCCCCCAAGTTTCAACACATTAAGCTCCCCAAGTTTCAACACATTAGCCCCAAGTTTCAACACATTAAGCTCCCCAAGTTTCAACACATTAAGCCCCCAAGTTTCAACACATTAAGCCCCCCAAGTTTCAACACATTAAGCCCCCCAAGTTTCAACACATTAAGCCCCCAAGTTTCAACACATTAAGCCCCCCAAGTTTCAACACATTAAGCCCCCCAAGTTTTCAACACATTAAGCCCCCCAAGTTTCAAACACATTAAGACCCCCCCAAGTTTCAACACATTAGCCCCCCCAAGTTACCCCCGCAGAAAACGGGAAGTTGCCGAGAAATAAAGTAAAAAACCTCAGTGTGAAAGAAAGACAGATTGGATTCAAGTGAGAGAGGAGTAGAGAGAGCGAGAGAGTGCTTGAAAAAGATAGGGAGGAAAAATCGTGCTGTATAATAATTATACTAAAATGGTTTTATATTTCCCAGTAACAAAGCCATTCCATTTACTTTAACTGTACTGTACAATATATATATATATATATATATATATATATATATATATATATATATAATCATTATTGGCAATATATTTCTCATTTTGTGCTTAGGTCACAAAACGTGAAATGTTCAGGAGTAGTCAGGGTCAACAGTAGTTAAAGCATTTATTTCTGACTATGCAGATAATGTGCAGATATTGGTTAACATATACCATCACTAAAACATATACACATTTGGTCACAATATCCTAGTTCATCCAGCTGTGGTTTAACTAAAGTTGTTTATTATTAGTTTCAAGCTCAATTACTAAATCTGTCCTTTGTACCCAGCTCAGTTAATCGATAGTATATATTGGTTTCAAACGTGTGACAATTGGAGTGTGTGTGTGTGTGTGTGTGTTTATTTTGTTGACCCCAATAACATTTGATGAAACATTTATTTTCTGTTTTCTGGTTATTATTAGTCGGCTATATTCATATCAGGAAAGATATATGGAAATCAGAGGGTTAATTCAGTGTCTACTCTTATAATTCCCACTGATCCTTCCTAAATTGTACATCATCGTCTAATGATAACCAGAGTATACTGACAAAATGCGTCATAACCTTCAAAGGGTTAATGCTGATATGTATTGAAGCCTCGAACTAAATAATCGAAGCTCCGGAATTCAATTATCCGATAAAACACTAACAAGGAGATTCAATGCAGCCCGATACAGTTTCGAAAATACGTGTATCAGAATTAATGGCCGCGACTATACATATTTATCTCTCACAGTAAAACCCTTAATTGTGGGGATAGTTGGTGGTGTTGATGGTATATATACTGTATATCCCCCTCCTCCATCCCCACAGTAAGATCCTTGACTGTGGGATGGTGGGTGGTGTTGATGATATATATATCCCCAACCCCCCACAGTAAGACCCTTGACTGTGGGGTGATGGGTGGTGTTGATGATATATATATATATATATATATATCCCCCCTACACCCCACCCCCACAGTAAAACCCTTGTCTGTGGGGATGGTGGGTGGTGTTAGAGGTGTATATATTCCCCCACCCCCACAGTAAAACCCTTGTCTGTGGGGATGGTGGGTGGTGTTAGAGGTGTATATATTCCCCCACCCCCACAGTAAAACCCTTGTCTGTGGGGATGGTGGGTGGTGTTGGAGGTGTATATATTCCCCTACCCCCACAGTAAAACCCTTGTCTGTGGGGATGGTGGGTGGTGTTGGAGGTGTATATATTCCCCCACCCCCACAGTAAAACCCTTGTCTGTGGGGATGGTGGGTGGTGTTGGAGGTGTATATATTCCCCCACCCCCACAGTAAAACACTTGTCTGTGGGGATGGTGGGTGGTGTTTGGAGGTATATATTCCCCACCCCCACAGTAAAACCCTTGTCTGTGGGGATGTGGGTGTGTGTGGAGGTGTATATATTCCCCCCCCCCACAGTAAAACCCTTGTCTGTGGGGATGGTGGGTGGTGTTGAGGGTGTATACTTCCCCCACCCCCACAGTAAAACCCTTGTCTGTGGGGATGGTGGGTGGTGTTGGAGGTGTATATATTCTCCCACCCCCACAGTAAAACCCTTGTTTGTGGGGATGGTGGGTGGTGTTGGAGGTGTACATATTCCCCCACCCCCACAGTAAAACCCTTGTCTGTGGGGATGGTGGTGGTGTTGGAGGTGTATATATTCCCCCACCCCCACAGTAAAACCCTTGTCTGGGGATGTTGGTGGTGATAGAGGTGTCTATACGCCCCCACCCCCACAGTAAAACCCTTGTCTGTGGGGATGGTGGGTGGTGTTAGAGGTGTATATATTCCCCCACCCCTACAGTAAAACTCTGTTGACTGTGGAGATCATGGATGGTCTTGATGGTATATACAGTATATATTTATCTCCCACAGTAAAACCATTGACTGTGGGGATAGTTGATAGGGTTGATAGTATATATATAAATTTCTCCTCCACAGTAAAACCCTTGTCGGTGGAGATCGTGGGCGGCGTTGAGGGCGTGTCGGTCGGGGTGTGGGTGGAGCTGGTGTGTCGGGTGGTGGGGTCGAGGCCCCCCGCCACCATAACCTGGTGGAGGGGGGCGCACACCAACACTATAGTTAACACAACGGTTAGTATTATACCACACATACACACACACACACACACACACACACACACACACACACCAACACTGTAGTCACACGACGGTTAGTATTATACCACAAACACCACACACGAACATATATATATATATATATATATATATATATATATATATATATATATATATATATATATATATACCACACACACACACCCACACACACACACCAACACTGTAGTCCACGACGGTTAGTATTATCCACAACCCACACACGCAGATATATATATATATATATATATATACTGTATATATATATATACACACACACACACACACCAACACTGTAGTCACACGACGGTTAGTATTATATCACAAACACCACACACGCATATATATATATATATATATATATATATATATATATATTATATATATATATATATATAATAGATATATATATATATACACACAACGACACCCACACACACACACACACACCAACACTGTAGTCAACACGACGGTTAGTATTATACACCGCACACACACACCAACACACATCACACGACACACACAACACACACCAACACTGTAGTCAACACCACGGTTAGTATTATATCACACACACCACACACGCACATATAAACACACACACACACACACACGCACACACCACATCTCACACCACACACACACAACCAAGTGACGGTGTTTTATCGGTACAGACGTTAATAATACATGCTTACGAGTACATTTTTCAATTTTGAAATATAAATAAAACTATATAGATCAAACTTACCCTGACCTAACCTACCTAACCTAAACTAAAACACAATGTTTTAAATTGTATTCAAGATGTGTGTACACTTAAACTGTCGGCCTAAACTACATGTACAGTCACGATCATAAATGCTCGACGACAAACAGATAACGTTACCTCCTTCAACACTAGAGGTTTATAGTTAGCTAAATAAAATCATCTGACGGTAGCAAGAATGAAGTAGAGAAATCGTTTTGAGTTTCAAAATTAAGGTTAGCAATACATTTCAAAACAAAGGGGCGAACGTTATCTGGTTGGTGTCGCAGCATTTATGCTCGTGACTGTACCTGCAAACCTACCCATTTAGTCAATGTTGTACCTTTAAAAAAAACCCGCTTCCCCCCCCCACCCTCCCCACACTTTCATATCCTTGTTCCAAATAGGTAGGCCAGAAATCGTGAACCATAACCTCTGCAACTTAAAAATGGTTAGAGCAAACGGGCTGTAAACTTCCACAGCAATTCCCTGACTGACCCTTTCAAAATGTGGAAGTATGAGCTCGATTATTCTAGTACTTTGTGAGTTATAGTGGTTAATGTTCAAGATTGTTGGCCTACTTATTTGCATCAGGGCATAGTATAGTAATATCCTTCGTGTCACAGAATCAGGCCCGACACTATGTTGAAGTAAATTTACACTGATATAATACGCTTTCAAATTAATAACAATATGCATTGTATCTCCACTTCATGCCTGCCTTCACTGTATAGTGTATTCTGTAAGGTGCATGGTATACCAGGTATTATTATATATACAGTATATATATATATATATATATATACAATCAAAATATCTTTCTTACTGAAGATAAACATTACTGCCTCCCTGATATAATGTGCACATAACATGAAATTGACAGCCTATCATACTAACCTTATCCTAACTGCTTCTCCCCTTGGATGGTGTTGTAGGTTCTTAACGGCGGTAACGTAACGACTGGCTCCATCAAGTTCTCCCCCACACGACTAGATGATGGTCAGAGGGTTCGGTGTGTGGCTGCCAACCCTCAGATTCCTGATTATCAACTGGAAGACTCGGCAATACTCAACGTTCGCTGTAAATATGATTCTTGTTTTGGTGTTGTTTACTATAGTATATTAATAAGTAGGCCATATACAAGTTGGCATTTAACCTCTGTAATTAAGAAAAGGCTGGAGCAAATGGGCTGTATACCTGAGATCCCTAAAAATTACCTGGAGGACTCGGCACTCCTCATCGTTGTGGTCCTGTTTTATATGGTTTACGACAGTACATTAGTTATAAGTAGGCCATACATTTTGGCATCTATCCTCCGTAATAAAATAGGGGTAGAGGAAATGGGCTGCATACCTGAGATCCCTAATTATGAACGGCAACACTCTATACTTCTCGAAGTGCGCTTTGAGTCTGCTTCCTCTTAATTGATCACTTGCGAGTTCGGGATATAAGGAAGTTAGAGCTGTTTACATCGATATTTAGCAGACATTAGTAAGTTTTTGTGTGAGTTATTAATGGATTAAAAGTTGGTTGAATTTGATTTTATTTTATATATGCAATACAACCGTAGTAACTGGTAAATGTCGATATTGTTAACTCCAACTTCCTTAAAGCCTCAAACTCCCAAGTAGTCAATTGGTGTTGATTCCTACTTCTGATAAGCTATCCAATGAGACAGAATAATAACAAATAACCACCATATGAGGAGGAGCACTTTATGAACAACGTTTCACATAATTTTAGCCTCTTCAGGTCCTTCAGTGACCCAAGGAAGCTATCTGTGAAACGTTAGCAATAAAGTGCTCTTTCTTAAATGTTGTTTTTATGTCTATTTGTTTGGAGTTTATTTTAACACAGAAAATAATATTTACTTAGCAATGCACAGTGACGGACAGTAATTTGGTTTAAGGCGAACTGGAAATAGTTATTATATGTTAACTGGCGGAGCACATACACTTGCAAGTAGTTTGTTTGTTGTTAATATCTCGGGGGATTGGTTCTTCCGAAATGATTGTCTGTTCTTTCCAGCTGATGGTAAATTGAATCCCTTAGCACCTGATTTATCGATTCTTAATGGACAAATATGATACTGCTATGTCTCTGTGTCATAATATTGCCAAGTTTTCATAATTATCAAAACATTTCGTTACAAAATCTAGGTAATAGCCGAGTAATCAGGATGGCGAGATAGCAATTTACCATCAGTTAAAAATAAACTAACTATAGTGATAGACAATTGATATTTATATTACTAATATATCTATTGATAATTATATGGACGCTTCTCATAATTCTGCAACTGGTAGAACAAGAATGCTATAGAAAAGCCAATGACTCGATTCCCACTTTCTATATCATTGTGGATGCAAGTGAGTAAGGTTTGGGTGAGTGGTGGTGGTGGGTGAACAGGAATTATTATGAGGTGATTGTCAGAGTGAGTGAGAGATAGTGACGTTTGGGTGAAGAGTGGTTGTGGGTGACAACTTGGGCTGCTCTAAGCAAATTGAATGGTGTCAAATAAGATTACGGAAGAGATTGTGCATTTTCAGGGGGTAGGGTATATATTTTGGTCTATTTTTTCTGTTTTTATTTATTTATTTTGTTTTCTCGCTAGACCTCTATCAAATTTAAAATAACACACAAAAGAACCCCCATGTGGTGATGGGCTGGTCTATCAGAGTGAGAGCTGAGCAATCTCTGCCATACCCATAGCTTACTCTGACTGTTCCTTTTACTTATATATTTTCTAGATCTCAAGTGACGGCGTCTCTTCCGTGGATTGACCTCCCAATCTACCAAGATTGGAAGCCAAAGCGTCACATTTTCCCCTTGCCCCTCAACTTTCTCTTCATAATTGCTGAGGGGCACAGGGCCCTGGGTGGGGCTTTGGTTTCCCGGGCGTTTCCGCACCCTCCTCAGCTCCCCGCCATGGAGTGGCTTCGGTCACCCAGGCTTTATTGTGGTCGGCGGGTAGGGTTCTGTGGGGGCGCTCGGTTATGGCCTTGGCCTTGCTCGGGGCCTTGGGGCTGTTCGGCCAGGCATCATGGGGAACAACAACAACAACAACAACCCCCTTTGAAATATATTTGTAAATGTTTTGGTAGAAAATTTCTCAGCAGAAGGCCAGCCCCTCCTAAACTTACAAGCTCGCTATCGCTTACCAGGTAAGAAATCAACACCTAAGTGTCACGATTGGTCTTGAAATCTGCACACTAATTGGGCGAACGCGTTCAAATCTCAAAACTAATGGGGTTAAACATGAGTGGGGTCTAGAATAAACGACATACCTCACCTTTAAAGCATATTACTGGTGAAAATAAACGTCAAGTTGTACGGAAAATTCCTGAACTTGGTTAGACGAGGTGTGGAGAACACTTCTATATCCATTATTTAAATTGTTATGATACTTTCAAAGGCCTTAAAAGCGGCAGGGCCCTATAAAATATTAATTTGACCGTGAACGCTATCTATATGCAAATACTGGGTTGGGTTTTTCAGTTCGTCCTTCATCCCAAATGGAAGTAATATTTAGATAAAGGGACCAGTTTCAACAGTTGACCAAATATCTGCACTCGACATCCACGTCAAACGCTGATTGGTGTTTCTGCAAGAGATGCATGTAGGTTGTACCGGAGTAAACAACAACAAAAGGCGGTAGATTCAATGCAAAGTGTCACAATTGTACATATTTTGCTGATCCCTGGACAAAATTAGAGATTGTAAATCTTGTGTCCGAAGCAGTGTGAGGGAGTTCAGTAGTAAGATGAAAGACGTGTTCTAGCATCTTCACATTATACCACAGACGTGGAGCTACCGTACTCGTCCGCCTGGTTACCGATGAGACCTGTTCACTTTTTCACTATCCATGATTCAGATATACCAAATAAATTAGTGATTTTAGCTAAGTCCTCGGAGAATCTAAAAACTGGCCTTGAAGTATTGCTGAAGGAGTCAGAACTGCTAAGATTAACGATATCTTGCACTCATGTTAATGCTCAAATATATTATATTTTCTTCTTAATAAAGTGGGTACTGCTTTAGCGTGCAGTCTACTGCGCACCCGTGGTCTACCGTTATGGGTTAGTTTTGTATCCCATGTACTAGGTATTAGGAACAAGTACTTGCTGGTAGGTAAGGGTTAGTGTTGTATACATCCCACCTACCGGGTACTAGGAACCCGCGCTAGCTGGTAGGTAAAGGTTAATTTTGTATCCCATATTCTGGGTACCAGAAACCCTCACTAACTGGTAGGCAAGAATTAGTTTTGTATCCAGCCTACTAGGTCTAGGTTAGGTTAGGTTAATACTCACACTAGGTCTCAGAAAGAATAATCATTAATAAAATGCTTAACACACTTTTGGGTGTTTTTAAATGTGACCCAGTAGACTGCAGACTAAAGTGTGAATGTCCCGGTAGACCGCACGCTAATGCGGCACCATAAAGTGTATTTACAGTCACGAGCATAAATACTGGGACATGTACTAGGTGACGTTAACTCATTCATCATTTGAGGTTTATACTAAGCAAATAGAAAACGTCTGACGGCATCTAAAATTAAGCAAAGAAATCGTTGTGAATCTGAAAATATAGTTTAGCAATGCCTTCCAAACGAAGGGGCGAATATTATCTGCCTGATATCACAGTATTTATGCTCTTGACTGTACAGTATTTATACTTTAAATTGCGCTGCACGAGTTTATGCCATTTTAACTAATGAGTAACCAATTAGGTAATGCTGCGGACACATATAGATATTGCATAGACTCAAACAGTGCGAAAAACTCTATTCATATTTATCTCACAAATGCCTTAAACTATTTTTATTTAATTTATTTATCAATTTAGAATTGTATATATTCCTAAATGCTTCTTCACTTATACTTGCCCTGATAATTACAGAAGTTTTTGCTTATATTTTTCTCTCGTAGTCAGGGCGGAGGTGGAGCTGGCCTTTGGTGCGGCTCTGAACCCCAAAACTATCAAGGAGGGAGACGATGTTTACTTTGACTGTATCACCCACGCCAACCCTCCCGTACACCGAGTGTCATGGTACCATAACGTAAGTACACAGACGATGTTTACTTTGACTGTACCACCCACGCCAACCCTCCCGTACACCGAGTGTCATGGTACCATAACGTAAGTACACAGACGATGTTTACTTTGACTGTACCACCCACGCCAACCCTCCCGTACACCGAGTGTCATGGTACCATAACAAAAGTACACAGACGATGTTTACTTTGACTGTACCACCAACGCCAACCCTCCCGTACACCGAGTGTCATGTTACCATAACGTAAGTACACAGACGATGTTTACTTTGACTGTACCACCCACGCCAACCCTCCCGTACACAGAGTGTCATGGTACCATAACGTAAGTACACAGACGATGTTTACTTTGACTGTACCACCCACGCCAACCCTCCCGTACACCGAGTGTCATGGTACCATAACGTAAGTGCACATACGATGTTTACTTTGACTGTACCACCCACGCCAACCCTCCCATACACCGAGTGTCATGGTACCATAACGTAAGTACACAGACGATGTTTACTTTGGCTGTACCACCCACGCCAACCCTCCCCGTACACCGAGTGTCATGATACCATAACGTAAGTACACTGACGATGTTTACTTTGACTGTACCACCCACGCCAACCCTCCCGTACACCGAGTGTCATGGTACCATAACGTAAGTGCACAGACGATGTTTTCTTTGACTGTACCATCCACGCCAACCCTCCCGTACACCGAGTGTCATGGTACCATAACGTAAGTACACAATATCACACCCGTATGTACAGTTGACGCCATAGTCTCTTCCATAGCTGCAGTTGAGGACGGCCATCGCTCACTTCCTCATCCTATCAACTCTGGTGTTCCTCAGGGCTCTGTCTTATCTCCTATTCTCTTTCTAATTTTCATAAATAATAATCTCAACTGTACCTCCAGTCCCATGCATTCATAGGCAGACGACTCTACCTTACACTACTCAATTAATTTTTCAGAACGCCCCAGCGAGCAATCCCTCAAAGACAAACGTATTGAAGCCATAGAACACTTAACTTCTGATCTAACTACAATTTACAATTGGGGCAGAGAAAACCTTGTTGCCTTTAATGCTTCCAAAACCCAATTTCTCCATCTATCTACCCGTCCGGAACTCCCAGCGGACTATCCCTTATTCTTTAACAATACAAAAATCAATCCTTCATCTTCTCACAATATTCTTGGTGTCTCTTTTTCTGCTCTCACTTGGAAGGACCACATAACCAGTCTTGCTAAGGCAGCCTCCCAGAAGCTGGGTGTGCTCAAGCAGCTCAACCGTCTCAATGGGTACTTTACCCCTGCACAGCTTCTTGCTCTGTACGTCTGGTGCGTCCTTGTATTGAGTATTGTTCACATGTGTGGGGAGGATCCTCTCACACCGCACTCCTAGATAAAATGGAAAGAAGGCCTTTCGTATAATTAACTCCCGTCCACTCACCAACTCTCTGCAATCTCTCTCTCTCAGTCGCAATGTTGCATCTCTCTCGCTATTCTATCGCTACAATAATAATCAGTGTTCCTCTAAGCTCTCCCAGTGTATACCACATCCTCTAGGTAGGGCACGTCGTACCTGTCTTGCAACACAATCCCACCCCTACTCTGTGCAACTCTCTAACCCAAGAGTGAAACATTACTCTCAGACTTTCTTCTATTCAACAGCTGAGCTCTGGAACTCTCTCCCAGAATCAGTCTTTCCCTCTTCCTATGACTTAAATTGCTTCAAACTCCGTGTGTCCAGGCATTTTGGCTCGAAAGTCCCTTGATTTTGGCTCTGTCACTCTTTCAACTCTGGGGGAGGCACTTGCTGCGGGCAGTTCTGCCTTTTTCCTCCCTCACTCACATAGACAAAATAAAACGTACCCTGTTCCAAATAAGTAGGCCAAACTCTTTAACATTAACCTCGTTTTCTTGTGTTTCTTGGGCATATATCTTCTTGTTCTGTGCAGCTAGTAACATAATAACGGAAATACAAAGAGGACATATATACCTTTCGGTATCAGTCCTCATTGTGATGGACAAAATGATATATAATTATGTGTTGTAACCATTATATATGTATGTAAATTTGTTTATGACAATAAATGTTTTGAATTGAAATTGAAAATATAACTCAAACACGACTAGAGTAATCGAGCTAATAGTTCTACCATTTGATAAGTCTCTTTACCACGTTCCAAATTAGTAGGCCAAACCTATTTAGCATTAACTTCTATATCTCACAAACGACTACAGAAATCGAGGTAATAGTTTTACCATTTGGGAATGGTCAGGCAGGGAATAGGTGTGGAAACTACAGGCCCATTTGCTTTAGCTCTTTTTGCGTTATAGATGTAATGATTCACGATTTCTGGCCTATCTATTTGGAACAGGGTATAGACCATTCATAGGAATTCGTGGACCCCTTATGTGTTTCTGTTTGCAATAATAACTATTGTATCTGGTTTGGTTTTGGATAGAACTTGATTTTCAATATAAAATATAAGGTATATAGTTTTGTAGATGATGTATAAAAAATGATATACATCAATTAGTTCCAGAGATATACTTCCATAATAAGAAATAGGTGAAGTCTAGGAATATAACTGGAGTGGGCTAGAGACTATGGTATCGGAGTGTACAATTATAGATAGATGAAACAGACACATGTGATGGAGAGATCTGGTTTAAGGGACGGTATTCTATTATTGTATTTGTTGTTATTATTATTATTTTATATGTTATTCTAGTTTTCTCCCCAGACCTTTACCGAGCTTAATAAACACCCCTAAGACCCCCCTTCAAGATATATTTGTACATTTTTCGGTAGTAACATGTCCCGACCGAAGGCCGATTCCTACTACATTACAAGATTGCAATCGCTCGCCAGGAATAAAATCGATACCTATTTGGCACGAAAGGTCTGTATATTGACAAAGCAATGAGGCGAAAGATCGCCAACATAATGGGGTGAGCATCTTAAACTATAATACATAGTGGGACTAAGCATGAGGGAGAAAGGGGTCCAGAACAAACAAATACCCCCCCTTAACGTTTCCAGCACCATGGATTATTCTGCAGTATAATCGTGTGTGAATTTTATGTTTTGTCTGTGTTTGTTCATTGTTCTGTCTTGTGTTTTGTGTTTTCCCTGTTCTTGCTCTGTCTTGAGTCGGCCACCCTCAAGAAAATAAAAACAACAAAATAATAAAGTAGAGTAAAATAGAAAATAAAAATAAAATTATGAAAAGTGGGGATTGGGCCTGAGCATATACATAAATACATACATACATACATACATACATTAAGTGGGGATTGGGCCTGCGTATATACATACATACATACATACATACATAAAGTGGGGATTGGGCCTGAGCATATACATAAATACATACATAAAGTGGGGATTGGGCCTGAGCATACATATACATACATACATACATAAAGTGGGGATTGGGCCTGAGCATATACATACATACATACATACATAAAGTGGGGATTGGGCCTGAGCATATACATACATACATACATACATACATAAAGTGGGGATTGGGCCTGAGTATATACATACATACATACATACATAAAGTGGATTGATTGGGCCTGAGCATATACATACATACATACATACATAAAGTGGGGATTGGGCCTGAGCATATACATACATACATACATACATACATAAAGTGGGGATTGGGCCTGAGTATATACATACATACATACATACATAAAGTGGGGATTGGGCCTGAGCATATACATACATACATACATACATAAAGTGGGGATTGGGCCTGAGCATACACATACATACATACATACATACATAAAGTGGGGATTGGGCCTGAGTATATACATACATACATACATACATAAAGTGGGGATTGGGCCTGAGTATATACATACATACATACATACATAAAGTGGGGATTGGGCCTGAGTATATACATACATACATACATACATACACTGGGGATTGGGCCTGAGTATATACATACATACATACATACATAATCGTTAAGGGGGGATGCGCGTATAAATTTGCTCATTTATGTTTCCTTTTATTTAATTTGTGTTTTTATTTTCGTTCCTAGACTTCCATAAAGCTTAAAAAATCACTCCCAAAACCCTCCTTCAGGATAAGTGTGTACATTTTCGATAGAAAAATGTCCTGGCTGAAGGCCAGTTCCTATGGAAAAAAACAGGCTGCTATCGCTCGCCAGGAAAATATTGACACCTAAATGACACGAACAGTCTTAATATTGACAACGAAATGGGGCGAAAGGTCTTATAATCGCCAAACCAATGGACCGAACGTTTTGAAATATGAAAACTAATGGGGCTACACATGAAGAAGGAGAAGAACCAGAAAAATGACCCATCTCCCCTTATTGGATGGCTTTACCCACTCCTAACAACTTTACCACTTGAGGATTATGACGCGTTTTGGCACTTTGTTCTGGTTTATTCAGATTAGGAATGGTCTATGGACGTCAGAGGGTTAATTGACCACATGCGAGTTTCAGGCTATAATAAAGTTGGAGCCGTAAACATCGATATTAATCAAATGCAATCATAATGTAGGATTTTGATGGATAAAACGTGTACTAAATTGGGCTGTATGTACTTATAAACGTGATACAACCGCATTATAGCTGGTAATACTGCTAAATATCGATGTCTACAGCTCCATATTCCTTATAGAACGAAACTCGCTAGTGGTCAACTGAGCAAGTCATCACCCCATTAATTTACAGAGAACCATCTTGCACAGTACAAAATCGTCTATTAATAGCCAATATAAACTCCCTAAAGTGCATCATAATCCTAAAAGGGTTCAATGCAACTTCCTATCACCTTTGAACTATTAACCCGTACAATACTGGTGACGTCCTTTGAACTATTAACCCGTACAATACTGGTGACGTCCTTTGAACTATTAACCCGTACAATACTGGTGACGTCCTTTGAACTATTAACCCGTACAATACTGGTGACGTCCTTTGAACTATTAACCCGTACAATACTGGTGACGTCCTTTGAACTATTAACCCGTACAATACTGGTGACATCCTTTGAACTATTAACCCGTACAATACTGGTGACGTCCTTTGAACTATTAACCCGTACAATACTGGTGACGTCCTTTGAACTATTAACCCGTACAATACTGGTGACGTCCTTTGAACTATTAACCCGTACAATACTGGTGACGTCCTTTGAACTATTAACCCGTACAATACTGGTGACGTCCTTTGAACTATTAACCCGTACAATACTGGTGACGTCCTTTGAACTATTAACCCGTACAATACTGGTGACGTCCTTTGAACTATTAACCCGTACAATACTGGTGACGTCCTTTGAACTATTAACCTGTACAATACTGGTGACGTCCTTTGAACTATTAACCCGTACAATACTGGTGACGTCCTTTGAACTATTAACCCGTACAATACTGGTGACGTCCTTTGAACTATTAACCCGTACAATACTGGTGACGTCCTTTGAACTATTAACCCGTACAATACTGGTGACGTCCTTTGAACTATTAACCCGTACAATACTGGTGACGTCCTTTGAACTATTAACCCGTACAATACTGGTGACGTCCTTTGAACTATTAACCCGTACAATACTGGTGACGTCCTTTGAACTATTAACCCGTACAATACTGGTGACGTCCTTTGAACTATTAACCCGTACAATACTGGTGACGTCCTTTGAACTATTAACCCGTACAATACTGGTGACGTCCTTTGAACTATTAACCCGTACAATACTGGTGACGTCCTTTGAACTATTAACCCGTACAATACTGGTGACGTCCTTTGAACTATTAACCCGTACAATACTGGTGACGTCCTTTGAACTATTAACCCGTACAATACTGGTGACGTCCTTTGAACTATTAACCCGTACAATACTGGTGACGTCCTTTGAACTATTAACCCGTACAATACTGGTGACGTCCTTTTCATTATATTCTGGACACTATTAGACGATTTTACTCGGCTTAGGAAGGACGTCTACCCATTAAAAGACTACAGACTATCCCAATTATTTCTTTCAGTTACCTTATATTTTTTTTAAGCTTAATAAAATCGCCTAAATCTAGCTGATATAAAACATAAAAGACGTCATCGGTATTAATAGTCTTAAAAGGGGAGAGGGCCGGTTTTCTGGTACCATTTCTTCCTCATTAGTTTTGAGATTTTAAGACATATGCCCCATTAGTGTGTCTATTTTAGGACCTTTTACCCCATTTCTTTGTCAATTTTAAGACCTTTCGTGCCCTTCAGATGTCGATTTTTTCCTGGCGATCGATAGCGAGCCTGTAATTATGGAGGAACAGGCCTCCGGCCGTGATATTTTTCTACCGAAAAATGTGCAAATTAATTTCGAAGGATGATATAATGGGTGTTTTTTTATAGTTTGATGGAGGTCTACAGAGGAAACTAAACAAAAATATGAATATGTAAATATATAGGCCCAAAAAATTACCACTGTCCCCTTAATGCAACTTCCTTACATCTTTGAACTATAAATACATCCACAAAAGCCATTCATTATATTGATCCACAACACCTGACGTACCTGCCTCACCTTGTCTACAACTGTACACTAATGAACCAAAGTAAGCACACTCCTATTTGAACCTGTATCGACCCTAAGTACAATAATATCCTAAATGCTTCATAGTTTAGTTTTATAGTTTCAAAGATTCAAATAGTTATACTGTATATTTATTATGGCTTATAATATGTGTACACTATATGACACGAACTGTATATTTATTATGGCTTATATGTGTACACTATATGACACAAACTGTATATTTATTATGGCTTATATGTGTACACTATATGACACGAACTGTATATTTATTATGGCTTATATGTGTACACTATATGACACAAACTGTATATTTATTATGGCTTATATGTGTACACTATATGACACGAACTGTATATTTATTATGGCTTATATATGTACACTATATGACACAAACTGTATATTTATTATGGCTTATATGTGTACACTATATGACACGAACTGTATATTTATTATGGCTTATATGTGTACACTATATGACACAAACTGTATATTTATTATGGCTTATATGTGTACACTATATGACACAAACTGTATATTTATTATGGCTTATATGTGTACACTATATGACACAAACTGTATATTTATTATGGCTTATATGTGTACACTATATGACACGAACTGTATATTTATTATGGCTTATATGTGTACACTATATGACACAAACTGTATATTTATTATGGCTTATATGTGTACACTATATGACACGAACTGTATATTATTATGGCTTATATGTGTACACTATATGACACAAACTGTATATTTATTATGGCTTATATGTGTACACTATATGACACGAACTGTATATTTATTATGGCTTATATGTGTACACTATATGACACAAACTGTATATTTATTATGGCTTATATGTGTACACTATATGACACGAACTGTATATTTATTATGGCTTATATGTGTACACTATATGACACAAACTGTATATTTATTATGGCTTATATGTGTACACTATATGACACGAACTGTATATTTATTATGGCTTATATGTGTACACTATATGACACGAACTGTATATTTATTATGGCTTATATGTGTACACTTTATGACACGAACTCACGACAATTTACGATTTGACAATATCTACCCTCAACAGGAATTGAATCTATGACTCTTAAGGTAATTGGTCATATACAAAAATAAGTGGCCTGTGACTCATTGTTCGCGAATCAAGTCTTCTAATCTTCTTGTTTCCATTTGTATCACTTAAGAAATCTTCTCGGCATCTGCTAAACGTCTACTAGAAATATAATGTGCATACTAAAGTTTTAAACATATTGATAATTACGCCTTTACTGGGCAGCATAAACACCCCTACTGTTGTACTGTACATTATATTATACCATTTACTGGGCAGCATAAACACCCCTACTGTTGTACTGTACATTATATTATACCATTTACTGGGCAGCATTAACACCCCTACTGTTGTACTGTACATTATATTATACCATTTACTGGGCAGCATTAACACCCCTACTGTTGTACTGTACATTATATTATACCATTTACTGGGCAGCATTAACACCCCTACTGTTGTACTGTACATTATATTATACCATTTACTGGGCAGCATTAACACCCCTACTGTTGTACTGTACATTATATTATACCATTTACTGGGCAGCATAAACACCCCTACTGTTGTACTGTACATTATATTATACCATTTACTGGGCAGCATTAACACCCCTACTGTTGTACTGAACATTATATTATACCATTTCAATATATACCATCATATCTAATCGGATTAACTATATTTATCATAGTCTGTACTTGATCATTGGATTGCAGTACCGTCGAAGAATATATATTATAAAGCCAGTAATATAACGGGGATTAGTGTGTGTATTGCAATGAAAGCCTTTCTTTCTGGAACAGCTGGGGTTAAGGGGGGATGGGTGTATTTGTTTATTTTGTTTTAATATTTTATTTATTTTCTTCCTAGACCTCCATTAAACTTAACAAATAATTCCCTTTTAGATAGATGTGTAAATTTTTCGGTAGGAAAATGTCCCGGCCAAAGGCCGATTCCTCCTAAATGATAGGGCTCGCTGTTGCTCGCAAGGATACAATTTACACATACTGTAAATGGCGCAAAAGGTCTTAATATTGAAAGCAAATGAGGCGAATAGCCTTAAAGTCGCCAAACTAATGGACCAAGCGTCTTAAAATCTGAAAACTAATGGCACTAAACGTGAGGGAGAAGGGGGACCAGAAAAATCAACTATCCCCTCTTAACACGTGACATAATACAACATTTATCCCTTGAGGATTATGATGCATAGTGACTGTGTTCTACCTATTGTTAAACGATGTTATTCAGATTAGGAAGGGTATAGGAAAGTCTGAGGGTTAATTGAGATAGTTTTTAACTTTTTAATTCCCACAGATAGTTCCTAAGCTGTATAGAATCGTTTAATGATAGCCAGAACAAAATATCAAAACGCGTCATAATCCTGGAAGGAGATAATAAAGGTTCTTGTAACGTTAGACAATTTTAATACTGAAAATATATATTGTTATTAAACGTTGAAGACGTTTTTATATGAAAACAATTCTGTTGAAAAAACAGATCCATGGAATAAAAAGGAATATTGTAAAATCGCGAATCGTGATAGAGTGTTGAGGTAAAATTAGTCTGTGGGTTAAGGAGGCGTTCTGGTATTTTTTTGTCTATATAAATATTTCAATGTTTTTTTTTTCAGTTTCATTGCTAGGTATCCATCACCCCCAAGACCCCCTTCAAGATAAATTTGTAAATTTTTCGGTGGAAAAATGTCCCGGCCGAAGATTACAGGCTCGCTCTCCAGGAAAAAAAAATGATAGGGAACTGGCATGAAAGGTCTTAATATTGACACAATAATGGTGTGAAAGGTTTTAAAATCATCAAGCTAATGTGGTGAACGGCTTAAAATTACATTACTAATGGGGCTAATCATAAAGAAAAAGGGGGCCCAGAATAAAACTACTGCCTCCCCCTTAAAGGTGTGGTGGCAGAGAGAAATGTTTATGGTGGCCACAGGAAGGTCACCTGTTGTGTGTGGGATAAAGGTGTGGTGGCAGAGAGTAATGTTTATGGTGGCCATAGGAAGGTCACCTGTTGTGTGTGGGATAAAGGTGTGGTGGCAAAGAGTAATGTTTATGGTGGCCACAGGAAGGTCACCTGTTGTGTGTGGGATAAAGGTGTGGTGGCAAAGAGTAATGTTTATGGTGGCCACAGGAAGGTCACCTGTTGTGTGTGGGATAAAGGTGTGGTGGCAAAGAGTAATGTTTATGGTGGCCACAGGAAGGTCACCTGTTGTGTGGGATAAAGGTGTGGTGGCAGAGAGTAATGTTTATGGTGGCCACAGGAAGGTCACCTGTTGTGTGTGGGATAAAGGTGTGGTGGCAGAGAGTAATGTTTATGGTGGCCACAGGAAGGTCACCTGTTGTGTGTGGGATAAAGGTGTGGTGGCAGAGAATAATGTTTATGGTGGCCACACGAAGGTCACCTGTTGTGTGTGGGATAAAGATGTGGTGGCAGAGATAAATGTTTATGGTGGCCACAGAAAGGTCACCTGTTGTGTGTGGGATAAAGGTGTGGTGGCAGAGAGTAATGTTTATGGTGGCCACAGGAAGGTCACCTGTTGTGTGTGGGATAAAGGTGTGGTGGCAGAGAGTAATGTTTATGGTGGCCACAGTAAGGTCACCTGTTGTGTGTGGGATAAAGATGTGGTGGCAGAGAGTAATGTTTATGGTGGCCACAGGAAGGTCACCTGTTGTGTGTGTGCTAAAGGTGTGGTGGCAGAGAGTAATGTTTATGGTGGCCACACGAAGGTCAGCTGTTGTGTGTGGGTTAAAGGTGTGGTGGCAGAGAGTAATGTTTATGGTGGCCACAGGAAGTTCACCTGTTGTGTGTGGGATAAAGGTGTGGTGGCAGAGAGTAATGTTTATGGTGGCCACAGGATGGTCACCTGTTGTGTGTGGCTTAAAGGTGTGGTGGCAGAGAGTAATGTTTATGGTGGCTACACGAAGGTCACCTGTTGTGTGTGTGTTAAAGGTGTGGTGGCAGAGAGTAATGTATATAGTGGCCACACGAAGGTCACCTGTTGTGTGGGGGTTAAAGGTGTGGTGGCAGAGAGTAACGTTTATGGTGGCCACAGGAAGGTCACCTGTTGTGTGAGTGTTAAAGGTGTGGTGGCAGAGATTAATGTTTATAGTGGCCACACGAAGGTCACCTGTTGTGTGTGGGTTAAAGGTGTGGTGGCAGAGAGTAACGTTTATGGTGGCCACAGGAAGATCATCTGTTGTATGAGTGTTAAAGGTGTGGTGGCAGAGATTAATGTTTATAGTGGCCACACGAAGGTCACCTGTTGTGTGTGGGTTAAAGTGTGGTGGCAGAGAGTAATATGTTTATGGTGGCCACAGGAAGGTCACCTGTTGTGTGTGTGTTAAAGGTGTGGTGGCAGAGAGTAATGTTTATGGTGGCCACAGGAATGTCACCTGTTGTGTGTGTTAAAGGTGTGGTAGCAGAGAGTAATGTTTATGGTGGCCACAGGAAGGTCACCTGTTGTGTGTGGCTTAAAGGTGTGGTGGCAGAGAATAATATTTATGGTGGCCACAGGAAGGTCATTTGTTGTGTGTGGCTTAAAGGTGTGGTGGCAGAGAGTAATGTTTATGGTGGCTACACGAAGGTCACCTGTTGTGTGTGGGTTAAAGGTGTGGTGGCAGAGAGTAATGTTTATGGTGGCCACAGGAAGGTCACCTGTTGTGTGTGTGTTAAAGGTGTGGTGGCAGAGAGTAATGTTTATGGTGGCCACACATAGGTCACCTCTTGTGTGTGGGGTAAAGGTGTGGTGGCAGAGAGTAATGTTTATGGTGGCTACACGAAGGTCACCTGTTCATTTGTCTGCAGTGTAGGTTGAAACATTATTGTGAGAGGCAAGAATAACTTAACAATATTTAAATCATACGAAAGCAATACTGTCTCCCTTCTGCGTACATATTCATATTTGCCTTGATTACAATACAATCGCCTCTGCTATATTGATATACTCCTCCTCGTCTTGTGCTGACTGATATATATATATATATATATATATATATACAGTATATACATACATATATACACGCACACACACACACCTTACACCCTGTGGCTCTATTCACCTAGCAATAATTAGGAACCTGGAACCTGACTTTTTATTTGGGGTAGTAAACTGTGGTAACCGGAATAACATGTACTAGACCCTGTGTACCCGGCTGGATAACTCACCAGAGCTATTCACCACAGGATCCTAGGGGCAATGTTAACCCTCCTGGCCCGGGCAGGTCCTCCCAAGGACAGTGTGGGCTTCCCGGGCGATCTGGCCGAAAAACGTCTAGGCCTAGGCTACCGTATTTTTGTTTAGTTTAACTGCTAGAAATTTCCCACGCATCTATTAACGTAATGCGGTTTCCAATCTGTAGAGTGGTGTTGAGTAGAGCTCTCTAAGTCAACTGGTTCAGTTGTGATGACGATTTCTGTGGAGCGAATTTTGCCACGATGTTTACAATATCGGAGCTTTTCAGACACTAATTTCGTCTGACGTCACAACAATAACATTGATCCGACGTCTCCTTATTGTTTTCGGAGGTGCGGTGACGCAACGATCGGCTTTGTTTACATGCGTCGGACGCACAGCGTTCAGACCAAGCTGAATAGGCTTTCAAGCTTACTGTCCAGGTAAGGACACCCGGGTTCCTGCCCATCTGCCGCGGTGTCCTTATAACATGCTGCCCGGGCAGGAAGGGTTAAGCAGATGAGTTCCTACACCAAGCGCAGCTTAGGGTATATGCATGTGTGTGTGTGTGTTCAAAGAGAGTAAGTGGGATGTGATAGGTAAATATCACTGTTATATCAATGCTGTTATATTAATATGCGTAACTCACATCGAAAAATAATATTACATCGATAAGTGAGCAATACAATTTGCACATACGCGATCACCTTTAGCTTGATACTTCACCCAGGTGGAGGTCTCTACTTTCGACCAGGTATTTTGAGCGAGCGTTTGCACTATTTATGTACACAGCTTCCTTTTAATTACTTGAATTAACTGCGGATGCAGTCATGTCACTTAAATAATACTGTTTATAAAGTACATCAACTAAAATTTAAAAAAATATATTGTATAACGAAGATTTTTTTTTTTTTTAGACTACAGGTACGTATTATTTCGATAAAATAAAAGCAATATTTAATTATTTACTGTACTTGTTTCCATAGCACTAATATTTCATAGACCTATATATAATTTTATTATGTTCATAATTGTATCTTAACCCGTTGAGCCCCGGCTAGTTATAATATTTTGTTCACCCCAGTCCCAAGCCATTTTCACTTCTTTTTTTTGTTTGCTAAAATGGAAGACAAGGATGAGAAATGAAAAAAAAAAAAAAAAAAAAATCACCTCGGACATTTTTTTTTTGGGGGGGGGGGGCCCCGGTGGGGGGTTGGGGGGGGGGAGCCTCAACAAAATTTGTTGAGCCAAAATGGAAGAGAATGGTGAGAAATGAAGAAAAAAATAAAAACAAACTCATTTCGGTCATTTGGGGGGCGGGGGGGGGTCGAAAGTTCGTCTCCCCTGCATAACCACCCGCCCGGGAGCACTAGGGTAAAAACTGAGTATGGCATTGTACGGCATACATCCTAAGGAGTGTCTCACATAAATCTCAAGCCTCTAGCTCCCATACGACCGGAGTAATGAAGGTTCAAAGTGGCAGTGAACTAAGGGTGTAAAGTATCCCCACTAAGCCCACCACCACCAGCCGCGCGGCTGTCTCGGCCCGCTCACACCTACTGGCCCGGCTCCCACACACACTACGGTACCTCCCCCTCCTATTCTCCCGCCATTTCCTTCCTTACGAGCCACGTAAGTGTTTTTTATATGTCGGACGCACGTGATGCGTCGCTGGGAGTTGGTGATCAAACACTGCCGACGTATCACGTGCGACGCTGGGTCTCACTGGGTTAATAATCTTTTCAGAATCGAATGATTGTAAAGAATGCAATATGCGCCTGCACTAAAGGAAACAAACAACTTCATGTTGTTGTTTGGTTATGTTGACAGGGACAAGTGTTGGACAGCAACCACAGTGCGCGCATCATCGTCTATAATATTACGGTTATGTTGACAGGGACAAGTGTTGGACAGTAACCACAGTGCAGGCATCATCGTCTATAATATTATGGTTATGTTGACAGGGATAAGTGTTGGACAGTAACCACAGTGCGGGCATCATTGTCTATAATATTATGGTTATGTTGACAGCGACAGGTGTTGAACAGTAACCACAGCGCAGGCATCATCGTCTATAATATAATGGTTATGTTGACAGGGACAGGTGTTGAACAGTAACCACAGCGCGGGCATCATCGTCTATAATATTACAGTTATGTTGGCAGGGACAAGTGTTGGACAGTAACCACAGCGTGGGCATCATCGTCTATAATATTATGGTTATGTTGACAGGGACAGGTGTTGGACAGTAACCACAGCGCGGGCATCATCGTCTATAATATTACGGTTATGTTGGCAGGGACAAGTGTTGGACAGTAACCACAGCGTGGGCATCATCGTCTATAATATTACGGTTATGTTGGCAGGGACAAGTGTTGAACAGTAACCACAGTGCAGGCATCTTCGTCTATAATATTACAGTTATGTTGAAAGGGACAGGTGTTTGACAGTAACTACAGCGAGGGCCTCATAGTCTACAATATTTCGGTTATGCTGACAGGGACAGGTGTTGGACAGTAACCACAGCGAGGGCATCATCGTCTATAATATTACGGTTATGTTGACAGGGAAATGTGTTGGACAGTAACCACAGCGAGGGTGTCATAGTCTATAATATTACGGTTATGTTGACAGGGATAGGTGTTGGACAGTAACCACAGTGGGGACATCATTGTCTATAATATTACAGTTATGTTGACAGTTACAGGTGTTGAGCAGTAACCACAGCGCGGGCCTCATCGTCTCGTCCTCTAGTCTGGTGCTGCAGAAGGTGAAACGGGGAAGAGCCGGGGTCTACAGTTGTGAAGCCCAGAATGTGGAGGGTCGGGGGGTCAGCAACCGTCTCAGTCTTAATGTTATGTGTGAGTATTATATGTATTATTATTTTCATAGTGAGGGAGAGCTGGGGTCTCTCTTGACTTGTGAGGCACATAACATCAAGGGGCGAGGGGTCAACAATGATCTCCGTCTTAATTTTATATGTGAGGATCATTAAAGTGCAAACCTAGCAAAACAAACAAACCAAAATAGGAACCGACAATATACACAAATAGTATATGTATATTATTACCATCATAGGGAAACAAAGCACAACAAACTACAGACATTTTTTATTTAAAGTTTGTAGTTCCTGATAATTGATTTTTTTTTTTTTATAAAACAATCTTAAATGAAGCATTTATGTTTTTATGTAATTGCGATTTTGGATAATTTTCGTCTTATTTATGTCTTAATCGTGAAATATAGCAACTTTATAATGAGGCAACTTTAAGTGAGGAGTACCTACACTAATCATAGCACATACATACTCGATTCTCTAACCACCTTGGAAACCGGCCCAACATTCATGATGTATTAATTATTAACGTCTATTATTTCTGTTTACACTGTCCATAATTTCTTTCCAATGGGCTCCTCCGATTACAGTCATATTTCTGCTAAATGTTCTGTCACTTCAATATTGCCAGCTGATCCTCCCATCCGGTTGCATTCGTGGTATCTTTATATACAGCTAACTTGGAGGTTCTTCTTTGTTGCTTCATGGGATAATATTTGCTTCCATTACTCAGCTGTGTATTTTTTAACGTCATGTAAATAGTATTGGTGTCGATAGTAATACCATGTATATATCGATGGCTAACTAGAAATTATTTTTAATTTTGAAGTATATGTATCAGTATCAACATTAAAATATTACATCTTTAATAATGCAAGAGATCCACGAATTCTTCTGACTGTGTGTATATGTCTGGTTTTAGTTGCCCCTGTGTGTAGTAACCCGGGGAAGAGAACCCAGGGAGTGGCCAGGACAGAGAGTGCTCAGGTGGTCTGTCAGGTCAACGCCTTCCCAACACAGGTCAGTCATGGGTCTAACAGATTGTTTCTTGTATCTGAGTAGTTTAAATTGGGAGTTTTTATTATAATAATGGGGGAAATTCAGTATAATTTGAGTAACGAAATGTCACCAATGGGACTTTCTTTTTCAATCTGGAGTTTAAAAGACCGAATGCCATTGTATTTATAGAGCGTACACTACTGCAAAATAAACAGTGTGTATTCATATATATTCATATATTATATGAAGATATATGAATGCAACATTCCCACCTTACATTCTAATACTGGAACCTGTGGAGACTAATTCTTCCATATTATACCATAGATGAGTATGACGTTGGGAGGTGGTATGTCGTTCTCATGCATAAGGGAGGTGTGGCAGAGTGGTCTTGCCACTGGCCTGGTAATCCAATGGACCCCGGTTCGAATCCCAATATGTCAATGGGAAGATATTATTGGGATGGAATTTGTGCTGTACCTAGTTTCAGTGCATTACCACAGCACACCGAAATGCCAAAAAAAAATACCCACATTGTTCCCTGATTAAATAGCACTGTATGAATATTCCCATCTTCAAAATATGCTACAGGGGGGCAATGCCTAGTGAGTTAATTGCTCAATAGGTGACGTTCTGAGAGTGAGGGTCCGAGCCTGGGGAGTGAGACTGTGAAGCGCAGAGGCGAAGCAGCTTCAGAGATGGAGTTGGGTTTGAGCCGTGAATATGTGCTTCGCATGGCACACTTCCTAGACTGGAACAAGACCTCACGGGCCTCACCGTGTTCAGTGGTAGAGTGTAAAGGCTATCAGCCTATGCCCGAGAGGGAGTAGTTGGAATATAGATTTTTTTTTTTTGTATTATATATGCAAGTGAATAATAATTGTGGACTTGAATGACATACTTATAAGAATGGATAAATGATGATGTTGACATGTGATGGTTCAACTTTTGAGGGACAAAAATATGTTTACAGGCCTTGTGGAAGCCAAGTTTAGTTACTGCGCAAAGTTACTACGTCTCCTCGTGAAAATGGGTCGCAGATTCAATATGTTCTTGTGAACATCATTTCACACATTACTTCCAAATTGACTGTTATTAATTCCCGGTTGAACTCATATGGTGAAAGGTGGAATTACTGATATCAATGATTATACAAACAAAAATAGTATTCTTATATTTAAGTAGACGTGAGATTTTATTGTTTAATTAATCAACCATATATTAGCCCTTATATCGACAAAACCTGGATGCTATTAGATGGGTTGCTTCAATTAAAATGCATTGAAGATGATAACACATTAATTATCTGTGTTTTTAAACTATCAATGGAAGTTAAATATTACTAAGCTATGATGAATAAAATAAAATCAATCTAAATGAAAACTACTCCATATCTAAATTTAATTCAATCTGAAACAATCTAATTTATATCAAAAGGTCTCACATAATAAAATTATATATTATAAGGGTTAATATTAGCCAGGAATTAACTCACCAATAGTTCCACGTGGCAATGAGGCAAGGGAGAACGTTTTACCCAATATGGTGGACAACGGGGAACGAGACTTCGGTCCCGAGACACGAGTCAAGTTAAAGAAAGAATAAATGATTACATGGGAATGGACATGAATATTATGCTTATCTGTCAGTCAGTCATGACGTCGATGAGAGCGTCGTGATGGTGTAGTTGTTTGTATTGCTGTCAGTGTATTGTGATAAGAGGCACAATAGCACGATCAACTGAGGGCAGAAAATAGATGTTAACTGGTTGGTGTTCGTGAAGGCTCTGGTCTTCCTCAAAGGCACACCTTGCTGCCTTGGCAAACGCCAGGAGCCCAAATTATCGTACCGCATCTAGGTTGCTCTATACGATAAATTATATTAATATATACGACAAATTCATATATACTACATAAGACCATGGCAATATTGCTTAGTAGCATATTAGGCCTTTTATAACTTAACTTATTTACAATCTTATAATATACGATCTACTCGTCCTACGTCGTGCTGCAGGAGGGATCGTGACGTCACAGAGACATACGGGATCACAAAAGAGTCATAGCCTATCGTATTTATGGTACACTCCCCCCACAAAAAAATACCTGAACCCTACCTTACCCGTATAGCCCCAGCGACGCGTCTGACGCGTCGGCGATGTATGTAACGCACAGCCCCAGAGACGCGCCTGGCGCGTCATCCTAATTGCGCCGACCGTAACCTAAGGTGTAGCCACTCAAGAGGGCTCAGATTTGTATGGGAACTGTGTACGTATCCCACGCAACCGTGCCGATGGTTGAAAACTCTCAAAGTCCACGTGCGTGCGCGCGAGCGCGCAATAACCTGTTTTTTTGGGGATAATTGCCTTCAATTTTTTACTCTTGTAAAATCCGTTTTCGGGGGCTCTGTAGGATCATATTTTAAGCTTTTTGAGCGGTTTTTCGTGGTTTTTCCTTCATTCCTAACCCATTCGCTATTGTTTCTGGAATAAAACAATTTTTTGAAAACCGGCCGGGTTCTGGTGCGCAAACATTACAAAACTAGCCGGGGCTCCACGGGTTAAACCTAAAGTTGCCCAGAGGCTATCTTCTGACGCCACAAGTCGACGGCGCCAGCAGCAGCACGTCTGGGACGCGTCCCGGTCTGAGAATAATCACCATCAGTAAGAGGTGAGTCGTTCCTTTGAGAATCCTCGGACCAACAATAACAGGTGGAGCATCAGATTGCAATGCGGAATCGAGCTCCAAAGCGTACAAACGTGCGATAGGACGAACAGTAGTTCCAGTGGCTGTCTTCAATAGCGCCACCCGCTCTACAGAGTCTGCCCCCTTGTATACCTCCAACACGCGGCCCAATTTCCAGTATAAACGAGGACTATCTTCTTTAACACCTTACGAGCGGCCTATGCGGTTTATTTATGTGTACCGCACAGCGGGGTGTTTTTAGCCAAAATAGGGCTGTTTACGTGATCATTTTCATGCCTAAATAAGACCCAGAACGTAAAACAAGTACCTATCCCTGAAAGGGCATAAACAGAGCTTTCGAATGACACCATAACGATCCTTGTATGATGGATAGTTTTCTTGCAATAACCGTGCAACCCGAGTGCAAAAAGAAGGTAATTCGGTACTTTCGGTACATAATTGAGTATGTAGCGAGTGAGAGAGGGAGGAGGGAGCTGAGATTTGTGTCAGTAGGTTCGCCGCGGTGGTCTGGAGCAGTCATACTCTCGCTAGTCTCCTGCCACCACTTGTCTCTCTCTCTCAGCCACATTACGTGCTGAAATTGCCACTCGAGTTATGTCGAGCGCCGCCACATAGTCCAGCTTTATTTAACTCGACTTATGTTGCTCGCCGCTAATTAAGGGTTAATTAAAACAACTTCACCAACTGTAGGTGCCATTGGTCTACCAGAGGGAGTAACACTCCTTTCCCTCAATGCTAGCAGATAATTATTCACTAATCCACCGTTTCCTAAAATCCTCGATTATCCTGGATATATACTGGTATCTCTTAGACACCGCTACCTCAGAGTACAACGAGGGATCCTCTAACTCTACTATGGACTGAAAATCAGATGGAAACGCAGTCAATGGTTTCCATATAGCAAGTGAGCTGGCGTTAATGGTAGTGGTTCTTGCAGGTCGGTGTGCACATATGTAAGCGGGCGATCATTCACGACTGCCTCTATCTCTGTGAGGACTGTCGTCACCTCACTCTTCTTTAATAGAGCACGTCCTACTACCGCTCTGAGTCATGACTTTACTATGCCGACACACCGTTCCCACATTCCACCAAACCAAGGTGCCTTAACTGGAATGAACCTCCATTCGCACTTCTTCTCTCCCAAAAAAGTGATGATAGTAGGATCACTACTCATATCCTTTAGATATTTTGATGCTTGGACATAAGTGGGAGCATTGTCGCTAAGAATGAGTTGAGGGAATGAACGACGGGCACAAAACCGTCTAAACGCCAGCATAAATTCTTCGCTAGACATATTATCACATAGTTCTAGGTGTACCGCTCGAGACGTTGCACAGGTAAACAATAATATATAAACCTTCTTATGCTCTCTCATCTTCAATGCCCCTGTGTAATATGCATAGCCTACGTGAGTTGCAGTTGGGATGTGTGTACATGCTTAGATTGATATGCAGGATTCGAAGTTGCATAATAAATCGTAGGCAGTGTCCACCAACCTTTAACTGTCTTCGTGGTGCGATGTATAAGGTGTTGATTTTCGGTGTGAGCATCCTGGGTTCGAGTTTATATCGAGAGGACTTCCCTAAGTGGTTAAGGCCCCATTAATTGCTCTTTCCATTCACATATGCATAGCCTACGTGAGTTGCAGTTGGGATGTGTGTACATGCTTAGATTGATATGCAGGATTCGAAGTTGCATAATAAATCGTAGGCAGTGTCCACCAACCTTTAACTGTCTTCGTGGTGCGATGTATAAGGTGTTGATTTTCGGTGTGAGCATCCTGGGTTCGAGTCCACGGACTGCCACATGTGTTTGTAAATTTCATTAATCGATTTTAGGAGTATGGTTGGTTGTTGGAAGGAACATAATAATCTAATCCTACAGGTTGGAAAGGTTCTACGTGCTTTACACGGCATTCAGGTAGAGGTGGAGCTGGTCCAGTTGCATATGGTTTACCTTTTAGTCTCTGGCATATTACACACTTTCTTACTACGCGTCGAGCTACTTGTCGAACTCTGGGTATCCACAATGTGAGACGTAAATTTGATATAATATGACATACCCCGTAGTGTTTTACTTCCCTATGTGCACGTATGATCAATAGATCAGTAACGTGATGTCTTGTTGGCATAAGTATAGGGCGGTTTGTGCCGTCTGGTACACCCGACCACTTCAGGCGACCCTCACACCTGATGAGGCCATTGTCTAGGTGCAACCTTAGTTGACGCACTATATTAGGCATTAATATCTTATTCGAGCCTTGCAAGGATTCTAGCTCATTGGAAAAGGTTTCTACTTGAACCCATTTGATCAAAGTTACTTCAGCTGCTTTAAATTCACGAGCATCAATGTTGTGACCCCTGTTGCAGAGTTGGCCCGTTACTTTAAGCTTGAGATTGGATACATATCGCAATACCCAAGCTACAACTCTGACTAGTTTATTATAGTCACCAAATCTTGCCCACTCTATGATAGGACCCGGTGGCTCATTTGGTTGGGCTGTAACTGCCACTGTTTCCAGTGGCAGAAGTCCCTCACCAACAGCATGCCAAATCGTCCATTCACTTTCATGGAGCAGCCACTTTGGACCATGCCACCACAATTCGGACTTCACTAACTGGATAGACGTTATACCCCTAGTTATGAGATCAATAAGGTTTTCTTTTGTATTTACATAATGATAAGCAACGTCTGGCAATAGGGCCCTAATCTCATCTACCCTATTCCTCACATAAACTGGCAGAGACTTCTTGCTATGTATCCAGTTGAGTGCGACCTGACTATCGCACCATACGTGAACGATTTCAATGTTTAACTCGCTCTCGTATGCTGCGTGTACATGTTGCACCAGACGTGCTAAGAGCAGCATGGCAGTCAATTTCATTTTAGGGATAGTTACCTTTTTAACCGGGGCTACCTTGGCCCGGGCTGTAACTAAATGTGCCCCAAATGAAGTAACAACATATATGGCTACCCCGTATGCCGTGGCGCTAGCATCGCAAAACGTGTGTAACGTAACGTCACCGAACGCCGCCACTTTACGAGGTATAGGTTTAGTACATAGGATGGCATACTCATTCAACAACAATGTCCCTTGGTCATTCAGGTCCTCGGGCAAACTGTCATCCCATCGTATTTTACATCTCCAAACTTCCTGCATTAGAATCCTAGCTCTTATGGTAATGGGTAATGCTAGACCCAAAGGATAACAAAATTGTGCAACTTTGCTCAACAGACTTCTTTTCGTGTGCGCTCCTGTCTGCTGAGCAAAAGACCTTGTTTGAAAAGTTAGTATGTCATGTTTAGGTTGCCAGATCATCCCCAAATTTTTGGACCTTTCCTGGTTAAGAGATGCAGTACCGTCCACCTGCATCAAACTCTGAAGATCTTCACTATTAGTAACCCACTCGCGGAGAAATAGATGTGCATCCGCAAACAATCTGCGTGCTTGCCAGTATGTATATAACAAATCATCCTGACATTCGCTAGAACCCTGCAAATTGTCTATATATAATCCGTGAGTTAGTTTACTTGTGTCCTCATGAGTGTCAGCTAGATGTTTTCTGATTGTGGCATTTAACAAAAACTGTGAACACGTGGCCCCAAAGAGTACAACCCGAAAACGGTATATTATGACCGGACTTTCAGAGTCGCTAATGTCGCTGAAATTTCTTGATGTCACTGGTATAGGCATACTTCCCCAGCCTAACCCGCAATAGATGTTGGGACAGGTCCGACACCATGGACGGACCTGTCAACAGGCAGTCATTTAGACTGGGTTGTTGACCTCGATGGGCTGAGCAGTCATACACCACCCATATTGGTGTGGTGACACTGTCTTTTCTTACCCCATGATGGGCCAGATAGTGAACCCTACCCTTCTTAATCGGTTCCTTGACATCGACTCTCTCAATAAAGCCCCTATCTTCATAACTCCGAAATACATCGTCATACGCCTGCTCGGTTCGTTAGACAATTTACGCTGTAATGCGCGCAAGCGACCTAATGCCAAACCATAGTTGGTAGGCAGGCTTATCTCACTGTTCTTCCAGGGTAAACTAACTTTATATTGCTTGTCTGAGGCACAGTAGCTCACAGACTCGTCAAACCTTTGTAGCGCAACTTCCGAGTCATAATCAGTCTCCATAGGATTAATGCCTATGTGATCCAATCTCCACAGTCGTTCCAGGTCGAACTCGGCAGCCATCTTAGGGTCACTAGGTTGGGAATCCTCCCTTCCCAACTCCTCTGCCGCGGTTACATTGACTTTATATATCGAGACCGTGTTGACCAGGACCTTCGACTATGTAGTATGCACCTTTCCGCTCATGCAATATCCAAATTTAGTGGGGATTAAAATTACACCACACATCTTTTTAAATCCAGGGTATACTACTTCATAATAATGATCCACACCAAGTAGAACATGCACCTCACTCTGATTTCCCATGGGATCTGACTAGTTATCCCCTTTGCTACGTAATGCGTTTTCCACCTTCTTCACTCCTACAGATACATATTCTGGTAGGATGTCTACTACGATACAAGTCATAAAGTACCCGTTTTTACGGTAGAAATATGAAATCTCCGCTATCTCGTAGTCTTGTTTATCAGTAACCCCTGTGAAGCCCAGTAATCGAAGAGTCTCAGCCCCTACGATTCGGTGCTTCAGTCCCACTAGTACGGACCTCTTTATAAAGGAACGTTGAGACCCTTGATCTAGAAGTACCCGACAAACTTTGTTACTGTCATTACCTTCCATGGGAATCTGAATTGTGGGCAATATAGTGGTGTCTTGCGTGCTACCTAGTGCCACAGTTGTAGTACCCTCGTTTTTGACGTCTTTGACTTTATCTGCTGTAGGACACAACTTATCAAAGTGATGTCCTTTGCAGTGGCGACAGGGCCTTAAGTATGTAGCAGTACATTGTCCCTGCTTACCATGTTCTTTAGACAACCTACACATAGCTTCAATCTTTTCGCCTGTGCTAGTTTTGTCTCATTTGTTGGGTACTTTACACAGAAACTCCATTTATGTTTGTTGTTACATAGCTTACATAGAATCTGAGCAGGTTTCTTATACGTACCCTCTTTCTTTTCTTTAGTCCCCACTTTCATGCTTACTGTTCCCCTCATCTCCACATTCTCACTCCCTCCCGACACATACTTTCTCCCTTTGTTCAACTGTAGATTATTGATTTCCTTACTGAACTGAGTTTTGAACTCCCCCAGCTCAAATGATCTAACCTTGTCAAGTATTGCCATAGGAAGCTTCTGACACAAGATAATGACTATCATTTCCTGTGTGGTAAGCCCTAGGGTGTCTAGCGATCGAGTATGGCATTCCATATTTGTCCTAATTTTTTTTAACTTCTCAACCTTATACTGTGGTTCTGTGAGCCTTAACAAGGCAACGACATGGGCCATCTTCAACTGCTCTTGATCCCCGTACGTGGACTTTAATAATTGTACTGCCTCAAGATAACTACCACCCACTACCGCAAAACCCTCTATCAAATGTAAGGCCTCTCCTTCCATTTGTCCCTTCAGATAGTGAAACATGCGGACATTATCCAAAGAGGATTCATGAACTGTAGACCGATATACGTCCCAAAAAGCTAACCACTCAGTCAACTTGCCCCCAAATGTAGGAAGATTGAGCTTTGGGAGGTGTACAGTATGTTTTGGGTCAGCCCTTCTATGGGCCTCATTCTCGCCTCCCTTCTTACTCGCGACGGCACGCTGTAATATGTGCTTCGCTCTAAAGACAGGTTCATCATAGAGGGCGCGATTATCACACTCTGTAGCTATCTCTTCCTCCTCTGTCATGTCTGCCACAATCACCTCACTCAGCGCCATAATACGACCGTGGGTAGCATGGACGTTTTCTAATCTAGCTTCCAATTCCTCTAGGTCAGCAGTAGTGATGAAAGTGTTGACGTCCACAATTAGCCTATTTAATACTCCCTGAAGTCCCGCCCTTTGATTTTTAGGGGCCTTGACCAGCACCCCACTAGACGGTGTCTCTTTATTGTCTTTATTCATTTTGCATGTAAGCCTATAGGCTATGTATCCAAATGTTACAAAAACAACGGCAAAATAATAGTCTAGTTAAGAGACGCCGACCGGCGGACTTCTATGTTATGGAGAAAAAATAGTACACAAAATAGCAATACCTACTAAAGGATCATATTGAACAAGAAAAAATGTTAGGTCAGGTTATAATAATGTCACAGGACGTCTGAAATGGAAAATAAAATTATTGGGGAAAGATGATGGGTGGGATGCAGAACTTAGGCAGGTGCAACGATGTGACCCTGCATTCCGGCTCTAACCATCGCTTGGCTACCCTTGCCAGTTTATAATAGAGTTGTTCCTGCATCCTGTTATATGTCCCCTTGTTCATTGCCTTAAAAATCCCTTACTGGTAGCTAATTCCCGGGTCTGGGCACCAATGTGGTAAACTATCAATGGAAGTTAAATATTACTAAGCTATAATGAGTCAAATAAAATCAATCTAAATGAAAACTACTCCATATCTAAATTGAATTCAATCTGAAACAAGCTACTTTATATCCAAAGGTCTCACATAATAAATTTATATATAGGGTAAGGTTATAAGGGTTAATATTAGCCAGGAATTAACTCACCAATAGTTCCACATGGCAATGAGGCAAGGGAGAACGTTTTACCAAATATGGTGGACAACGGGGAACGAGACTTCGGTCCCGAGACACGAGTCAAGTTAAAGAAAGAATAAATGATTACATGGGAATGGACATGAATATTATGCTTATCTATCAGTCAGTCATGGCGTCGATGAGAGCGTCGTGATGGTGTAGTTGTTTGTATTGCTGTCAGTGTATTGTGATTAGAGGCACAATAGCACGATCAACTGAGGGCGGAAAATAGATGTTAACTGGTTGGTGTTCGTGAAGGCTCTGGTGACCTGGTCTTCCTCAAAGGCACACCTTGCTGCCTTGGCAAACGCCAGGAGCCCAAATTATCGTACCGCATCTAGGTTGCTCTATACGATAAATTATATTAATATATACGATAAATTCATATATACTACATAAGACCATGGCAATATTGCTTAATAGCATATTAGGCCTTTTATAACTTAACTTATTTACAATTTTATAATATACGATCTACTCGTCCTACGTCGTGCTGCAGGAGCGATCGTGACGTCACAGAGACATACGGGATCACAAAAGAGTCATAGCCTATCGTATTTACGATAAATATCTTCCTTCCTTAAACATTTAGGTGAACTTTACGTGGCGCTTCAACGGGTCCTCAGAAGGCGAGTCGCTGCCCCTCCATGCCATCCAGAACCAGGGCACTTCCTCCCACCTTAACTACACCGCTGCCAGGGAACAGGACTATGGTACTCTGCTCTGTTGGGCTCATAACACCATCGGCTCTCAGAAGAAACCATGTATCATTCATCTTATACCAGCGGGTGAGTATACTTGCTGTCAGTGACTATTAGAAAATAACGGCCAACCTATATTGCAATAGTTCCAGCTGATTGACTTGTGCGAATGTGCTTATTACAACCTTTGTTAAGAATAAATCATTACTACAAGATGAGACATAGGATACAATCGCAAGAGCCAATCACCTGGAATTATAACATATAGGTGGCCCGTTATTTTTTCAGAGTCGCTGAATACGAGTATAAAATGAAATTCAGATATTTACAGGAGTGGTACACTCTAAGACATTTTTCGTAGCCTAAGTTTTCGAACACTATGCCGAATTTAGTAAAAAAAAAAAAAAATTCTTCACCTAATAATTCTATGCATTTCAAAGGTTCGTTTTGTTGTTCGAGGCTTCATATTTAAGCCAGAATATATGTTTACTTTGTAGTCACGAGCATAAATACTGTGACACCAACCAGATAATGTTCGTCCCTTCGTTTTGAAGTGTATTGCTAAACCTTTCATTCAAACTCACAATTATTTATCTTATTTCATTCTAGCTACTGTCAAACGATGTTATTCAGCTTAGTATATACCTCTCGTGATGAAGGAGTGGATGTTATCTGGTTCGTGTCGCAGCATTTATGCTCAAGACTGTACACTCGCAATACACTATACCGATACCAGATAGCATTCTGCTCTGCTGGAAGCAATTAGCACACTTTTTTTTATAAAAGGGCCATCTAAAGCTGATGCCTCCGTATTGAAAGTGTAAATAATATCTTTCCAGGTCCCCCCAAAAGTCCCCGGAACTGTTCCATCACTACAGACGGGGAGGTGTGGTGGTGGAGTGTCCGTGTTCCGACGAGGCCTACCGCAGCACTTTGTTATGGAGGCCTGGCACGAGGGGGTTCTGCTCTCTAACACAACCAGGTACTTTGATTATGGTCATTATAGCTCTTAGAATTAATAGAGTTAGCGAACTTAACCTGGCAATGGCTAGACTATGGTATTTGAAACGTCCCGCCATGCGGAAGTATTTTGGTTCATTCCCGACGAAAATTGTAATTTGACTTAAATATCGTATTACTTATTCATATGGCCTATGTATTATAATATGAAGATATTAACATTTAAGAGCATAAAAACAATGGTAATAGTATTTTGGGGGTGAAAAACGTATTATTGGCGACCGGTATATTCATGAGGGGAGAGCGCGGCGCAATATCCTCTCCTCCCGAGTTTTTCAAGCAACACTGAGGGCTCTAAGTGGAAGTCTCTCTGTTGCAAGGATCATTAGATCCTCGCCCATGCTATAGAGACCACGAGAAGGAAATTCGCGCCGGAAATTACCTAATGAAAGGGGTAATAAGAGAAAATAGGTGATAATTGAGGAGGGGGGAAAAAGGGAAGGGAGGGGGTTGGGACACATATGTAGAAATGGTAGCAAGTAATGGACGGGAATTATCTCACGTAATCTATTGCTTTTGTTTGAGTGCCACTGGGTGTTTTAAAGGCTTTTTTAGGCCTGGATTGTATGAGGACCTACGCCTTGCACCAAACCTCTTATGAGGATTTATCCTTTCTCAGGAAAGTGAATAGTTTTACTCAATAGCACATGAGAACAATGTATATACAGTCGTGGTCGGGAATACTTACCACCTCTTAGTGATGGAAATGACATTGTGAACATTTGATAATTTAATTTTATTCATTTAATTTGATGGTTTCAATAATTTATCATAATACTTTGCCACAGTATCATAATAATTGTGCCTCCTAAAATTGTTCAGAAATTCCTGCAAATGGCATCACTCATGCGAATTGGAATCACAAGCGACATCAGCCAACTTTTTTCCGATGAATGAAACCAAATCTCTTTCTGGACTGTTACCTTTAACTAAAGTTGCCCATGGCATAGATATGTAAGCAAAAGGTTACTTTATAACTTCCACCCCTCTACCATTAAATATTGGCCTAGTGTTCAATACAAGGTCATGACCCATCACGTAGCGGGAAATAGTAGGATAGGATCATTATTGGAGGCCTTGAACAATTATAAATACTACACGTCTCCCTTGTAATTGATATTTCCTGGCTCAAAACCCAGTATTTGTGTTTCCATTTGTAAATGTGAATATTGAGGTGTGTGTGGCAATTACCCTCTGTGACCATTGTAGCGTGGGTGGTGATGTATGGGTCCAGGCAGCGCAGCCTTTGTGTTGTGAGAACTTTGTTGTAGAATGTATTGTAGGGTGTGTTGTAGGATGTGTTGTGAGACCTTTGTTGTAGGATGTGTTGGGGGATGTGTTGTAGGGTGTGTTGTAGGATATGTTGTTGGGTGTGTTGTAGGATGTGTTGTAGGGTATGTTGTAGGGTGTGTTGTGGGATGTGTTGTAGGATGCATTGTAGGGTGTGTTGTAGGGTGTATTGTAGGGTATGTTGTAGGATGATTGTAGGGTGTGTTGTAGGATGTGTTGTGAGACCTTTGTTGTAGGATGTGTTGTACGGTGTATTGTAGGGTGTGTTGTAGGGTGTATTGTAGGATTGTGTTGTAGGGTGGGATGTGTTGTAGGGTGTTTTATGGGATGTATTGTAGGGTGTGTTGTAGGGTGTGTTGTGGGATGTGTTGTAGTATTTGGTTGTAGGGTGTGTTGTAGGATGTGTTGTAGGGTGTGTTGTAGGATATGCTGTAGGATCTGTTGTAGGATGTGTTGTGGGATGTGTTGTAGTGTGTGTTGTAGGGTGTGTTGTGGGATGTGTTGTAGCGTGTGTTGTGGGTTGTGTTGTAGGGTGTGTTGTAGGATGTGTTGTGGGATGTGTTGTAGGGTGTGTTGTAGGGTGTGTTGTAGGATGTGTTGTGGGACCTTTGCTGTAGGATTTTTTGTGGGATGTGTTGTAGGGTGTGTTGTAGGATATGTTGTAGGGTGTGTTGTAGGATGTGTTGTAGGGTATGTTGTAGGGTGTGTTGGGGGATGTGTTGAAGAGTGCATTGTAGGTGGGTGTTGTAGGTGTATTGTAGGGTATTGTGTAGGATGATTGTTAGGGTGTGTTGTAGGATGTATTGTAGGATGTGTTGTGAGACCTTTGTTGTAGGATGTGTTGTACGGTGTATTGTAGGGTGTGTTGTAGGGTGTATTGTAGGATTGTGTTGTAGGGTGTGTTGTGGGATGTGTTGTAGGGTGTTTTATGGGATGTATTGTAGGGTGTGTTGTAGGGTGTGTTGTGGGATGTGTTGTAATATTTGGTTGTAGGGTGTGTTGTAGGATGTGTTGTAGGGTGTGTTGTAGGATATGCTGTAGGATGTGTTGTAGGATGTGTTGTGGGATGTGTTGTGTGTGTGGTTGTAGGATAAGTGATGTAGGTGTGTTGTGGGATGTGTTGTAGCGTGTGTTGGGGTTTGTGTAGGGTGTGTTGTAGGATGTGTTGTGGGATGTGTTGTAATATGTGTTGTAGGGTGTGTTGGGGGATGTGTTGTAATATGTGTTGTGGGATGTGTTGTAGGGTGTGTTGTGGGATGTGTTTAGGTGTTGTGGGATGTGTTTTAGGATATGTTGTTGGATGTGCTGTAGGGTGTGTTGTGAGATGTGTTGTGAGATGTGTTGTAGGATGTGTTGTAGGGTGTGTTGTAGGATGTGTTGTAATTGTTGTAGGATGTGTTGTAGGGTGTGTTGTGGGATGTGTTGTAGGGTGTGTTGTGGGATGTGTTTTAGGATATGTTGTTGGATGTGCTGTAGGGTGTGTTATGAGATGTGTTGTAGGATGTGTTGTAGGGTGTGTTGTAGGATGTGTTGTAATGTGTGTTGTAGGATGTGTTGTATGGTGTGGTGTAGGGTGTGGTGTAGGATGTGTTGTAGGATGCATTGTAGGGTGTGTTGTAGGATGTGTTGTCAGGCCTTTATTGTAGTATGTGGTCAGGTGCAGCCAACGTTCTTCACCCATTTGTTTTCAGGCTTCACCATAAACCATAGAGTACAGAAGGATAGAAATGAAAGAAGGACGCTACAAATCTGAAAATAGCGAGCCGCGCGTTCGAGAGATGGCAGCACGATCGCCAAGGAAAATGGGAGGGTCCCCATTAATTCGTAATAATACCTACCTTGTACTAATAACGCTATTAATAATCAATTCTACGCTATCCAGAGACTCTATAGACATGACATAGTTAAATAGACATAAGTAAAGGCTACTGTAAGGGCCAGATAATTTGTCGTCATTATGAGGAGAATAATAATAATAATAATAATAATAATAATATTTATTCAGTCAGCAATTTACAGAGTTGGTACCACATAGTTTGTTACAAATATGACATGTACCAGCCTTGCATAATTCCAACTAAGGATAGCCCAATAAGGCCGTTAGGCGTATTTCCATTGGGGTCCTTGTGGGATTAGGTGAGCTGGGGAAAAGGGGAGGATAAAGAAATAGATACTTTAGAGAAAGTATTTCTAGGGTTATTTTAAGATACCTTACATCCTATAGTAAATATCAGTAATCCGTAATCAGTAATAATTTCAGTTTGGTTTGTCTATCTCTTAACTCGTATTTAGTAGTAGACATAAGCTTGGTGCTCCCTTCTCGCAGCTGTCCGGTTCAGGTGTTCCTTCAGGCTACGTCTGAAGGAATACAGTGTTCTCTTTTCACGGACTGACAGGGGTAGGTCGTTCCAGTCTTTGATGGCAGTGAAGAAGAATGTTTGCTTACCCTGTCCTTGGATTCTCGGGACCTTAAAATTAACATAATGTTTCTTGTATTATGTCCACTCCTCTCATTTGCTTTAACAAAATCATTCTTTAGATACTCTGGAGCTCTGTCATAGAAAATTTTGAAGGCATTAGTTAGCCTGATTTGTTTGGCCCTGTCAGAGACATTGAGCATACCTAGTGACTGAAGTTGTTCCTGGCCAACATGTGATCTGGGTCCTAGGTTCAGCATGAACCTAACCATTTTATTTTGAGTGACCTGAAGTTTGTGCTGTGCTGATTTAGATGATGCAGAGTACCAGGATGACACAGAATAGTCAAAATGACATTGAACAAGCGCTTGGCAGAGGGTCTTTTTGGTCGCCGCGGGCAAGTATCCCACCTGTCTATACAGGTATTTTATACGTGCTCTACACTTACTCAGGATAGATTCCAAAATTGTTTCACCTGACAAACTCGCGTCCAGTTTCAGTCCGAGATATTTAACTTGTGACACTGTTGTTATAGGAATATCATTACAGTTGACCGAGAAGCCCACAATGTCTTTCAGTTTGCGTTTTGTTCCACATAAGATGGTTTCCGTCTTGCCCAGGTGAAGAGATAGTCTATTGTCCACTAGCCATTCACTACATGATGCTAGTTCTTTGGAAAGTGAAGCGGCAATACTTATTGGGTCTTTTCCTGAAACCAGAAGCACGCTGTCATCTGCATACAGTAATAATTTACACGAGACGCTCAGTTCCATGTCGTTCACATAACAGAGAAAGAGTAAGGGACCAAGGATGCTTCCCTGCGGGACCCCACAGTTAATTGGCATAGGATCAGATATATTATCATCAATTTTGACTTCTTTGGGTTCTACCACTAAGATAAGATTTAAACCAGTTCACAGACCCTATGCCCATAGCTTGTAGTTTATTACATAGGATATCAGGGTCTACTGTGTCAAACGCTTTTTGTAGATCAAGAAGAACCATACCGGTGTAGTTACCTTTAGACATTTCTTTACGAATGTGATCCGTTAAGTGGATGAGACAGGAGTCTGTCGAGTACATGCATCTGAAACCTGATTGAAACTTATAGAATAGATCATTTTGTTTGAGGTAGTGTTCAATTTGGGTGTATACCGCTCTTTCAAGGATTTTAGATACAATACATAATATGCTAACTGGTCTGTAGTTGCCAACTTCTAGTTTATTTCCTTTCTTGAATAGAGGGGTTACAATAGCTTCCTTCAGTTCAGCAGGTACTGTGTTGGTGTTAATTGACAAGTTGATGATGTGGGTTAGGGGGCCTGCTATACCAATGGCTCCATCTCGTAGAAATTTGGCAGGAATTTTGTCTGGTCCTGTGCTCTTATGTACATTTAGGTTAGACAGCTCGTCAAAAGTGTATTTTTGTGTAACATTTTGCAATCTAAATGTGTTCGGGTGTATGTCTTTATCTCTGTAGAAATTACGAAAAGTGGCCGTTGTTGTCGTGTATTTATTGAGAGGTTGAGGTAGGTTCTGTGCAAGTGCGTTTGCTATGGAAGTGAAGAAGGAGTTGAAGTAGGTTGAAATTTGTCGTTTATCGTGGCAAACCTGATCATTAATGGTGAGAGCAATATTAGTGTTAGACGAATCCCTTGTCTTGTTGCTGTAGCCTGTTGTTTTTAGGTGCCTCCATAGTTTCTTTGGGTTATTCTAATATTCCTCTGCCTTATTGTGAAAATAATTATTTTTCGCTGATTTCATTTTCCTACTTAGTTTATTCCTGGCCCTGTTGAACTCATGTTTCAGACCTTGATCCTGTCTATGTTTCGTTAGCCTTTTTAACAGATTGTCTCTGTGTTCCAGATGGTGTAGTATGTCATTGTTGATCCATGGGTCTGACCTTGCTTTAATTTGTATGTCTTTCAGAGGAGCTATTTCGTCTAGGATGTTTGTGATGATGGTTCTGAAGCCAACCCATGCGTCATTAACGTTTGTACTTCCAAACACTGGAGACCAGTCTGTATTCCATAAAATGTCCAGAAATGTTTCCTTATTGTAGTTTCTGAGTGACCTTGTTTTGATAATCTTGTGATTCTCTAGGGTAATTTTTGTGGTTTTCCGTGTGCAATATGTGACGTAGTGATCACTTATCCCAGTCTGTATAACCCCTGATTGGGATATTTTGTCCTCTCTGTTACAGTTTATGTGGTCTAATATTGTGGCAGTGTTCTCAGAGATACGTGTGGGGGTTGTGATGAGTTGTTTGTGATTGTGCATTGTCAGTATATGCCTATATTCTCGTACAAGCTTATCATTTCGTTGTTTGTAACACAGGTTAAAATCCCCTAGTATGATGGATTCATTCCGAGGGTCTAGCGATGACAAAGTTCGTTCAAATTTGGTCAAGAATTGTGTGTCGGCTGGTGGCCTATAGCATACCCCAATTGTGATGGGTCTTGTCCTCGGCAGGTGTAGGTCGATCCACAGAGCTTCGTGATTTTCTACATGGAGGTCGGTCCTAGTTGTGTGTGTGAGGTTGTTTTTTACATACAGACATACTCCTCCCCCATGCCTATTGCGATCATTCCTAACCATGTTGAAACCTTGAATGTTTATTTCACCATCGTTTATACTTGAATCCAGCCAGGTTTCTGTGATTGCAATTATTGAAGCTTTGGCCTTATTAGCTAACAAGTTTATTTCTGACAATTTATGGTACATTGATCTGGCGTTAATGTGGATAAGATGGAGCCCTTTGTTGGTGAACACTCTGTTCACAGCCACAGGAGGTGCACAGCCACGTCTCTTCTACCCCCACCATTGTTGTTATGGGAGTGGGGAGTTGCCAACGTCAAACATGCTGGGTCAAAATACCCCTAGGTGTCATATGTATAACCTATGAAAGTATTTCATGAAATGTCCTGTTTTAGTGCAACTTTATACATTAACATCTACATAACATGTAACTAATAATATACTGTATATTCAAAATTACATTTTAATTCTTGTTGTGTTGCTTGTAGTTATACAGCTTACATCTTATATAAGTATTTTTTATATTGTATATGTATTCCTAATATTGTCCTCTTGCTTTTATATATCTATTTTATTTTAAATAATTTACAAGTGTTTTTACCAACATTAAATCACTCCTAAAGACGTTCCCTCTTTAATCTATTGCCCCTTCATTTTGCAGAATTTCCCTTAACTTTGGTAACTTTGGCACAGATATCAAGGAGTATCTAATAAGGAATAACAACTAAGGTGTTTTGGTTGTATGCCCTACAACAGTGCTGCCACCAAATCCGTAAGACGCTCGGCACGCTTTCAGCGCTATCCTTCTGTACTCTATGCCATAAGCGCCACAGAACTGTTGCCAATATAAATGTTAGAAGAGAGCGGGATAGCCAATGGGATGTATCAACCCTTAGAAGATACGATACGAAATTCTTTTTAGACGATTGTATTCAGATTAAGAAGGGTATATATAAGTCATAGGGCTAATTGAAATAATCTTTACTCTTTGAATTCTCACAGATACTTCCTAAATTGTATAAAATCGTCTACTGATAGCCAGAATTAAACTGTCAAAATGCGTCTTAATCCTCAAAATGGTTCAACTCCATAATTTAATCTGGAGTAGGATTAATATGATAGCTCTTTAAATAATAGCTTGCTAAGATGTTTGTAAATGTGAACACAAGATAATATTTTGATAACTTTAGTAACACACATATATCAATCTTCAGTCTATACACCTTGGTCTCTTACCAAACCCATTCTTGTAGCATGTATATCATTGAACATAAAACAAAATATATCCATTAGGCAACTCGATGGTTATGCATGAGGAAAGCATAACATGTTAGTGGTTCTTCTGACAATTACAGACAATACATGAACACAGATACATAAACACAGACACATTTACAGACAATACACACACACACTTACATACACATATACAAACAATACACAGACACATTTACAGACAATACACAAACATATTTACAGACAATATATCACTTTTTGCACCCATATTTTCCCTACTAGCCTGGCGCCGGAGTTCGTGGTTCGGGGTCTCAAACCCGGAATGGGCGTGAAGTTGACGGTTCGATCCATCAACAACCGCGGGAAGAGTGCCGCCGTCACCCTCGATGTTGATGTTATGAAGGTGGCAGAGAAACGCATGGGTCAGTTTATCTTTATACTGCTACTATAGTCTGTTCAGTATATGTAGGCCAGATAACATAACTCTAAACTCTATATCTCAAAAAATTATAAAGAAAATGGGCTGAAAATGTTCGCACCTATTTCTTGTCTGAGACAGTCTGACCCTTCCCATATGGTTTTAATATTAGCTTGATTACTGTAGTCATTTTATAGTACCGGTAATAGAGGATAGTGATCAATATGTGTGGCCTAATTATTATGAATAAGGTATAGTCCATGGTTATTGTTCCGTACTCAGAGGAGTGGCCATCTGTTTCTTTAGACGTCAGTTTAGATGTTGCAGAATGTATAGCCTATCCAAAAATTATCCTATACCAGTATTCCCACATATTTATTATGGGTATGGACGTAAGTGAGTGTAATGAAAACAAACTATCCTACTGACTAGACTCCTTTATAGTGTTGAAATATGATCTATGCTTCAAATAACAATACTCAAAATAACAGTATTTAAACTATACCCTCAGACGATACACATGAGCGACTTAATCTTATATAGTTGCAGAATCCAATGTGCATCAAAAAACATTGCAGGAAATATAGATGAGATGGTTTTTAACACCTCTTAGCCTCTATCCAGGATCACAGAATGGATAAATGTCCATGTCTACCGGATATACTCATATTCTGAGCCAACACTATCATTCTTTTGAACTAACCTTTTCCATTTCTACTATTTTTATCCTAACTCACCTAAGCTAACGAACGTGATTACTCAAAACTTTGATAAAATTAATGAAATATAAATTAACTCACTATTGCTAGATTAACTTCAAAATTAAAGGCCAAATCCCTACTAAATGTTTACATATATGTATTAATGAATTGATTTATTATATTTGTCTCTTTCTTCAGGTCCCCCCGAGGAAGGCATATTAGTCCCCCCTGTTATTGGCAGTGTGGTACTGGGCGGTGTAGTGGTTGTGTTGGTACTGGTGGTGTTGGTGGTGGTGGGCGGGTTGGTACTGGTCCTCTACTGTCGTCCACACAACCAGTCAGTCAAGGAAAGGTCTCCACCCAAGCTGACCAATGTATATGTCCGCGGGAGTGACGAGGAGGGTGATCCTTACGCCACCAACCCTGATGTTATCAAGGGCAAAGGTAAGGAATTATTTTCTGTAAGGCAAATTTTGATTTAGGGAATGTGGAGCGCGCAAGAGGAGAGAAGCAAAGTTAATATTGAAATTGAAATTAAAATTTATTTTGTAGCCAAATAGAATACATTCAATACACAGGTACAGTTGCCCAAATAAGTTATGTTCTGCAGTTAACCACTGCATAGGAAACTACACTTGTAATTCAATCATGCGCATTATATTATATCACGGAGAGAAACAGAACTTATATGGGAAACTGTACATTAAAATATAAAGCTGAGCCCATTTAAAGAAAAACTACCTCATATTCGGCCTTACACTCAAGTGCTCCGACACAATAACTTCCTCATTAAAAGTCATAAATATTATAATGGTACATAACATTTTGGATAATATATTCATGTGTATTGTCAGATACCCCGCACATATATATATATATATATATATGAGAGAGAGATATATACTGGGCTTTTATGCATAACATCAATCACTCAATCTAATTTTATTTCGAATTTCGAAAATACATACAGTATATTGTAGAGTAAATTTAAATATGTCACTGCATATGCATTTATGAAAACAAATCATATTTAAAATATGGTAGTTCATAATTATACAATCAGTAAACAAGTTAGTTGATCAAACTTCAGATATTATAGGCATAGAAAGTAGAATGGTTAAAACAGATATTAAAACATTCATTATGAAAGTTAATGATCAGGTTTATGCCCATATTATATATACAGTATATATATATATATATATATATATGTTAGTATAGCCAGGTAATAGATTCTCTTTTAAACCGACGAGGTTAAAAGCAATAGCAGTTTCAGCATTCAGGATTTATTGTTATAGCTTTCAATAGTTCTATCAATTTTCCTCTGGGGTTCAGAGATGAGGTACAACAGGTTAGCAAAATTTATGGTGGATCCAACGTTTCACAAGTAAACATCTTGCATCTTCAGGGAATGGAGAGGTAATGATTAGAATTATTATTATTATTATTGTGAGATAGAGGGGCTCACTAGTGATGAAAGAAGAGGTTGAAGTCCAAGGTAAAGTGGTGAGTAGGAAGAGTTGTAGAGATGAAAGATGGTGGGCATGATCACCTTGCTATTTTGTCTTTGGTTGTTGGGAGTAAATGTTGAACATCTTGGTCTTGTTCAGCCGTTGTCTCTGCTTTTTCAGCTTAGGACTGGATGGGTGGTAGGAAGGTTCGGTGGAGATTGCTGGCGTTTTTGGTGGATCTTCAGCAGGGGCAGGGTTCCCGTTCTTAGGTGTCTTGTTGGTACACCAAGGCATAGGTGATAGAGTCTCGGCAGGTGGAGTTCCTTGGTTGTAGCTGAATTTTGGTGAGCATCGGGTGGCGCTTGTTGGTGTTCGGCTATAATTGATGATTGGTGGTCGTTGCTGCTGTTGCTGGTTCAAGTTCCATTGGTGTTGATGATGAGGAGTGCTCCACTTTGCTTCTGTTTAGAGTAAGAGGTCTTGGCAGAAGCAGTTGTAGTTTGGGAGCACTCCTCGCCTCCAGCGGTGTTGGTTCTGGGGCTCGGTGTTGTTGTCTCTTGGAGGGCTTCTTCCTTGCCGACGACCTCTTGGTGATTGCTGAGGTCGTGGAGAGAGCCATCCTCAGGGATGGTGATTGTCGGCAGCTTGTTGACTGACAGCAGATAGGGGATCAGCTGGCAGAGTTGTTGTTTGTCTGTACCAGCGATGGCTATGGCTGACTGGATACAGGCATAGATTTTTGCCCTCAATACCGCTTCCCCTTCTGCATTCGTTGTTGTTGTTGGTGCCTTTGGTGGAGTGTTATGTGGAAAGAATGAGGAGCCCTTGACAGGGGCTCCTTTAGGGCCTGTGATGTTGATGGCTTCTCTTCCCTGACTCCCGGAGTAGATGGAAAACTCCACTGCTTCACCATTCTCCAACGAGGCTCTCTTGCTGCTCTTGTTGTTGTGGATGTTGGTGTGGTGGCAGAAGATATCCTCGTTGTTGGAAGTGGTGATAAAACCATAGCCTGCTTTGAAATTAAACCACTTGACCATACCAATGGTTGTGGTAGTGCTGGTGGCCATGGCAGAGGTGGTCAAGAGTGGAGAGGCAGGTGTTTGCAGGCAGGCAGGAAGGCTTAGGAAGGTGGTCGGAAGACATGTAGTTTCTGTAGAAAAATGTAATGTAATGTATATGTAATGTAATGTATTTTTTCTACAGAAACTACATGTCTTCCGACCACACAACAGACAAATTCATTATGAAAGAAATAATTCACAAAAACGTCCTCCCCACCAACCCTGACAATAAAATAAAACTCATTATTTACTACAAATCTCCTAAGACCTCCAACCTTGTCCTCCGTAACCGCCCCATTTCCACCAACCAACCGAAAGACGATCATGTGATATACCAGCATATTTGCACCTCTGGGGACTGTGGACCCCTATCCTATGTTGGAATGACACAGACTCGCCTTTCCCGTCGACTAACCCTCCACCTTCAATCTGGCGCTATAAAAGATCACTATCAAGCCCCCCACCATCTTGCCCTAACTCGCGCCGACCTAGACAAACAAACCACCATACTCGACAAAGAATCAGACCCCAGAAGACTAGCTATTTTAGAAGCTCTATACATCCAAACACTCAACCCCAGCATCAACAACCAAACACAAGACCTTCAAATTCTTCCTTCAGGCAAGCGCTACAGGCATACTGCCCCTCTTCCTCTCGCCCTGTGCCCCCCTCCCTTACGCTTCCACGCTCAGCACACAACTGACAACACCAACCAATCACAGCCACCCACAGCCAACAACCAACCACCGATAAGATTTAGTGCCCGTCTCGCGAATAGACTGCCTTCCACCAATGAACAGCCACCACACACCCAGTAGCTCCGCCCACCTCCCTATTCTTGATCCTCGAATTTTGTATAAATATGATGCTTTATCCCTATTCTAATCATTACCTCTCCATTCCCTGAAGATGCAAGATGTTTACTTGTGAAACGTTGGATCCACCATGAATTTTGCTAACCTGTTGTACCTCATCTCTGAACCCCAGAGGAAAATTGTTAGAACTATTGGAAGCTATAACAATAAAATCCTGAATGCTGAAACTGCTATTGCTTTTAACCTCGTCTGTTTAAAAGAGAATATATATATATATATATATATATATATATATATATATATATATATATTATGCCGGGTTGTAATCCAACTGGCTTCAGTATTAAAATTGGGCGTAGGTCCTAGGTATATAGAAGATTTATAGGTATAATCACTTCAAGGTATACACTTAGACTTCGACTTGGTTTATACACAGAAAAATGGACACATGAGAGGAAAATGTGAGAGTATTCAATCTAATTAATACGTGTAACAATGAGTATGTAACGTACGGGAATATTAAGTCGAGTTATAACAATTATCTCGTACTCCAAGAATCACTTTACGGATCGCACTGGATGAGTTAATTCAACAATATCTCGTACTTAATTAATCGCTTGTACGGATCAACATTAATTAATTACACGATCAACACAAATTCACTATAGATCTTAGGCACATATATAGACAAAATTAACACTCCACGAGCAGCTAGGTCGGTAACTTCTACTACCTGCCAAGCGGGTGGTTTTACCCTAAACGAGCTAATTCCCGTGCTCTTTTTCATGCATAAACAAGAGCCAGAGCGTAATACAAGTATGTATCCGTGAAAGGGCGATAATTGAGCTTTACAATGACACCAGAACCATCCTTCTACGATCACGGGTTGTCTTGCAACGATCGTGCAACACGAAGGAAAAATCCCAAAAATACGGTAATTTCCTGACATATTTCCCTGTCTAGGGAGGCAGTGAGTGTGGATGTGTGTGGAGGTGGGCCCAGTGCTGGTGCGGGAGCCGTACCGAACGGTCAGAGTCAACCTACGCTCCTCCCACCGCTCGGACTCTCTCAGAGCCAATTATGTGCTCAAAATTGCTACCGACTTAAGGCGGTCCCCGCCACATTGTCCATTATTCTCTAGACCGCCTTAAGTCGGGCCCCGCCAATAAGGGGTTTAAACAAGGAATACTCGCATATTTTACCTTACCTTACAACGATAACCAACAATGTAACACACTCAGGGACACTTAGGGTAAAAAGATGAAAGTAGCCTAAAGTCAGAGTCTGGTCGACATGGACTCAGAGTCTGTAGGGCTGGACGTCAGGGGCACTGCCTTTCTCCCAGGGGCAGGGAAAGGCGAGTCCTGGCTGGACGTCTGGGAAGCTTTAACAGTCTTGCGTAAACCCACTTCTGGTGGTGTTCCAGGAGAATGTGGCAGTCGTATTTTGCTTACTTTCCTTCAGGAAAAGTAAGACTATGTTCAACTTATTTTTACTGTTCAACTTAGTGGATCTCAATTTCATAGGGGCATGTGGATATTGTTGTAATGGTTATAGCGAAGGTAATACTTAGCCTAAAAATACAGGTCAAATATTAATGGGTACATAGAGAGATTCTCCATCTCGCGATATAGATTACCTATTTTTAAGAGGGCACAATGGTGACGTAATGGAGGATTTTCTGTCCATACTGAGATCTAGCATTTCTTCTTGTGTAGGCTATAGTTTTTATACTGATCACTGGACCTAACTTATTCCCATTCTTGCGGGGAGGTATTATCGAGAGCTGGCTGAGGTTTCCACTTATCTCAATATTGGTAAGGCTCTTGATGTTTAATTAGCATAAACATAGCCTCACTATAGTTCAAATCCAGCTGGAGCGTTGTGATAGGCTGTGTTGTTTTGTGCCGGCTGCTGTGATTTGGAGGAGCTGGGGCTCCCAGGATTTATCAGGGTTCGAACTCCTTTAAATGGGGTAGTCACCCATTCCTCCCGAATTAAAGCATGGGCGGATCCGGAGAAAGGGGTAGACTTATTTATTTCCGGAATTAAAGCCTGAGAAGCTGGTCGGTTCCTATGTCCTCGCCTTTGGGTTTTGTGGCTGTCCCTGATCACTGCTATGGTATTGATCTGATAGGCCAAGAGCATTAGTTTTAACATGGACATTTCTGGTAACAAGCTGATTTTTTCAGGATAGGTTCAGGAATATGTCTAGAATAACATACTAAAAGTCCTCATAAATCTTCCTTGAGCGTTTTCCGTAATCCAAGATGGCGTCCAAAATGGCCGCCATTTCATGTTTTTCTCATAACTGTGCAACTAGGTAGCCCCAATACACACTTTAAATGTCTAAATATATGTTTTGAGACACAAGGAATCCAATAAAATACTTATTCAGATATTTTGAAACACACAAGTACCAATAAAACCGCTCAAGCTCTTCCCGAAATCCAAAACGTGCACAAACTTGGTATACTTCTCATTTGCATCAGTCATCATCTTCATCGCCGGATGCTGTATCTTCAATGTTAATGTCCGCTGACGTTGGGGCAATATCGTCTTCATTGTCATCTGTTAGTGTCGGTGCTGTATTATTGCAATTGAGGCCACTGCATTTACTGCACATCGAGGTACAAAAGAGTCCAAGTTTCTTGCAGCTACATATCATGCTTCTGCAACCATCTGGTTTGCACCCACATGCTACCATATTCAGCAAAGTGTCGGGTGCAACAGCAATGTCTGTCTCTACAGGTGCAAGAGTTCCCTCCTGAAATCTCCAGCCCCATTCTGTTGGAGGTAAATAGTTACCCATCCATTCTTGAACTGTAAGATAGGTGCGGTATGAATGTTGCTTGGCTGCAGCACTAGTTGGAGGCAGACTTTCTAGCTGAAAGGATGAATTCAGAGAACTGCGACCAATTGCCCGTTTGTATGCGATGTGACGGTAGTCATCAAGAGATTCAAAACTGCTGGCCCCATAAAGCTTAAGATTGAAGGCCTCCCCAGCTCTTTTTACCTCATCATGGGTACTTCCACTGTCTGTGAAGGTATCCAGCAAGTCATAGTCCTGTTTCTTGTGCATCATATTGAAAGCTTTACGCTTGCCCTGACGATATATTGCAGAGACTGTGTCACATCCTGTCACAGCATGAAGAAACATCAGGTGATTTCTAGTGTCACCTATGCCATGCTGAATTTCATGAATGTTGAAGACTATGACAGGATTACTGCAGCATAGCATGTACATGTCTGTGGAAGGGGTTGCCCGAGCAACTAGCATGACCAGTAAGTCTGTGTCTGTACCAACGACAACAACTGGCACCTTTTCTGACTCTGCTACTGCTAGTGCTGTGGAGACAATCAGGTTGTCGGCGTCTGCTTCTGCCTGCTTGACACGTATACCAGCCATGAGCATTTTGTCATGTAGAGTTTGTATAAGTCTCATCTTATTGCTGCTGTTGGCTAAGAAAGCTGCTTGGGTTGTGGTGTTGGCATATCATCTTCAAATATGATGTCATTAGAGGTACACTTCTGGGCTCTTCGCCTCTGCTCAGCTACCTTTGTCTAAGTTGTGCTTTCATATCCATCGAACACCACCGTCGAATGAGCTCCATAATGTTTCTGGATGTATGAAATATATGACTGAGCAACATTAGCATAGGTTGATGGTTGTGGCCAAACAACTGATTGCAGTAGGTGACCACCATCTAAAACAAAGAGACTATTTTCTTGCAGGTTGGATTGCTTGGTGAAAGACTTAAGCAGGAGACCCAGAGAACTCTATGTTGGTTTCTGCATCACTCCGCCTTTGAACAGGGAAGGTGGCTGGGGAGCAAGTTCATAAGTAAAGAATGATTCCATCTCAGCACTGTTATTCAGGACACATGTGATTCTATTGAACAGTAGCGTTGGGTTAACCTCTGTGTTTTCTCCCCTGATTTTCACTGTCTTACTCTTGGCACCAATGGTCTTCACCTTGTCATTACGATGTAGCTTGATATCTGTGAACTTCATACCATTCATTTCGGATGCCGCTGCTAGGCCGAGTTCTACAGCTTTATCACAATTGACAGATGATTCAGCGACGATGCCAGTTGACAGGGAGACCAGGCGATCAGTTTCATATCCAGCAAATGGTGGATGTGCCTGCAGCCATCCAACAAAGATGCATCTATCTTTATTGTCTCTTGACCTGGTACTTTGCCGTATGTCTTTATGTTGCTCAGATGTACCAGTGTGTACTCCAGTGAACTGTTCCAGTTCATCACAGATAGGAACACAGTGAGGAAGTGCATGAACCCACTTTGCCAATGTACTGTCTGTGATTCCACATCCATGTGTCATTCCTCCAGGTGTTTTCAGCTGCCACATCAGGAACTGTTCAATGGTCTGATCAGAGAAGTTTCCAGCCCAGAATGACTCAGTACGGCGGATGGTGAAGTATCCCTTTTCTGTGAAGAGTGTATACTCATTTCCTGGCATGGTTTGCTCTAGGGCTTCCATCTGTTGCAAATACAACCTGGCAGATTTGGCATAGGATAGATGTCCTGCAGCATGAAAATGTGGTATCATTTCCCTCAGACAAGTGAGATGGAGCTTCCAGTCCCCTGTCCTGTCCTGATTATATTAAAAAAGTATCTATTACAGAGATGTGAGGGAAAATTGGAAATGGCAGCCATTTTGGATTTCGGGAAGGGCTCAAGTGGTTTCATTGCAACTTATGTGTTTCAAAATCTCTTAATAATCATTTTATTGTGTTCCTTATGCCTCAAAACGTATATTTTGACATTAATATTTTGTATTTCGGTTAACTAGTTGTGCAGTTATAAGAAATTCAGGAAATGACGGCTATTTGGACGCCATCTTGGATTGTGGAAAACGCTCAAGGAGGATTTGAGAGGACTTTTAGTATGTTATTGTAGACATATTCCTGGATCTATCCTGAAAAAATCAGCTTGTTACCTGAAATGTCCAGGTTTAAGACTATGTGACCTAATGCTCTTGGCCTATGAGGGGGGCTGCTCAACCCTGTCATTTCAATATATATATATATATATATATATATATATATATATATATATATATATATATATATATACTGTATATATATAAAACTGTATATATCAGTCACATTCCAGTTGATCATGCCAACATATGAACATTTTATTTCGTCACTTCAAAATGCGCAGAATATATACAGTATATCCCCAAAAGATATAGATCGACACAGAACCAACCAAAATGGATGAATAATAAACTAACAGATCTTCTAGGAAAAAAGAAAGGAATATATAGACAAATTAAGAAAGGCGAAAATCACCTACTTACTTACTATCAGACTCTATCAAGACAGGTCAAAAGGGAAATTAGGAAAGCAAAAAGAAATTATGAAATCAGGATAACCAATGACCAATGACAAAATAATCCTAAAGCTTTTTACCAGCTATGTAAATCTAAAGTTAGAGATGTATTAGGCCCCCTTTAAACTTCGACAGGAGAAATTACAAAAAGTGATTAGAAATATGCAGTACATTAAATAGGCAATTTCTTTCCGTTTTCACTAATGACAATTTGTCACAGATTCCAGAAGTCCGTAAGGTATATAGCGATAGTATAGAAAATAGGTTAAGTACGGTTACTATAAGTAGAAATTATGTGCTTAAGGAAATTGACAGACTAATGCGTCACTTAGCTTTGATCCCACTAATTCAGTATATATTGATAGAACTAAACTTAAAGATGCCCTTAAATTTATCCTTTTCAATACTTATGTTAGATTCGGGCCCTACATTTTCAAACAAATATTAGGAATTCCTATGGGTGGAAATGATAGCCCTTTAATTGCAGACTTATTCTTGCTTGCTTTAGAATTAAAATTATGAAAAACTTAGTTGACAGTAGCAAGAAAAATAACATCCCCACAAAATTAGCAATTGCTAAATTGTTAAATAATAATAGTAGATATATTGATGATATTCTTGTTTGTAATATGTTAAATTTTAATCAAGTCGCTAAACAAATTTATCCAAATTCCATCCCCCTCACACAAGGTAACGTAAATGATCAAGTTGAAAATGTTCTTGATATAAATATACAAATTGTTAATGAACAGTGCACACTTCAAATATACCACACAGTTGACGATTTTAATTTTAACGTAATACACTTTCCTTTCCCTAATAGTAATATCGATAGTAAAATAACTTATAATTGTTTTTGTTCCCAGCTAATAAGATTTTGTAAAATTTGTACCGGAGTAGAAGAATTTTGGGATAAAGCTAGGTTACTATACAGACTCTTAGTAGACAGAGGTTTTGTTGCAAGTAAATTGTTGCATAAATTTAATCTTTTTATGGTCAATTATTGTGACTGTATTTTAAAATTTGATATAAATAATTTTAATCAAGCATTATTAACTTGAAGTTTCTATTATAACCTCTGCTTACTTGTTGTCGGTATGTATTAATATTTTTTTTGTTCTATTGTTATTATTATTATTTTTTATAATGAATTGTTCTTGTTAAATTGTTCTCTTTTGTTTAATGTTGTGCCTTCTTCATATTTTCAAATATTTGTATTTATTATACTGTATATATTCATTGTCGATATGATCAATTGCTTGCTTTTGCGATTTCCTTAGTTTATTTGTACAATAAATGTAGGTTATTAGTAGGGTAGTAATTGTTAGGGGTCACTTGAAGCATGCTATGCTTACAGGTAGCTTACCCGATAGCACTATCGTTAGTGAGTGATGTATGTGTTTTGTACTTTTGTTGATATCTTGTTAAATTGCAAATTTAGCTTAATATAAAATTTGATATAAATTGTAGTTTCTTTATTCATACAGAATTTATTAAAATTTACCAGAACGCCCCGGACTTCCAAATTGACTAATTCCTTGAACATGACGAGGTGCATTGTTATATGTGCGATCAGTTTACTTGGGAAACAAATTGACTTGTGGTGGATTGTGTTCTTTTATTTCAAACAAAATATTTATTTAGCGTTGTTTCCACATAACGATTTTGATCAGTTCTTTTGCATTTATCTTGTATCGTCCCAGTTTTGGTTTGTCTGTTTTGCAAGTTTTACATTATAACCTCAGAAATCGCCTGGTCCTGATGAGGTATATGCTAGAGTATTAAAAGAATGCAGAGATGAGTTATGTTACCCATTAACATTTCTATTTAACAAGTCATTAGAAACAGGCTTAGTTCCAGAAGCATGGAAGCTTGCAAATGTAGTTCCGATCTTAATAAAAAGGTGACAAATCAATAGCATCCGATTACCGTCCCATTAGTCTGACATCAATCATAGGAAAGTTGCGTCAATTATTTCTAGGAAAATTAGAAACCACTTAGAAACATTTAATTTAATCAATTCTTCTCAGCATGGATTCATTCAGGGACGTTCTTGTCTTACTAATTTGCTTATCTTTTTCTCAGAGGTATATGAAGCAGTAGATAATGACAAGTCATATGATATAATATATTTAGATTTCAATAAAGCTTTCGACAGAGTCCCTCATGAGAGATTGATGAGAAAAGTTGAGGCGCATGGAATATAGGTGGGTCGTTATTGAGATGGATTAGGTCATGGCTAATTGGTATGAAGCAGAGAGTCAGCATAAATGTTACTAAGTCAGAATGCGGAGCAGTCAAAAGTAGTGTCCCCCAGGGATCTGTATTGGGTCTTCTGTTGTTTGTTGTATACATAAATTACCTTGATTTAGGTATAACTAGTAGGATAAGTAAATTCGCAGACGATACCAAAATGAGGAGAACAATAGATTCAGATAGCGACATAGAGTGCCTCCAAAGGGACCTAGATACCTTACACGAATGATCAGTAAATTGGCAGATGAATTTTAACATTGACAAATGCAAGGTATTAAAGATAGGGAAGACGAATACTAATGCAAAATATAAACTAGCTAATACGGAATTAGAAACTCAGACTGCAAAAAAGATTTGGGGGTGTTTGTTAGCAATGATTTGAAGCCTAGAAAAGAGTGTATAAGCGTTCGTAACAAGGCAAACAGGATTCTCGGGTTCATCTCAAGGAGTGTGAGTAACAGAACTGCCGATGTTATCTTAAAACTTTACTTATCATTAGTGAGACCTCATATGGATTATGCTGTCCAATTTTGGTGTCCTTATTACATAATGGACATAGATTCGTTGGAGAGTACAGCGAAGAATGACAAAAAGATTCATAATAATAGAAATCTACCATAATATGAAGAAAGGTTGAACAAATTAGGCTTACATTCGTTAGAAAGACGCAGAGTTAGAGGTGATATGATAGAAGTGTTCAAGTGGGTTAGTGGGATTAATAAAGGGGACATGAATAATGTACTAAAGCTCAGTGATAGCGAAAGAGCTCGAACAAATGGTTTCAAATTAGATAAATTTTGTTTCAGAAAAGATATAGGCAAATATTGGTTTGGTAACAGAGTTGTAGACATGTGGAATAGGCTACCGAGTGATATGGTAGGATCGAAAACGATAGGGAGCTTTAAGATAAAATTAGATAGGCATATGGACGAGATGGGTTGGGTATGAGGGGGGATCTGCCGGGTGTGGGCCAATCGGCGCTCTGCGGACCCTCGTGGTCTTGTGTTGGTCTCTGATCATTTTGGTGAGGCCGGTCCTCGGGCTGTTGGTGGGTTGGGTCTGTAATTAGGCCTTGTAATTGGGGTTGGGTGTGACAGGGATATGCCTTGTGTGGGCTGATCGGCTTAATGCTGACTCCCGTTTTCTTATGTTCTTATGTTCTAACTGTAATGAAATAAATTCCGGGTTTAACGCCCTGAGAGCGGGGCCGTTTGTAACATCTACTACCTGCCAAGCGGGCATATTTACCCTGAATGAGCTTCATTCCTTGCTCTTTTCTTTTTCATGCATAAACAAGAGCCAGAGCGTAATACAATTATGTATCCATGAAAGGGCGATGATTGAGCTTTCCAATGACACCTGAACCATCCTTGTACGACCATGGGTTGTCTTGCAACGATCGTGCGACACAAAGGGAAAATCTCTAAAATACAGTAATTTCGTCAGTTTTTACCTTGTATTGCGGGACCAGGGATGTGGTGGGATGTGATGAAACCGTCAGTGGCGGGATAACGCCCATGCTGAACGGTCAGAGCCCACCCGCGCTCCTCCCACCGCACGGACTCTCTCTCAGAGCCGATTATGTGCTCAACATCGCATTGGACTTAAGTCGGGACCCGTCCTTTAGGCCTTGGTTCTCATAACGGACTTAAGTCGGGCTCCGATAGACAAGGGTTAATATAGAGCCCCTTCAGAAACTGATAACCAGACTAAATACTACCTTGCTCACGTTTCAACACTGGGGCTCTTATAAAAGACATATTTGAAGAAAATTATTTAAGTGTAATCTTAATCTTCGACACACATAAGTGTAGCAATAAGCCTTTAGTTAGTAGGTTAAAACCTATTTTACAAACACTCACATTTTATAGGGAGATTATGAATGCTTACACGATTGACATTAATCCGTTATTATTTATATACCATGCCCAGTGGCATAGACCTGGTAACTTTGTTATGACCGGGGCTACGAATAAAACAAGGGCACTTAAAGATTGGACTAGTAATAGGGCACTATGCAACAACGGTACGCTAGATCCAAACCCTTGAACTTATATGCCGGCTAACAAAAACACCTATACCCTCCAGAGTTAATCTGCGATAACGGGGTATGCTTAACTGGGCATAACTGTACTCTACTTCAGGCTAACCCACACTGGTATAGCCTGATAACACACAAGATGCAAGTTACGTTAAAATACACAAAAGGGAAGCTATGGAAAGATCAATTAAATCAATGCAAGATTTAATATAAAATAAAAAGATGCTTCAATATAGTTACTCTAACCAACAATAAACTCTTCACTCCTATCTGAAAGAAAGTGAAGTCTAGTCCTACAGAATAGACCTGGAAACTTCTGAAGAAAGTCTGATGCTCATAAGATGCTCATATCTTAAATTATAGAAAGGCAGGAGGCAGGACAGCCAACGTGTATACAGAGTACACAAAATGATAGGACATATAATGTTAACTGACACGAGAATATTATAAATGCGCAACGGCAGTAATGTTCAACACTAAAAGAAATGCTTCCTCATCAACGAAACAGTCTACTATGGTTGTGCAACTCAACAACAACCTAGACTCATAAATGCCGTGAATAATAATGCATACATATCATAAAGAGGTCATATCCTAACTAGTGTCTGCTAGGTGAATAAAGTCTAGCTGGGATATCAAGGTTAGGAAACTGTGGCTGAGCAAGACTGGCTCATAGCCTAGCGTTGTCCTTAAGGCGGTATGATTAAAGTTACGTTAATGACAGGGATGCTCTCTTGGTAGATCCATATCTCAAGTATCTGGTTCTACCCTGGCGATCCCTCAAAAGTCAAGCAAAGAGGCAGCACTGTGTGACAAGGTAGTAGGCTAATGCCCTCTTACCACACGATGCTGCACTCGCAAAAGGCACAACCAAAAAGACAACCTAGGCTACCACAGAAACCGTCGAAGTCGTGTAGGTATAAGCGAACCGTACACACATCGCTGACAACGACAACAGAAGCCTTATCCCAGTCTAGCATTAAATAACCCAGCAAGCACTAAATCAATAATGGAGACACACACCGAGTTCTTAACCTCTACTAACTAAGAACCCTCAAAACCTATTCTAAGTACATGTAAATATCTCAGAGGACGGCGCATGCAATACAATGGGCCGGCTATGGAAACCGTATGCAGAACCCAAGGGGATAAGTAATTGAATAAAGGTGAGGAGCACTGGAAAAGAAGAAGGTCAGAGAGAGAGATAGTGGTAAAGAGGGTGATCGGGAGAGAGTATGCAAAGGGATGTTAGCTCCCTCCGACATATTATGTTCCAATAAGTCCGAGGAGGCGGGAGCCCCGGGATCATTGCCACTGCCCCGCACTACACTCACAACAACACTGCGGCCGTTAGAATTATTGGAGGTGAATGAGGTTGCCACCAATGGTTTTATCGTATGGTAACTTATCGGACTTACTGAGCTCATATGACGCAAAATCGCGTCATAAACTTATTGGAGAGCTATAGAGATAAGTCCATATGACGCGATCGCGTCATATATGTCTGGGAGAGTTAGAAGCATGCACGCCAAGCCTGTCCTGAGGAGTGTAGCTCCTCGGGATCCACAGGATCTCACAAAGGCATGGTGGTCGGCCAATCACAGGCCGATACGTCACCAGGTAGCAAGCCTCCAGAAGGCGCCAGGAACCACCAGCCAATCAGAGGCGAGAGAAAGCGCGCGGGAAAAACTCCTCCGGGAGGGAGGAGGGAGGAGGGAAGCAACACTCACTGCCCCCACGCTGCCCGCTCGTACTCTCTCTCTCAACTTCACTACAATGCATCTTATATTCTACTCAGTGATATAAAATACTTCCCATTGTCACAGACGAAAATAAAGACCACCACTGGACATTCTGTAACAATGCAAGTACTATGAAAGAAAGAACAACATTCTCTGATAACTGTAGCCCATTTCACTGCCCTGGCGAGCACTAGTGGCTAACGGGAGGCGATTCTGCCAACGCTGGTGGGCGTCACAACTTTAACCCATATAGTACCGGTGACATAGTTTCCATTATATCCAGGCAACTGTTAGACGATATCCTTCACTTTAAAAAAGGCCTCAAGCAAATAAAAGTCTTCGAACTATCTCATTTACCCCTTTTTACTACTACAAATCCAACTTTAGCTGCACAAATTCGTCTAAATATAGCTAGAATATAATTAAAGAAACGTCGCTGTTACAAACAGGTATGTGGTTAAGCAGGTTACAACATTGCTTATATTGCTGGACAAACACAATGTAGAAGACAGCACCATTTACATATTACAATATGAAATTCAACACATACCTTACATGGCATAGTTGAATTTAAATATATCTGAGAGAGATTGTGTGGAATTAGTAAAAGGAGGCAAGTTGATGAGACGAAATGCTTGGAGGTAATTAAATAAATCAGGTAAATATAATGGCAATACCAGTCTTGCTAAGGTAGCCTCCCAGAAGCTGGATGTGCTCAACCGCCTCAAGGGGTTGTTTACCCCTGCACAACTTCTTGCTCTGTACAAGGGCACAGTGTGTCCTTGTATTGAGTATTGCTCACATGTGTGGGGAGGATCCTTTCACACCACACTTCTCGACAAAGTAGAAAGGAAATCCTTCAGTATCATTAATTTCCGCCCACTCAACAATTCTCTGCAAACTCTCTCTCTTCGCCGCAATGTTGCATATCTCTCGCTATTCCATCGCTACTACAATAATCACTGCTCCTCAGAGCTCTCCCAGTGTATTCCACCTCCTCTATGTAGGGTACGTAGTACCCATCTTGCAACACAATCCCATCCCTATTCTGTGCAACTCTCCAACCCAAGAGTGAAACGTTACTCTCAGTCTATCTTCTTTGCAACAGCTGAGCTCTGGAACTCTCTCCCAAAATCATTCTTTCCCTCCTCCTATGACTTGAATTGCTTCAAACTCTGTGTGTCCAAGCATTTTGGCTAGAACGTCCCTTCATTTTGGCCCTGTCACTCTTTCATTTATGGGGAGGCATTCGCTACAGGAAGTTCTACCTTTTGTCTCCCTTGTCCACATAGAAAAAAAAAAAAAAAAAACATAATCTCCCTAAAATTAATCTATTATAAATGGGCTCAGCCAGTAAGGATTTCATTTATAAGTGAACATTTGTAATTGTTATTTGGCTAAATAAATTGATTTTGTTTTATATGATTTGTGGTGTTAGGATCTTGGCCAATGTTCATGTGGTAAGTTTTCCATATCTGCTATGTCTGTCTGTCTGTCTGTAGGTGGTGTTGATGGTACTATGGGTGGAGGGAGGAGTGTGGAGGGTGTATTGCTGCAAGGTGATACTGTGGCAAGGATCAGCACCACTACTATATCTAAGGTATTATTATCTCTCTCTCTCCCTCTCTCTCACTCTCAGTCTAACTATCTCGCTCTCTCTCTCTCTCTCTGTAGATATATCTACCTATCTATCAATCTATCTAACATTCACGAAATATTGTATGTGTCTATATCTAATGTAGTACTAATATTTAGCATATACATTTCAATATTCAGTGTTACATGTCAATATCAGAACTAACTACTAACTAAACTGATGCCTTTCAGGATGAAGACTTTACCAAAGATTCCTTGTGTGCCGTGACTCACATCGATAGTAGAGGTGACAAAGATCCCTCCTTATACCCGAGTCATATTCCTGCTTACCAGCCAAACAACTCCCAAACTACTCCTACCCATCACTCATTCACCCAGCTCCCTACACAAGTCCTCCAGTCCTCTCTCGTTCACCAGTTATCCCAGCTTCCCACACGAACACCACAGCCAAATGTTCCACCTGTTCACCCTAACCATCCTATTCACCCTCACCTGTTCATTCACCCTAGTCATGTACTCCAGTCGGTCCCTATGGCCACGTACCCTAGGCATGTACCCCATTCGGCCCCTATGGCCACGTATCCTAGCCTCTCTATACATCCTTCACACAGGGCCACAACACCTCCTGAGTCTTGTTACGTATTGGACCCCGGTGACCTGGGAACCAAGTCACCTCAGTACTGCATGACAGGAACCACATCTCTACATGACCTGACCTGGGGGCTGCCTTCCTCTCATCATGACCCCTTGACCCAACACAGTGATGGGGTCAGTGTGTACTGTACAGCGAGGTCAGGTGGGGGGATGGAGGAACAGGTTGGGGGGACGCAGGAACAAGTTGGGGGTACGGAGGAACAGGTTGGGGGTCCTCTTCTATCCAATGTTGTCAGTACGTTTTTAGCCATCAGCCACCAGGAGAGTGCAGTCTGAGAGCCCATTGAGTGGTCTGTGTTTACTATTTTTTCGATGATTACCGTTATTTCATGAAAATCTGCCTCAATGCTATCCAAAACCTCCATCTTAAATAATGTCATACGTGTTGACTGTTATAATATTAATCATCAAAAATCTATGTTGATTGGAACCCAAAAATACCTAATTGGTGGATTAGTTGGTCATTAGTACCATGCAAAATATTAAAGTAAAAATCAAGTGAAATTTCTATGTAAAATTATAACAGATAGCAAAGAAAGATCTTTTCTGTGTAACTAATTATTGCCTAACTAACATCGTGGGCACCACCAGATGTCAGTCAGTCAGTCATTACAATATATATGTCTTCAGAGTTTGTAGCCAGACTTCTCACAAACCATAATATTTAGAGGGGCAATAATGAACAATGGATTTCGCGATTTTTTCTTCTTCCGGTCATACGATCAATGGGGAGATGCCTAGATCTCACTCCCAAGGTCGTGAGTTCTATTTGCGGCCAGGAAAGAAGAAACCATTCTTTGTGTACATATGTGTATTTCTGCGAGAGAGAGAGAGAGAGAGAGAGAGAGAGAGAGAGAGAGAGAGAGAGAGAGAGAGAGAGAGAGAGAGAGAGAGAGAGAGAGAGAGAGAGAGAGAGAGAGAGAGAGAGAACGAGTACACTAAGATAACCATGTTAATATAACAGTCTCTCATATAAAACTTTTCACAAATAATCTCTTCGCGACCTTTAACCCTATTTGGACCAAGGGTGGTCTTTTTGGAACTTCCTTTTTTCGCTCCATTACTTTAGAGATATTGAGATGTTTGACCTCACTGATGTGGCGGTAATTCATCCTAATGACTACCCTATGAAGATTATGACGCGTTTTAACAGTATAATCTAGCTATCATGAGACGATTTAATACCGCTTGGGAAGGATCTGTGGGAATTATAAGGGTAAAGAATATCTTCATTAACTCTCTGACTTTCATATACGCTTCCAAATCTAAATATAATCGTCTACCAATAACCAGAATAAACTGTCAAAACGCGTTATAATGCTCAAGGGGTAGGTATGGTTGTGTTCTGAGTTGCCAGGCCAATAACTTGAGGCAGATGTTGTGGAGTGTTGGCTGGAGTGTTTGATGATATGATGAGGCTGTGTTTTGTCGAGTCTTTATTGAACTGTACTACATAACCCCTACTGTACCGTAGGATGCAGTAATAAAAGTCCCCCCCAGTCCCAAGCAATGGGGCCAAAATGGCAAGATATAACAACATTCCACCTCAAGAGATGAAGGAAGACTGGCACCCCCAGCCTTTAGAGGGTCTTATATAAGCTAAGAAGTGTTGCCATATCGAGAGCAGTGCTCAAATGGTCGTGGTACCAGGTACAGCCTGATGCAGGCAGTTACAAGGAAATTACATTACTGACGGCTACTAGCCGTCGCTGGGACTGGGAAGTGACTTATCTACTGATGACTAGTAGCCATCGCTGGGATTGGACGGGCTAAAGAGACTAAAACCACGCTCTTTTTGGATGATTTTTTTTTTTAAATTGTATGTACCCGGTATGTACTGTATGTATATCCTAATCCTAACTTGATACATCCTAACCAAACTTACCATAAGATACCCACATCAACCTAAGTTAACGTCAGCTAAACCTGATGAGCATCAAGAATACTGCGTCTAACCTCTCTCTCTTTCTCTCTCTCGATATATATATATATATATATATATATATATATAATATATAATTATATATATTATATATATATATATATATATATATATATATATTTATTTATATACAGTATATACATCACTGTAGACCAAATATTCAATCAGCACCTTACCTAAACTGACCTAAACTAATCCTAAATGGAAAATTGGGATGGATTGCCTGTGGCAAAGTTGAGCCATTTTACTAAATGTGCTTGCAACAAAGGCATATGATGTGTGTAGGCAACTATAGTCTATTCATTATATATAGGCTTATATATTGACCAATGACATTTATAGCTACAAAAGACTAGAGTAACCGAGCTAATATGTCTACCATTTTGGAAGAGTCAGTCAGGAAATTGTGTGGACATTTACGGCCCATTTCCTCTAGATCATTGTTTAGTTACAGAGGTTAGGGGTCACGATTTCTTGCCTACCAATAATGAATGAACTAGATATATTACCACAGCATAATATCTGCTTTCCAACCTTGACATATATGAAGAAAATAGTTGTGAAAAACTGAAGCCCCTTGAGAATTGTTTATGCATTTTAGCAGTTTATTCTGGCTAACATTAGAGGATTATATTCAGCTAAGGAAGAATCTCAAAGTGTCATTTAATTTAACCGTCAGACTTGCATATACCCTTCTTAATCTGAATAAAATCGTCCCATGAGAGGCAGAATGAGGTGTATTAATGCGTCATAATCTCAATGGGTTAATAGCTGCCTAAGGGTAGGATCGAGTAATACAAATGGGATTTTGTACATCTTATTATATTTGTGAAATATGTTTGCAATAAAGAATTCCTCTCCATGTTGATAATTCCTATTCCTATGATAACTGTGTATACATTAGGAAACATAAGAAAACGGGAGTCTGCAGAGAGCCCAATGGTCCACACAATGCAGATCCCTTTGAACGTAACCTTTTCGCACACAAGGACGCGATTTGCGCTCTATTTATGATACTTATAGGCCTTTGTGACCATGAGGGGTGTTTGGAAACCTTTAGTTTAGTTACTCCAACCTCTGCAGTTATCTTTGATTGTCTTTGAGCGAGACGTGGTCAGAACACTAATTGTTTTTACCAGAGCCATTAGAAACTACACAGTTCTCGTATATTCATTATGTATCATACGTATTTTTTCCAGCGTGTGGTAAACTGAATCCCTTAGCATCTGATGTATCGATACCCAATGGAAATATATGAAACTACTGTCTCTGCATCTTATAAATACCAAGTTTTCACAATCACCAACATATTTCGCTTCAAAGTCTCTGTAATAGCTGAGGAATCATGATGAGGACATGATAATTTACCCTCAGCTGAATATAAACAGACTATAGCAATTCAACCCTAACTGGTGTGAGGCGGGTCGTTTTGAACCTTCCCTGTTTCACTTCATTGGGTTGAAAATTGTATGACGTTTCACCAATTTAGTTTGGCGATTATTAAATACATCATCCCATTCCGATGTTGATATTTTTGGGTGGGCAAGCGATAGCGAACCTGCAATTTAGGATTATTCGGCCTTGGGCCAAGACCTTTTACTACCGGGACATAATAATATATTCCGACTTTTACACGGGTGCAATACACATTTATTTGGAAGGTCAACATACAATTGTGACGTGAGTGTATACGGTACATAAATTATTCTTGACCCAACCGGCAATCAAAACCACGGTCTTCAGAGTTTGTAGCCAGACTTCTCACAAACCATAATATTTAGAGGGGCAATAATGAACAATGGATTTCGCGATTTTTTCTTCTTCCGGTCATACGATCAATGGGGAGATGCCTAGATCTCACTCCCAAGGTCGTGAGTTCTATTTGCGGCCAGGAAAGAAGAAACCATTCTTTGTGTACATATGTGTATTTCTGCGTGAGAGAGAGAGAGAGAGAGAGAGAGAGAGAGAGAGAGAGAGAGAGAGAGAGAGAGAGAGAGAGAGAGAGAGAGAGAGAACGAGTACACTAAGCTAACCATGTTAATATAACTGTCTCTCATATAAAACTTTTCACAAATAATCTCTTCGCGACCTTTAACCCTATTTGGACCAAGGGCGGTCTTTTTGGAACTTCCTTTTTTCGCTCCATTACTTTAGAGATATTGAGATGTTTGACCTCACTGATGTGGCGGTAATTCATCCTAATGACTACCCTATGAAGATTATGACGCGTTTTAACAGTATAATCTAGCTATCATGAGACGATTTAATACCGCTTGGGAAGGATCTGTGGGAATTATAAGGGTAAAGAATATCTTCATTAACTCTCTGACTTTCATATACGCTTCCAAATCTAAATATAATCGTCTACCAATAACCAGAATAAACTGTCAAAACGCGTTATAATGCTCATGGGGTAGGTATGGTTGTGTTCTGAGTTGCCAGGCCAATAACTTGAGGCAGATGTTGTGGAGTGTTGGCTGTATGTAACCACCACAACAGATGAATGTATATAATTAATGAGAAAAGTTAGTCTTACTTAAAACAAGATTAAATCTATGCACTCTACTTCAAACTCTCTCTCTCTCTCTCTCTCTCTCTCTCTCTCTCTCTCTCTCTCTCATTGAAAGATCGTTTGAATACAAAACTGAAAATGTCATTCTCACCTTATACAATTCTTAGATTCGCCACCATCTGGAATTCTGTGTACAATTTTGGTTTCCATATTATCAAAAGGACATCGATAAACTGGAGATAATAAAGCGGAGAGTGAAAGAAATGATCCCTAGACTGATAAAACATTCATATGAAGACCATCTAAAAGACTTAAATCTGTTCAGTTTAACAAAGCGCAGGCTGAGAGGGGACCTAATTAGAGTGTTTACAATTATTAAAGGTATTGACAATATGGATGTCAACAAATATTTCACAATCGATCATTCGAATTACACTTGAGGAAGTGGTTGCAAGATAATCGGAAAACATTTTAACTCCCATGAGGCAAACCATTTATTTTTCAATCGAGTAGTAAACCTATGGAATGGACTACCCAGTCGTGTCATTCAATGCAGTACTGTTGAAACTTTTAAAATACGCCTAGATAAATATATAGCCACGATCAACTACGTTAACAAACGAATATCCGCACTTTTATTGAGCTACAGTTATCTTTTTCTCACGTAGGTTAGTTAGTTTAGTTACAAGTAGCCTCAAAAGGATCGTTTGTTATGTTGTTGTTTGTTTTCCTTTGTTCTCTCTCTCTCTCTCTCTCTCTCTCTCTCTCTATATATATATATATATATATATATATATATATATATATATATACTGTATATATATATATTGATATATACCGGGTATATATATATATATATTTTTTTTCTTTCTATGTGAATGAGGGAGACAAAAGGCACAACTGCCTGCAGCGAGTGCCTCCCCCAGAGTTGAAAGAGTGACAGGGCCAAAATCAAGGGACGTTCGAACTAAAATGCCTGGACACACAGAGTTCGAAGAAACTTAAGTCATAGGAGGAGAGAAAGACTGATTCTGGGAGAGAGTTCCAGAGCTCACCAGTTGAATAGAAGAAAGTCTGAGAAAGCGTTTCACTCTTGGGTTGGAGAGTTGCACAGAGTAGGGGTGGGATTGTGTTGCAAGGCGGGTACTATGTACCCTAAGTAGAGGAGGTGGTATACACTGGGAAAGCTCCGAGGAACACTGATTATTGTAGTAGCGGTAGAATAGCGAGAGAAATGCAACATTGCGGCGAAGAGAGAGAGATTGCTGAGAGTTGGTGAGTGGACAGGAGTTAATGATACAAAACGCTTTCCTTTCTACTTTGTCTAGGAGTACAGTGTGAGAGGATCCTCCCCACACATGTGAACAATACTCAATACAAGGACGCTCTGTGCCCCTGTACAGAGCAAGAAGCTGCGCTGGGGTAAAGAACCCCTTGAGGCGGTTGAGCACACCCAGCTTCTGGGAGGCTGCCTTAGCGAGACTGGTGATATGGTCCTTCCAAGTGAGAGCAGAAGAAAAAGAGACACCGAGAACATTGAGAGAAGATGAAAGGTTGATTTTTGTATTGTTGAAGAATAAAGGATAGTCTTCTGGAGGTTCATGACGGGTAGTAAAATGGATAAATTGAGTCTTACAAGCATTAAATACAACAAGGTTTTCTCTACCCCAATTGGAAATAGTAGCTAGATCAGAAGATAAATGTTTTATGGCTTCATTACGTTTGCTTTTGAGAGACTGCTGGCTGGGGCGTTTTGGAAAACTAATTGAGTGGTGTAAGGTAGAGTCTTCTGCATATGAATGGATGGGACTGGATGTACAGTTGAGAAGATCATTTATGAAAATTAGAAAGAGAATAGGAGATAGGACAGAACCCTGAGGAACACCGGAGTTGATAGGATGAGGAAGTGAGCAATGGCCGTCCACAACCGCAGCTATGGAACGGCCGAAAAGGAAATTAGAGACAAAGGCGCAGATGGATCGACAGAAACCGAAGGAGGGCAGTTTGAAAATTAAAGATTTGTGCCAGACTCTATCGAAGACCTTCGATATGTCTAGTGCAACAGAAAAAGTCTCACCGAAGTCCCGAAAGTTGGATGACCATGAGTTAGTAAGATATGAAAGAAGATCACCAGTAGAGCGACCCTTAAGGAAGCCATTATGGCGATTTGAGAGCAGATTATGAGAAGAGAAATTCTTAAGAAATTTGGAAGCAAGAATAGTTTCAAAAACTTTAGAGATACAAGAGATGAGAGCAATTGGACGATAGTTGGAGGGTTGAAAGCGGTCACCCTTCTTTGGGACAGGTTGAATGAGAGCAAACTTCCAGCAAGAAGGGAAGACGTTAGAGGAGAACCAGAGACAAAAGAGTTTGCCTAGGCAGGGGGTCAGCACGGAAGCACAGATTTTGAGTACAACAGGAGGAACACCATCCGGACTGTACGCCTTCTTAGTATTAAGCCCAGAAAGGGTAGCAAGTATATCTTTAGACGAGATTAGGATATTAGGAATAAGTAGGAGAGAGGGGGGTGGAGAGGGAGGAATAGCACTGGAATCATCCAAGGTAGAGTTTCTAGCAAATGTTTGAGTGAAGAGTTCAGCTTTGTCAGAGGAAGAAGTGTTGGTTGTGCCATCAGAGTGGAAAAAGAGGGAAAGACGAGGAAGACAAATTGTTGGAGAGGTTTTTGGCTAGATGCCAAAAAGCTAGGGAAGAGCTAGAGTTGGATAGTTCAGTGCATTTATTATTGATGAAAGAGTGTTTGGCAAGTTGAAGAACAGATTTGGCTTGATTCCAGGCAGAAACATAGGAAGAATGATATTCTTGAGTTTTAAGGCCTCGGTACCGTTTGAATGCTTCCTCCTTATTGTGGACAACAGTAGAACAAGCATGAGTAAACCAAGATATTTTTTATCAGAATGAGAGAAAGAAAATGGAATGTACGCTTCCATACCCGAGAGGATTACCTCGGTAATGCGTTCAGCACTCTCCAAGGGTCCTCGGCCACGGAAGCAGAAATCATTCAATAGGAAATCAAAGAAGTACTGCCGGAGAGCCTCCCAGTCAGCAGCGCCAAAGTGCCACAAGCGCCGCCGGCTGGGAGGATCGGGTGGCCGCACAGAAGAGATAGGACAGGTGACGGAGATAAGTTTCTGACCGGAGGAGCCCAAAGGAGAGAAAAGATTGACAGTATAAGAAGAAGGGTTAGAAGTCAGAAATAAGTCAAGAATGTTGGGCCGATCTCTGAAGCGATCCGGGATACGGTAGGGTTGCTGGACCAGCTGCTCTAGGTCAATTATGATAGAAAAGACGTAGGCTTGTTCACCAGGTTGGTCAGTAGTGTGAGAGGAGAGCCATTGGCGGTGGTGAACGTTCAAATCTCCTCAGATGGAGATTTCAGAGATGGATAGAATGGGTATATATACTGTGTATACAGTATATATATATATAGTTATATATACCGGTATATATATATATTATATTAGGGTGGTCCAAAAACATAGGGCTATAATTGTTTTCTAATAATATGCTGCTCCAGAAGGCTGGTTTGGTTACATATGACTACAAGACCCTACATGCAAAACATTGGAGAGATAGGAGCATGTTTAGTGGTCCCAACAACTTACGCATTACAATTCAAAGATTTGTTTCTGCCTTATTATGTTATATTTATTACAATTAACACACAATTCTTCAATGTTTACAGTTATTGGTATATATAATGGCAACAACCAAGAATAAATTAAGTAAAAAATATTCATTTTTTATTTCAAAGTAGAAAAATTTACATATAGTTGGTACCTCTAAATACAGTCAAATATTTATGATGTTCTGCATGCAAACTCCCGTTGTGATATGGAACAGGATCAGCCTTGTGGAGAATGACAATATTTAACTTTTTGTTTTTGGGTCACCCTAATATATATATATATATATATATATATATATGCCGATGAGGCTGAAGGCACAGGTGTACAAGACCATGGTAAGACCTGTGGTTCTCTATGGGGCAGAGACTTGGGTAGTGAAAGAAGAGCATGTGAAGACACTGGAAGTTGGGGAGATGAGATGTCTGCGAGCGATCAGAGGAGTGACAAGACGGGAGAGAATGAGAAATGAGATATAAGATAGGAAGTGAAGGTCACGGAATTGAGAGAGAAGATAAGAGAAAGAAGACTGAGGTGGTACGGACATGTGAAGAGGAAAGAAGAGGACGATTTAGTAAGATGGTCAGCGGAGCGCGGGGGGATGGGTGCAAGGAAGAGAGGACGACCGAGAAAGCGATGGATGGATTGTGTGCGAGATGATGGCCGAGTGGTTGATCTGAACTGAGTTGGTGATAAAGGAGAGTGGAGAGCGGTGTCGAGACGACCCGACCCCCCTTGAGGGGACAAAAGGGGTGATGATGATATATATATATATATATATATATATATATACAGTATATATATATACTGTATTTATATCTATCTATATATATATATATATATATATATATATATTGGTTACTGCACGTGTAATTGTTCATATGCTATTCTGTGCTGGTGCATGTGTTTTCATGTACTGTACATGTGCGCGAGCTAGCGAGCGGGCGTGTATACTGTATATGTAAAGATATAGTTATGTATGGTTGCTGGCCTGCTCGTTATATTTTCATCGTTAATCCTCTGATAAAGTTGCATTAATTCCTTTTGGGTTACTGGGGCGCTGTTCTTGAGTTTTAGCTCCCGAGGCAAATGTCACCTTGTGGATCGAACCTTGTATTATTATGGATGAGGCCCCAATGTCTCTGATAAAAGGTCTTGGGAGTTTGGGTAATCGTTGTTGGACTTTCTTTTAGTAACCCTTTCAAGATACGATGGTGCATTTATATTCTGTTTTCTGGCCATTGTTAGACGATTTCATTCAGATCAGGAAGGGTATATGGAAGTCAAAGGGTTAATTGAGTCTTTACATCTTTCATTCTGACATAAATTGTCTTAATCTTAACCTCTCGGCTGCACATGGCGGGTTTGAGACACCACACGCCTGTGCGCACGTATTTGAGCTGTTCCAAGCACTAACATCGTTATTTTACCATAAATATCGTTAATACTTATTCATATGCGCCTATTTTATCATTAATATGAAGCTATTAACCAGTTACAACAATAAAACAAGTGGAAACAGTGTTTGGCTGGTCAAAATCGCGAAATGAAAGCGAGAGTGTGTGTGAGTGAGTGTGAGCCAACCTTCCACTCACGAAGCTTTGAGAGAAAACTGGAGGTACCTCTCAATTCTCTTCCTGACTTCTCCCCTAATTCCCACGCTTGGTAACACTGATGACAACGCCCTGCTAGCAAGCAACTCGCTAATGTTAGCACGAAAATAGACCACAGAATAAGGGAATAACTGGGAAAAGAGGTGATAATTGAAGGAGGGGTGGGTGAAGTGGGGAAGGAGGGGATGTGGAGGAGTGATATTTGGCATGGCCCAGGGGTAAAAAAAAAAGAGGGTACAAGGTTTTTTGGGGTGTTTTAAATGGATTTTTTTAGGCCCAAGATCTTAAGAGTCTTCCCGCAGTCGCCCGGGAAAACTCTTAAGAGTCTTCCCGCAGCTCCTGGGTTAAGGAGTGATTATCTATGTTTTGGGTAAGTTATCTGTGTGTTGATTCATTAGTATTACTTTTATCTTGTGCATCTTGTTATAAGACTGTGAAACACAATCAATTAACAATGACTTTATGCCTTAGTTCCATTGATACCAAATGGTTATGCAGAACCATAAGTTATCGCTAGTATGATTACTTGTCAAATCAGCGTCTACTTTCTGAAAGACATGAGACATGTACTCGTCTACTTTCTGAAAGACATGAGACATGTACTCGTCTACTTTCTGAAAGACATGAGACATGTACTCGTAGTTTGTGAGCACTAGTTTTAGTATTGGCTTGAGTCCGTGAAGTAGACTAAACAACGCTTCCTACGGCTTTGGCAAATTGATAAAATATTTGTTTAGACAAAAATAATTGAGGATTACAACTTGTATGGGGAGAACCCCGGAAGTGAAATCTAAAATCGAGTGCAGCTATTCACCATCGCAGCGTAAGACCTCGCTGATTGATTGATTGATTGATAGGAATGGCCCGCAAAGTGTTTGAGATGCTAGCTAATTCTTGTAACCTCCACGTCTCTCTCTCTTTTTTTCTCTCTCTCACTCTCTCACAAAAAAAAAAAAAATAGCTTGGAGGGGTCTGTCTGCTAAGGGAACGTGTTATTTAAAGGTAAAGACATGTCGATAGGGAGGCGTAGATAGTCTCAGGGTTGAAAAACATACAGTATATATACATATATTGTATACAGGTTCAAATAGGTGCACGCGCGTGTAGGCCTATATATACTGTGTATATATATATATATATATATATATATATATATATATATATATATATATAAATGAAACCGACAAGGAGATAATGTGAGGGAAGGAGGGGGGGGGGGGGGCCTTCGTGCGAGGTAAGGAAATTATTATCCATGATAAAGGAGAGAGGAAGGCTTGGTCTGAAAAAGTTGAAGTAACTTTGAAGATAAAAGCCAAATGTTATGGTGGAGTGAGGAAGCTAAAAGATAGATAGGGGTCCCTTAGCAGTACAAATATAGAATTTTATTATACTGAGTATAAGCAAATACACAAAAATTACATAATCACCAATATTTTGTTGTGGAAAATGCATATAACTATTTCGACGGTATGACGATTTTTCAAATTACGATGACACATATTCTAGCTATCATTAGACGAATATATTCAAATTAGGAAGGACATATGGTAGTCACAAGGGTAATTACGATAGTCTTTACCCTTATAATTGCCACATCTCTTCTATGTTATATATACTGTTTATTATTGTCTTATGATAGCCAGAGCAAGTGTCATATCGCGTCATGATTTTTAAAGGGTTAAGTTATTCCATGTAATATCAGATTAGTATTCATGTCTAAGAAGGTACTTATTGACTTCCAAGACATTGCAGAATTCAATATGTTAATTTTGTTTAAGGGGGTGTTTTTCCTGTACCCCATTCTCCTTCATAGCCTTATATATTTTAAGATTTGAAGACGTTCTTCGTGCCATTTAGGTGTCAATTTATTCCTGGCGAACGATAGGGAGCCTGCAATTTAGGAGGAACCTTCCTTGGGTCGAGGCACTTTTCTACCGACCCCCCCTTCCCCCCCCCCCCCCCTCCGACCCCCAACAATATTATTTCGAAGGACGTCCTTAAGGGTAATTTTTAAAGCCTATTAGAGAAATAGGGAGAAAACTAAACACACATTATTACGACATTATGCAGCTTAGGAAAGATCTGTGGTAGTCAAAGGAGTTGGTTGAGATAGTCTGAACCCTTATTATGGCTAGAGGTCCTTGCTAAGCTGAATACAATCGTCTAATAGTTGGCAGTATATGACGGAAAAGGACGTCTCTGGTACTGAAAGGGTTAATGGATTACAGGAAAAAAAGTGCATTCCTATGAAAGGGTCTCGCTGAAAACATGAAACGCATTTACGTAATGTACTGTCGGAAAGAACAAAATATAGAAAAAAGCTGCGTGCATACTAACCGATATTTAAAAGCTGCGTGCATACTAACCGATATTTAAAAGCTGCGTGCATACTAACCGATATTTAAAAGCTGCGTGCATACTAACCGATATTTAACCCTTAATTAGCGGCTCACCACATAAGTCGTATTTAATAAAGCTGGACTATGTGGCGGCGCTCGACATAGGTCGAGTGGCAATTTCAGCACGTAATGTTGCTGAGAGAGAGAGACAAGTGGTGGCAGGAGAGTAGCGAGCATATGACTGCTCCAGACCACCGCGGCGAACATACTGACACGAATCCCAGCTCCCTCCTCCCTCTCTCACTCGCTATATAAGGAATTGTATCGGGAAAGTGGCTAATTACATGCTTTTTGCACTCGCGTTGCACGGTTATTGCAAGAAAACTAGCCATCATAAAAGGATCGTTATGGTGTCATTCGAAAGCTCTGTTTATGCCCTTTCAGGGATAGGTACTTGTTTTACGTTCTGGGTCTTATTTAGGCATGAAAATGATCACGTAAACAGCCCTATTTTGGCTAAAAACACCCCGCTGGGCGGTACATATAAATAAACCGCATAGGCCGCTCGTAAGGTGTTAAAAGCTGCGTGCATACTAACCGATATTTAAAAGCTGCGTGCATACTAACCGATATTTAAAATAGTCATATTTTTGGTCTGGTTATCAAATATACCTTATTTATACGATGAGGTCATTTTACGGTTTCCTGGTAATATGTGAAATATATTTACATTAGTAAATATATATAGAGTAGATAGATAAATAGATATATTACACGTATATATTGTACTCAAATAATGTAAATAAAACTGTCTATTGCAGATATCCACATAATACACCATGTTACATTAAGGGGGGATGGCCGTATTTATTTCCTCATTTATATATCTATACCTGTTTTATTATACTTCTTAGTTTCCTCTCTAGACCTCCATTAAGCTTAAAAAGAACACCCCATATGACCCTCTTTTAAGATTAATTAGTACATTTGTCGATAGGAAATGGCCGAGCCGAAGGCCAGTTCCTTTATAGTTACAGGCTCGCTATCGCTCGCCAGGAAAAAATCGACACCTAAATGCAACAAATAGTCTAAATATTGACAAAGAAATGGGGCGAAAAGTCCTAAGATCGCCAAACTAATTTAAATCTGAAAAATAGTGGGGCTAAACATGAGGAAGAAGGGGAACCAGAAGACCGACCCATATATATATAATTCCCGACAGACACGCGCTCTACGGCAATAGCCCCACATCTGAATATAAACCAGGAGATATCAACCTACTTTTAGGGCAAGTATTGTTTTTTTCCTGAATTCCCTTCTCCTTCATGTTTAGCCACAGTAGTTTCCAAATGTTAAGACTTTCGCCCATTTTTGTTGACAATATTAAGCCTTTTTGTGCTTTTTAGGTGTTGATTTTTCCTGGCGAGCGATAGCGAGCATGTAATTTAGCAGGAAACGGCCTTCGGCCAGGAAATGTTTCTACCGATTTTTTTTTTCGGATGTTATTTATTTAGCTTGATTGAGGTCTAGGGAGCAAAATAAAACAAATATATATACTGGTAATAATAACAAATATATATACTGGTAATAATAACAAATATATATACTGGTAATAATAACAAATATATATACTGGTAATAATAACAAATATATATACTGGTAATAATAACAAATATATATACTGGTAATAATAACAAATATATATACTGGTAATAATAACAAATATATATACTGTTAATAATAACAAATAAAATATACATCAAAATATAACGTCCCCTTAAGGTTAAGGTTATGTATTATCTTTAGTCCAGTACCTAAAGAAACTATATGTAAAATATCTTCATTGTTCTCAACTAATTTAAATATTTTATCTTATCCACATCTACATAATAAACTTTAATAAAACTTAATATATTGAATTATAAAAACTCGCCATTTATTTTGTTTACGACAGTGGAACATGGAAAAAGGGGAACATTTTCTGTTTACTTATTTTGTTCTTCTATTTGATATCTACACAATACAATATGCTACAATAAAGTATTCCTAATATCACCAACCCACCAATTAACTTACAAATAAACGTAATTAATGAAATCCATGAAATGTATAAATACGTGTGGTACTCCCAGGATTCGAACCTGGGATACTCGCACCGAAATCCAACTTACTAACTATTATACTATCAAGACAGTTATATTATATATTTAATTCCCGAACCTTCCTCTGCCTGTCTATGCTCTAGGAGATGTCAACGTACTACTACTTACCTACTTATTACTAGGCCTACTACTACTATTTTGTTCCTGGAATTTTATAAAATATTGAATATTCATTACCTATGACAAACATCAGATATTACTCTATTCCTACTACTCTACTATACTACTACTCTACTGTATATCATGCAACTTCAATCCAGTCGCCTCATTATACAACTTTCTGCTACCGCTGCCTCGTAGTCCACGTCTGCCACCGTCGCTGGTTGTGGTGCAGTCAGTCTTGTTCCCTATAGGCATAGTAGTGCTTATCTGAGCAATGAGAAAAATAGGCGGCACCTCATCCAGGCTACAACTTGGCTCCTTGGTTGTTGCTTCTTCTCTGCGATGATCTCTGCAAGCCTTGAATAGAAGCACTGGACCCTGGGCCCCATCCCTGGGTAAAGCTGCCTTGTTCGATATTAAGGATCCTTTCCCCATAATTATGCCCTGACCTTCTCTTGTTCGTTCCTCTTGTGTACAGCCTCCAGAGACAGCTCGCTATAGCTAAGGGACATTAGGTCGAATATTCTTATATCAAAGAATGCTCGCTGTCCTCTTGTCCAAAAACCTTTTGCACTAACGTCCGCTCGTGCTTCATTGGATGTGTTGGCCGTCCTGTGCTGCAAGATCTCTCCGTCCAAAGGAATTATTAATGGTTCGCACACTATATCATGACACACCTCCCTGAGCATGTTCGCTGTTACGTCTCTCACTGCATCGTGCCTGATGCTGATGAACCCTCCCTTCTTACATATCATGCAATGGTCTGCATCATTGTTGACTCCACAAACGCATCGATTGGGCAGTCCTTCAATCCGCCAACCATACCTCAGTGCAATGGCATCACTAAATTATTGTTTGTTGAGATTGAAGCCTTTTGTCTTGAATGGCAGTGTTGTCAGCCAACTTGAAGCCACTGTGCTTTGTATTTTTCTTACTAGTCTCCGGGAAAGTTGTTGCATCAATTGTGCCAGGTCATTTTTAGGAGAGTTATGCCTCTCTGACGTGATGGTCTTTCTGATGTTGTAGATGTCCGCCTGGTCCACTTCACCATTATAATCTGGTGCTACAATGCAATCAGTGAGAGACCCTGTTATCTTTACTGAGTTCTGGTGTTCCCTCACTGTAGCACTTGGGGTGTGGGACTTTACCCACGCTGGGATGAGTTTGTCTCTGATGGTATCTTCTAGTGGTTGACGTTGTGGTCTCACATTTGAAACGGTACGCATCAAGTAGGTCCAGCGATGTTTGATCCCATGTATGAATGCAGAATACGCAGCCTGTGGTTCCGTCTTTGCAATTTTTGCCAGTTTTTCAATTTCTTTTACCCACTCCCTGACCTTCTCCTCTATGTTTTGCTTCTTGAACTCCTCCATGCTAATCACCGCCCCAAGATGAAGCTGTCCGTCTCTTTATTACAACCACTTTGCTACCGTTGAAAGCTTCTACGGCATCTTCATAATGTTCTGGTTTTACTAATAGTATATATAGACTTCTTGGCGTTTGGATGGTATCCTATTTCTGGGCCTACTTCTGATACTTGCTCCCACCAGTTCTTGAGATCGTTGACTTTTCCTGCTCCAGTGAGGTCATCTGCATAGGCCACCTGCTTGAGTTGTGTCTCCCTATGTCTTGTTAATGATTGTAACACTGAGAGACCTAATGTGTACATTGACATTGCTACAGGGTCGCCTTGCGTGTTTCCTTCCATTGATTTCAGTGCTGTTCCATGTCATGTGCTCTGGTTGTTTACTATGAAGAGGTCTACAGGCTGTTAATAGGTTACTACTACTACTACTACTACTTACCTACTTACTACTTACCTACTTGTCAACATTATTGGAGTGTCACTCTAAATGTGATCATACATATTTCATTTTCTTTAACCCCTTCTGTACCAGCAACGTCTGTTTATATTTTATTCTAGCTATAATTAGAACGTTTTGTGCAGTTTAAGAAGGATCTGTGGTAGTAAAAATGATAAGTGATATAGATAGTTCGAAGCCTGTTAATTGCTGGAGGCCCCTATTAAAACTAAATAATATTGTCTAATAGTAGCCAGAGTAAAGTTAAAGGAAGTTAGGGTAAGAGGGAGCGAGAGTAAGGGAGTGAAGCTAAGGAGAACAAGAAGTACAGGCTGGTATTAATTAACAATAACGACATAAATGCATCATGAAAGTTATTCGAAACCACTTACCTAAAAGCAGTGCAAGAATGCATACCATCGAAAATACGGCGTCCAGGCCATAATAATAAGCCCAAATGGTGGAATAAAGATATTTCAAACTGCCTGCTTGCTAAAAAATTTGCTAATGATAGATTAAAATCCTCACAAAATGACGAAGAACGGGTGAAATTTGTAGAGCTACGACGCAAAGCCAAAAAGTTAATTAAGCAAACTAAAAAGACCCTAGAGTTACATATTGCGAATCAAAGTAAAACAAACCCGAAAGAATTCTATAGTTATATCAGAAAGAAAAAAGTAGTTACTTCAACTGTTGGACCGTTAGTCGATGAAAATGGAGAATACACCAAAGACGAAGTACAAATGAGTAATGCCCTCAATACCTTCTTTGCATCAGTTTTTACAACAGAAGACCTCAGTGATATCCCTACACCATCGCCGATTCAGATTGATAATTCAGATGTTCTAAGCAATATCACCGTTACAGAGAGAGAAGTATTGAATTGTTTAGATAAACTCAAGGTAAATAAAACGCCTGGACCTGATACAATCTCGCCTAGAGTTCTAAAGGAAGCTAAGGATGAGCTCTCCAAACCACTGACATTACTATTCAATAAATCCTTGCAGTCTGGAACTATGCCTGATCAGTGGAAGCTAGCCAACGTAACACCGATATTCAAAAAAGGTAGCAAATCCCTACCCAGTAACTATCGTCCAATTAGCTTAACCTCAGTTGTATGTAAAATGCTAGAAACGGTAATAAGAGACAGACTCATAAATCACTTAGAGGAAAATAACATACTTAAAGATACTCAACACGGCTTTCGTAAAAAGCGTTCCTGTTTAACAAACCTCTTAGACTTCTTCCACGATATCCTCAACCTCTACGATGAGAGTAAAGCTGTAGATATTATATACCTTGATTTTCAAAAGGCCTTTGACAAAGTTCCCCACAAACGTTTACTGATAAAACTAAAAGCGCATGGAATACAAGACGGTGTGTTGAAATGGATAGAAAATTGGCTCAGCGACAGAAAGCAAAGAGTAGTCATAAACGGTAAGGCATCAAAATGGACCAATGTAAGTAGTGGGGTACCCCAGGGATCGGTACTAGGACCAATTCTCTTTCTAATTTACATCAACGACATAGATGAGGGTCTCACCTGTACAATCTCAAAATTTGCTGACGATACAAAAATTGCAAATAGCGTACTCTCAAAAGATCAAGTTGACGATATGCAACACAATCTAGATAAATTGTCACATTGGGCCCAAATTTGGCAAATGAGTTTCAATGCGGATAAATGTAAAGTACTACATATCGGATATCTAAATGAGAAAGCAAACTATTCGATGAATGGCACTCAGCTTAAGAATGTAAACAGAGAAACCGATCTGGGAGTAACAATATCGAGTAACCTAAAACCGAGTCAACAATGTTCAGAAGTTGTTAAGAAGGCAAACAAAATAATTGGCTTTATAGGCAGATCATTTGAGCATAAATCCAAAGACGTTATCCTAACCCTTTACAATTCCTTAGTCCGCCCTCTTCTGGAATACTGCGTTCAATGCTGGTGCCCTTATTACCAAAAAGACATAAACAAGCTAGAACGAGTTCAACGTAGAGTTACCAAAATGATACCTAGCCTAAAGAACAAACCATACGAAGAGCGTCTTAGATAATTAAATCTATTTCCTTTAACCCAGCGCAGATTACGAGGTGACTTAATTCAAGTGTTCAAAATCATCAAAGGCATCGACAATATGAACTGTAGTAAGTACTTCACTATCGACCAATCTAATTACACGCGGGGAAACGGTTGCAAAATTATTGGTAAATCTTTTAACTCACATTAATCTAAGAATTTCTTCTTCAATCGAGTTGTCAACTTGTGGAATGGGCTTCCCCGAGACGTTATAGACTGCAGCACCGTTGATTCATTTAAATTCCGCCTAGACAAATATCTCGCATCAAACCCGCAACTGACTGCGTTTGTAAATGAATAACTTTATTTTATCCTCCCCTCAGTTACTAACCCATAATTATGTCCCCACTAACTTCCTAGTCCTGCAACGGACATTAGTTCCAGGGTAGTAGTTCCCTTTCCAATGTTCCCTTACCCACTCTAAACCACTGTTTGGACACTTGATCCTCAGTGTTTTGGAGGACAAGCAGCCTAGAAGGGTCACTAGATCTGTTGTTGCTTGATTTCCTTTGTACTCCTTTGTACTCCTTTGAAATTAGCTAATTATAGGGTTTTTGCACTCGTGTTGCACGATCGTTGCAAGAGAACCAGTGGTCGTACAAGGATGGTTCAGGTGTCATTGGAAAGCTCTGTTTACGCCCTTTCAGGGATAGATACTTGTTTTACGCTCTGGGTCTTATTTAGGCATGAAAATGATCACGTAAACAACCCTATTTAGGGTAAAAAACGCTGTGCGGTACGGTCAAATAGACCGCCTAGGCTGCCAATAAGGTGTTAAGAACCTTTTGTGCCCTTTAGGTGTCAATTTTGTTCCTGGCGAGCGATAGCGAGCCTGTAATTGCGGAGGAACCGCCTTCGGCAGTGATATTTTTCTACTAAAAAATTTACAAATTATTCTCGAAGGAGGATCTAATGAATGTTTTTTGTTTTTAATTTGATGCAGGTCTAGCGAGGAAACTAACAAACAAATTAATATATAAATAAATAGACCCCCCAAAATAACCAATATCCCCTTAACCCGTACAGCCCCAGCGACGCGCCTGACGCGTCGGCGATGTATGTAACGCACAGCCCCAGAGACGTGCCTCGCGCGTCACCCTAATTGCGCCGACCGTAACCTCAGGTGTAGCCACTCAAGAGGGCTCAGATTTGTATGGGAACTGTGTACGTATCCCACGCAACCGTGCCGATGATTGAAAACTCTCAAAGTCCACGTGCGTGCGCGCGAGCGCGCAATAACCTGTTTTTTTGGGATAATTGCCTTCAATTTTTTACTCTTATAAAATCCGTTTTCGGGGGCTCTGTAGGACCATTTGTTAAGCTTTTTGAGCGGTTTTTCGTGGTTTTTCCTTCATTCCTAACCCATTCGCTATTGTTTCTGGAATAAAACCATTTTTTGAAAACCGGCCGGTTTCTGGTGCGCAAACATTACAAAACTAGCCGGGGCTCCACGGGTTAATATTGTCTAGTACCGAGTGGATCACTTGGGAAAAATAATGATGTTTGACCATACACATGCCACCGGAATGTTTAGTATGTTTGGGTTGCCAATAACAATGATTAGGACTTACTATACCCTGTTCTAAATAACTAAGCACTCTTGACTACTAACCTCTACAGCTCGCAACCGACTAGAGTAATTGAGCTAATAGTTTTACCATCTGGGAAGAGACAGCCGGGGAATAGGTGTGCACATTTACAGCCCATTTGTTCCAGCCATTTTTGAGTTACAGAGGTTAGGGTTCACGATTTCTGGCCTTCCTATTTGGAACATAGTATAGTACGGAGAAGACCACTCAGGAAAAGAATGTTGTTTGATCAGACACATAATATACCGGGAAGTTTAGTATGTTCGGGGTTGTGAATAACAATGATTAGGGCTTACTATAGTCGGTTTATATCCAGCTGACGGTAAACTGAATCCCTAAGCAACTGTTTCCTCGATACTTAATAGAAACATATGAAAATACTGTATCTCTGCATCATAGCAATGCCATATTTTCATAATTAACAGCATATTTAGACGACTAAAGAAAATGGGAACGTTGCAATTTATCATCAGCGGCATAAAAACAAACTCAAGTTAATATTGTGACGGAGCCCTCCAGCTCACCTTCGATTTCCTGAGGCGCTAGGGCCAGCTCCGCCGCCTTTGACGCCTAGGACGTTGCTCATGCCTGTCTACCCTGGCTGGCAGCAGTTAGGGTGAGTTGGACATCAATCCACAACGCCCTTCAACTCAAGACCAAGACCAAGACCAAGTTAATATTGGGAGAGTTAAGCCGGTATCACATAAGCAATTATCCCCTTGATTTTAATCCTTAGCATTGGTGTGGCAGCTTATGAGGCAATTTTCTGTGATTAAATAGTTGTAAACAGGCGACAGGATTCTGTAGAAATATCACCTTGACTGTGCAGAGTCGGCGAATACATCACTGACGAACAGTTGACCATCATACATACTGTATAACATAAGTCATGTGCGTTATGAAATGAAATACTGTTTACCCTTGTGGAGTGCTTGCATTGAGGCATTTGGACAAAAATCTAAACAAAGTTACTAGATTAATCGATAACCCTGCAATCATGCAGGACCTTCCTCCATTACCATTAACAGATATGTTGCATCCCTTGCAATATCCTACAAATATCTGTATGCCAAATGTTCTGAATATCTTGCTTCAATTGTGCCACCTGTCCACGTATTATCCCGCAATACTAGGGCAGCAGGAAATACCCATGTGTTCAAATTTTCTCCACCACAATGTAGAATATACAGTGTATGTTGCTTATAAAAACTCATACAATATATACCCAACTACTACTATCTGAAATTCACATCCTTGGAGTTGTTTTTCACAAACTTACAACAGTTCAGATCCAGTTATTACAAACAAACATTTTATGAATGGAGGATATGTCTGTAGGAACATGGAGATTTGTTGTTTTGTCTTTGTTATTCCTTCCTCCATTCATTATCTATTATATTAATCAAACAAATATATAACATAATAATCCCCACAACATCCGGTTAGATAGTACTTTACAAACTTTACTCAACAAACTTTAAACATTTTGGGTACGGATGGTTGTACGTGGGTTGTGTACAATAACTTAATGTACAGAATAACAACAACAACTACAACGATGTGGCTCTTAGATCCTGTGGTAAGAGAGAGCGGTCATCATTTTCTTTGGAGGCCATTTGTGTGCCATAATTATCAACGAATGGAGTTTCATAATACAGATAACAAAAACAATCTATTTATCCTGCTATTCCTCTACTAATATTGCCGAATGTGCAATATGGGTAAATATATATATATATATATATATATATATATATACTATATTATACACTATATATATATATATATATATATATATATATATATATATATATATATAGGGGAGGTGTGGTGGAGTGGTCTTGCCACTGGCCTGGTAATCCAAAGGTCCTGGGTTCAAATCCCGATGAATCAATGGGAAGATATTATTGGGATGGAATTTGTGCTGTACCTAGTATCAGTGCATTACCACAAGCCCACCGAAACGTCAATAAAATACCCTCATTGTTCCCTGATTAAATAGCAGTGTATGAATATTCCCATATTCAAAATATGCTATAGGGTGCAATGCCTGGTGAGTTATCTGCTCAACAGGTGGCGTTGTGTGTGTGTAAGTGTGAGGGTGAGTGTAAGGTGTAGGGGGTGAGACAGTGAAGCATGGGAACGAGATGGCTTCAGAGATGGGGTCGTTTCGGGCCATGAGTGAGCACCGTGCCTCATGTGAAGGCAAGATGGCAGGTGCTCGTTGTACTCTACGTGCTTCACATGTCTCACTCCCTAGACTAGAACAAGACCTCACGGGCTTCACTGTTCATTGTAAAGCGGTGAATGTTAAGGCTCTCAGCCTATGCCCGAGAGGAAGTAAGTTGGAATATAGAAAAAAAAATATATATATACAGTATATATATATATATATATATATATAGATATATATATATATATTATATAATTATATATATTATATATATATATATATATATATATATATATATATATATATATATACATGCAGTATATATATATAATTATATATATATATATATATATATATTTGTATATATATATATATATATATATATATAGATATATATATATATATATATATATTATATATATATACGGTATATATATACAGTACATATATATATATATATATATATATATATATATATATATATATATATATATAGGTTAACAACACCATTGGCACCAAGATGTCAACAGTTGATCGATCTCATTTACTATCTATAGGGTATCTAGTATGGCTGTACCTGGCTGGGAACAACACCACATTACCGTGATCTTGCCGCCACTCCCCTGGGTTGAGATTACAGTACAACTCTCTCGTTAAGTTGATAAACAACTCCCACATAACTCCATAATGACTCTTGGCATGGGGATTGGGATTCGTTCTTGTTGTCTTATATGTTTCTGTGTGTGTGTGAGTTTGTGTTTGGACATACATACACACATACATACATACATGTATACATACATAGATGTGTTTATTGAGTGCTCCACACAGAGTGTGGTTCCGTTCTCATGTTCAGGCAGTCCTGGTGGGCTGCCTCAATTGTCAGGTGTTTCAATTCAAGATCAGACCGTAAGGTCTGATTCCATGTCTTTCTTAGTGCAGCTCCCTCCACATTCACGGACTTGCATCTGTTCACCCAACTTAGTTCGGCCATCCTCTCCACATGTCCAAATCATCCAAGCCTGCTAGTGCGCATCTCATCACTGATACTCGTTATATATAACCGTCTCCTCAGCTCTTCACTACTAGATATCCTATCTTTCAGTTTGGCACCTTAAATCCGTCTCACTATGCTAATCTTGTTGCATTATGTTCTGTTGATATCATCCGCTTTGACAGGCCACGTTTCTGAAGCATATGTCATTGCGCTTCAAACGCATGAAGCGTATACCTTTTCCTTCAATGGGAGAGGAACTCTTCTCCTGGTTACTAGTAGCACATTTCTCTGAACTTTCCCCAAGCGCATCTTATTCTGCCTGTAGTGGCTACTTTAGCACCACCACCAACAGAGATGGTATCTCCCAAGTAACAAAACTTGTCCACCATCTCCAGTGCCTCATTGCCGAAGTTAACACTTTTGAGCCGGTCATTGAACCAAAGCTCACCTTTGCATACTATGCATACAAATTTCTCAACTTCCGACTTTTTCCTCGGTATAGAGGTCCCATTATTCTAGTGCAGCGCTTCTTCCCATGGTGTACCGAGCAGTGGCAGACGCTACAGTGTTTTGAGTTCCCCATCACCCCTTTTCTGCATACTGTGAATGGGTATGTACCACTTTTTTCTACCTTTCCAAACCCTAATCTACTATACAAAACCTTGGTCTCACGAATATTAACTCTTAATCCTTTACTTTCCATACATTGGTAATTATAGTTTGCATCAACAAAATTTCTGACTGAAGGCCAGTCCCATCTAAATTGCGGGTTCGGTATCGCTCACGATGAAAAATTAGATACCTAATTGCTTGTACGGTCTTGACATCAACAATGAATGTTGCAAAAGGTCTTAAAATCACCAAACTAATTGGGCCCCCCACCCAAAAAAAATATATATACTGTATATATATATACTGTATATATATATATATATATATATACCGGTATACAGTATATATATATATATATATATATATATATATATATATATATATATATATATATATACCGGGTATATAATTATATATATAAAAAAAATAAAAAATAAATCGATGTGAGTGAGGGAGGCAAAAGGCAGAAATGCCTGTATCAAGTGCCTTCCCCAGAGTTGAAAGAGTGACAAGGCCAAAATCAAGGAACATTCGAGCCAAAATGCCTGGACACACGGAGTTTGAAGCAATTTAAGTCATAGGAAGAGGGAATGACTGATTCTGGGAAAGAGTTCCAGAGCTCAGCAGTTGAATAGAAGAAAGTCTGAGAATAATGTTTCACTCATGAGTTGGAGAGTTGCACAGAGTAGGGTGGGATTGTGTTGCAAGACGGGTACTACATACCCTACGCAGAGGAGGTAGTATATACTGGGAAAGCTCTGAGGAACATTTATTATTATAATAGCAATAGAATAGCGAGAGAGATGCAACATTGTGGCGAAGAGAGAGAAATTGCAGAGAGTTGGTGAGTGGGCCGGAATTAATGATACGAAAGGCTTTCCTTTCTACTTTGTCTAGGAGTGCGGTGTGAGAGGATCCTCCCAACACATTTGAATAATACTCAATACAAGGACGCACTGTGCCCCTGTACAGAGCAAAAAGCGGTGCAGGGGTAAAGAACCACTTGAGGCGGTTGATCACACCCAGCTTCTGGGATGCTGCCTTAGCACGACTGGCAATATGGTCCTTCCAAGTAAGAGCAGAAGAAAGAGAGACACCGAGAATATTGAGAGAAGATGAAGGATTGAATTTTGTATTGTTGAAGCATAAGGGATATTCCTCCGGGAGTTCTGAAAGGGTAGCAAGATGAAAAAAATGGGTTTTGGAAGCATTAAAAGTAACAAAGTTTTCTCAGCCCCAACTGGAAATAGTAGTTAGATCTGAAGATAAGTGTTGCATAGCTTCATTACATTTGTTTGTGAGGGATTGCTGGCTGGCGCATTCAGGAAAACTAATTGGGGTAGTGTAAGGTAGAGTCGTCTGCGTATGAATGGATGGGACTGAAGATACAGTTGAGAAGATAATTTATGAAAATTAGAAAGAGAATGGGAGATAGGACAGAGCCCTAAGGAACACCGGAGTTGATAGGATGAGGAAGTGAGTGATGGCCGTCCACAACTGCAGCTATGGAACGGCCAGCAAGGACATTAAAGACAAAGGTACAGATGGAGGGATAGAAACTGAAGGAGGGTAGTTTAAAAAATAAAGATTTGTGCCAGACTCTATTGAAGGCCTTCGATATGTCTAGTGCAATAGAAAAGGTTTCACCATAATTCGAAAGGAGGATGACCAAGAGTTGTTTTGAGTCGGCCACCCCCAAGAAAAAAAAAATCAAAATCAAATAAAAAAAAAATAGAAAATAAAAATAAACAAAAATAGGAAAAGTGGGGATTGGGCCTGAGCATATAGATAGATAGAATATATATACATTATTATATTTTATATATATATATATATATTGTCACATCCTGCCGAACTTATACCCCAGTTCAGTTGTATGTGTGTTATGATACCTCATGTGGCCTGTGGAGATGCTAGGTGCCTTGCCTCGTGGTCAGCCTTTATTTCGTTAGGGTTGCGCCTACGTGAACATTGTTATTGTTGCCACGAGTATAATTACTTCTTTTGTTCAGCCCTTGGGGGATTATTTCGTTTCTCATAAGTTTACACAATGATGCCTTATGTTTATTTGTTACTTTTGTGAAGTTAATGAGAGTGCAGGTGCCTGGGATAATTAAGTATTATACTGGTGCCTGGTGCCCCTCCCCTCCCTTACTCGTCGGGCCGTGGGAACCAGAGCGAGGTCTAGAGCTCACTCCAGTCTCACCTCTTGCGGTGTCAGCATCACTGTTTGGTGTTGGCTAGGCTTGCTCTGTGTTTTCCCTTGAAAACCGCATTTTCTTCTTGTTCTTTATTTGATTGGAGCATAGCAGGGGCTGGAGTCATATTGAGCATATTGTTTTGTTTTAACCTCTTTAGTTTAATATTGATCACTGCATTCATGCTTCTTAGACAATCTTAGTGTATAGGCTTCTACACTGGTTTCTTATTTCTGTTTCATTATTCTGCTGCATTGTTGCACCATTATTATATGTGCATATTATTCATGGTTGATATCACGGGGGGGATTGGGTGGCTGGACTGTTTATCTCTGTCTTTGTCAGGCCATTGAGAACTGAGGTTGCTGGGTGGGTGATATGGTAGGCTAAGCTTTTTCCACCACACAGCATCCTTTGACTCGGGTCTTATCCAACCCTTTATTGGGTGGCAGCCAGCTTCCAACTTCCCCAGGATATCAACCCTTGGGCCTTGTTTAGTTTGTAGCAGCAATACATTTAGTGCAGTCAGGGACTAGGGGTGGAGCCTGTTAATAGGTGAGGTTGTCCCCATTGCACTCGATTGTATTGAGCTAACCCCAGATGATGTTGTAAGCGATAATCATTAAAGTTGTGTATCCCTTACAACACCACCGCCGTGCTGTGCTGAAGAGAGCCACTCGGTGTATTATTAGGACATAGGCTAAGGTTAATAGGCTTGGCACAGAGGTTTATTGTACTGGACTTTCCATGGGTTTTTGCTTTGTATTGTTCTCAATTCTTAAGCGATTGGGCATGATACAGAGTGTTCTGGGAGTCTAGTAGTGGTATGGTGGGATAATGTTGGTGCAGTATAGAATAACCTTAGAAGTTCTCTTGCATACTACACGCACTATGGAATAGACTCGGGGACAATAGATATTTTTGTGTCTCCTTGTTACTGCTTTAATAAGCAAAGAGGAAGATAACCATTTTTCCTATAGAACCTGCGTGTCTTGGTGTTTGAGTCCGATATTAAGAGCGTGTCTGTTGCAGGGTAGTACGGTGCTGTGGGCTAGGCTATGTAAGCATCTGGTTGCCCCGGCTGCCCTCGTAACAATATATATATATGTATATACTGTATATAAATATATATACAGTATATATATATCTATATATATATATAATATATATATAATATAATATATATATATATATATATATATATGTATATATATATATGTATATATATATATGTATATATGTATATATATTTTTTTTTTTTTTTTTTTTTCTATGTGATTGAGGGAGGCAAAAGGCATAACTGCCTATAGCGAGTGCCTCCCCCATAGTTGAAAGAGTGACAGGGCCAAAATCAAGGGACGTTTGAGCCAAAATGCCGGGACACACAGAGTTTGAAGCAATTTAAGTCATAGGAAGAGGGAAAGACTGATTCTGGGAGAGAGTTCCAGAGCTCAGCTGTTGAGTAGAAGAAAGTTTGAGAGTAACGTTTCACTCTTGGGTTGGAGAGTTGCACAGAGTAGGGGTGGGATTGAGTTGCAAGACGGGTACCACGTGCCCTACGTAAAGGAGGTGGTATGCACTGGGATAGCTCTGAGGAACACTGATTATTATAGTAGCGATAGAACAGCGAGAGAGATGCAACATTGCGGCGGAGAGAGAGAGATTGCAGAGAGTTGGTGAGTGGACGGGAGTTAATGATACGAAAGGCCTTCCTTTCAACTTTGTCTAGGAGAGCGGTGTGAGAGGAACCTCCCCACACATGTGAACAATACTCAATACAAGGGCGCACTATGCCCCTGTACAGAGCAAGAAGCTGTGCAGGGGAAAAGAACCCCCTAAGGCGGTTGAGCACACCCAGCTTCTGGGAGGCTGCCTTAGCAAGACTGGTAATATGGTCCTTCCAAATGAGAGCAGAAGAAAAAGAGACACCAAGAATATTGAGAGAAGATGAAGGGTTGATTTTTGTATTGTTGAAGAATAAGGGATAGTCCGCTGGGAGATCCTGACGGGTAGATAGATGGAGAAATTGGGTTTTGGAAGCATTAAAGTTAACAAGGTTTTCTCTGCCCCAATTGGAAATAGTATTTAGATCAGAATTTAAGAGTTCTATGGCTTCATTACGTTTGTCGTTGAGGGATTGCTGGCTGGGGCGTTCTGAAAAACTAATGGAGTAGTGTAAGGTTGAGTCGTCTGCGTATGAATGGATGGGAATTAAGGTACAGTTAAGGAGATCATTTATACAAATTAGAAAGAGAATAGGAGATAGGACAGAGCCCTGAGGAACACCGGAGTTGATAGGGTGAGGAAGTGAACAATGGCCGTCCACAACCGCGGCTATGGAACGGCCGGAAAGGAAATTAGAGACAAAGGCACAGATGGAGGGATAGAAACCGAAGGAGGGTAGTTTAGAAATTAAAGATTTATGCCAGACTCTATCGAAGGCTTTCGATATGTCTAGTGCAATAGAAAAAGTCTCACCGAAGTCCCGGAAGGAGGATGACCAAGAGTTAGTAAGATATGAAAGAAGATCACCAGTAGAGCGACCCTTAAGGAAGCCATACTGGCGATCTGAGAGCAGGTTATGAGAAGAGAAATGCTTAAGAAATTTGGAAGCAAGAATAGTTTCAAAAACTTTAGAAAGACAAGAGATAAGAGCAATTGGACGATAGTTGGAGGGTTGAGAGCGGTCACCCTTCTTTGGGACAGGTTGAATGTGAGCAAACTTCCAGCATGAAGGGAAGACGTTAGAGGATAGACAGAGACGAAAGAGTTTGCCTAGGCAGGGAGTCAGCACGGAAGCACAGTTTTTGAGAACAACAGGAGGAACACCGTTCCTATATATATATATATATATATATATATATATATATACATATATACTGTATATATATATATATATATATATATATATATATATTTATGTATATATATTAAATGGGGCTAATTATATAAAGGAAAAGGGGGTCCAGAAAAACAAATACTTCCCCTTAACGACAATATGTGTTTTTTGTATTTGTCTGACATATTGCTTATATGCTGTATATATATATAGTGGGGAGATCGTAGGCATCCATCGATCAGGGCTAGACCCAGGTGAGGCTATAGGCATGTGATAAGGAGTCGCTGGAACTCCTGTTTCATTTGCTTGGCCTCTCTTACTGATTTTAGTTGTGTCTCATTTACACTGAGAGTAATCCAGCTAGCTCTCACAAATACCTCCTATCCACTTCACTACATTAAACATGCACACCACACTTCCTTCTTCCACACAAAAATTTACAATAATAATGAACTTTAGCCCAGCCTCGGAGTCCCAAGGTGGGGGGGCATAAATGCCCCCACACCCGCTCAACAATCCCCTGACGACCCCACATAATGTACTGGACCTCGGCCTGTTTCTTTTTCTAAAAAAAAAAAAAAGTCCGCAAAATTCGCGGACTTTCTTCTAATTTTCCCTCTGTTGAACACCATCTCTCCTACAAACCTGATCTTCTTTTCCTCCCCGAAACTCAGGTGTCTGAAGCAACTGCCAGCAGCCCCTTCTCTGTATCCTCCTACTTTCTCTATCCTAGTTTCAAAGCCAATGGCGGATGTTGTGCATTCGTGTGCAACAAATTCACTTGCTCTCGTGTTCCCGATTTCGACTCCTCTGAATTCTCAACTTTATGGCTCAATCTTTCCTGTCATTCACTTACTAAATATTTCTGTGCTGTCTCTCTTTCCCCTAACTACCGACTTTCCCAAATTCTTTGACTATCTAAACTCTACAGTGGAACACATTTTATCCATTTCTCCTTTCTCAGAAACCTCCATCTTAGGAGATTTCAACGTTCACCACCGCCAATGGCTCTCCTCTCACACTACTGACCAACCTGATGAACAATCCCGTCTTTTCTATCCTAAATGACCTAGAGCAGTTAGTTCAGCAACCCCCCCGTATCCCGGATCGCCTCGGAGATCGGCCCAACATTCTTGACTTGTTTCTAACTTCTAACCCTTCTTTTTATACTGTCGATCTGTTCTCTCCTTTGGGCTACTCCGACCATAAACTTATCTCTGTCACCTGCCCTATCTCTCCAGTAAGGCTACCCGATCCTTCTAGCCGGCGGCGCTTGTGGCACTTTGGTGCTGCTGACTGGGAGGCTCTCCGGCAGTACTTCTTTGATTTCCCATGAAGTTATTTCTGCTTCCGTGGCTGGAGACCCTTGGAGAGTGCTGAACGCATTACCGAGGTAATCCTATCGGGCATGGAAGCATACTTTCCATTCTCTTTCTCTCAGACTAATGTAAACAAATCTTGGTTTACTCACGCCTGTTCTACTGTTGTGCGCAATAAGGAGAAAGCATTCAAACGGTACCAACACCTTAAAACTCAAGAATCTCATTCTTCCAATGCTTCTGCCCGGAATCAAGTAAATCTGTTCTTCGACTTGCCAAACATTCTTTCATCAATAATAAATGCACTGAAGTATCCAACTCTAGTTCTTCCCAAGCTTTCATGCATCTAACCAAAAACCTCTAAAACAATTTTTCTTCCTCGTCTTTCCCTTCCCTTTCGCACTCTGATGGCACAATTCTTCCTCTGACAAAGCTGATCTCTTCGCTCAAACCTTTGCTAGAAACTCCACTTTGGATGGTTCTGGTGCTATTCCTCCCTCTCCACCCTCCTCTCTCCTGCTTATGCCTAATTTCCTAATCTCTTCTAAAGATGTACTTTCTACCCTCTCTGGGCTTAATACTAAGAAGGTGTACGGTCCGAATGGTGTTCCTTATGTTGTACTAAAAAACTGTGTTGTCCGTTCTGACTCCCTGCCTAGTCAAACTTTTTCGTCTCTGTCTCTCCTCTAACGACTTCCCTTCATGCTGGAAGTTTGCTCTCATTCAACCTGTCCCAAAGAAGGGTGACCGCTCTCAACCCTCCAACTATCATCCAATTTCTCTCATCTCTTGTATTTCTAAAGTTTTTGAAACTATTCTTGCTTCCAAATTTCTTAAGCATTTCTCTTCTCATAATTTGCTTTCAGATCACCAGTATGGCTTCCTTAAGGGTCGCTCTACTGGTGATCTTCTTTCATATCTTGCTAACTCTTGGTCATCCTCCTTTCGGGCCCTCAGTGAGAGTTTTTCTATTGCACTAGACATATTGAAAGCTTTCGATAGAGTCTGGCACAAATCTTTAATTTCTAAACTACCCTCCTTCGGTTTCTATCCCTCCATATGTGCCTTTGTCTCTAATTTCCTTTCCGGCCGTTCCATAGCTATGGTTGTAGATGGCCATCGCTCACTTCTTCACCCTTTAAACTCCGGTGTTCCTCATGGCTCTGTCCTATCTCCTATTCTCTTTCTAATTTTCTTAAATGATCTTCTCAACTGTACATCAAGTCCCATCCATTCATATGCAGACAACTCAACCTTACACTACTTAATTAGTTTTCCAGAACGCCTCAGCCAGTAATCCTTCGAACACAAACGTAATGAAGCCATAGAACACTTATCTTCTCATCTAACTACTATTTCTAATTGGGGCAGAGAAAACCTTGTTGCCTTGAATGCTTCCAAAACCCAATTTCTCCATCTATCTACCCATCCTGAACTCCCAGCGGACTATCCCTTATTCTTCAACAATACAAAAACCAATCCTTCATCTTTCAATATTTTTGGTGTCTTTTTTTCTTCAACTCTCAATTGGAAGTACCATATTACCAGTCTTGCTAAGGCAGCTGGGTGTGCTCAACCGCCTCAAGGAGTTCTGTACCCCTGTACAGCTTCTTGCTCTGTACAGGGGCATAGTGCGTCCTTGTATTGAGTATTGTTCACATGTGTTGGGAGGATCCTCTCACACCGCACATCTAGACAAAGTAGAAAAAAAAGCCTTGCGTATCAGTTATTCCCGCCCACTCACCAACTCTCTGCAAACTCTCTCTCTGCACCGCAATGTTGAATCTCTCTCGCTATTCTATCGCTATTACAATAATCAGTGTTTCTCAGAGCTCTCCCAGTGTATACCACCTCCTCTACGTAGGGTACGTAGTACCCGTCTTGCAACACAATCCTATCCCTACCCTATGCAACTCTCCAACCCAAGAGTGAAACTTTACTCTCAGTCTTTCTTCTATTCAACAGCTGAGCTCTGGAACTCTCTCTCAGAATCAGTCTCTCCCTCCTCCTATGGCTGAAATTGCTTCAAATTACGTGTGTCCAGGGATTTTGGCTCGAACGTCCCTTGATTTTAGCCCTGTCACTTTTTTAATTTATGGAGGAGGCACTCGCTACAGGCAGTTCTGCCTTTTGTCTCTCTCACTCACATAAACAAAAAATATATAATTGTCAGCAGCCTACTAGGCAAAAACGCGCATATGCCTGGAGAGGGTTTAAGAGTGTATATGGGTATAACTAATCAAAACAAAAGGGGGAAAATCAATAAAACATGGTCACCATACAAAGAAAGACATGATATTAGTATAATGGTGGTGGTGGTGGGGGGGGGGGTGGGGGGGGGGGGGGGGGGGGGGGGGGGGGGCGGAGTTCTGGCCATCCTTCTCCCTCATGCTTAGCTACAGTATTATTATTATTATTTTTGTATATGTTCAGCCCCTTAGTTTGGCGAGTTTAAGACATTTCAACACAGTGTTATGTTAATATTAAGATATTCCGTGCAATTTAGGTATATATATTTTGCTTGCCTGGAGAACGATAGCAAGCCTGTAATTTAGGAAAAAACGGCCTTCAGCCGGTACACTTCTCTACCAAATTTGTTTACATATTTATCTAGAAAGGAGATCTTGGGGGTCTTTTTTTTTTAAGCTTGATGTAGGTTTAGGCAGGACACTGAAACATTTATCAGTAGATAAATAAATCGACCATTACAGATATTTTTATTTTTCTGGCGAGTGATAGCGAGCCTACAATTTAGCAGGAACCGGCCTTCGGCCGAGGCATTTTTCTACCGAAAATACGAAAATACACACAGTTATCTCGAAAGGGGGTCGTGGGGGTATTTTTATAAGCTTGATGGAGGTCAAGGGAGAAAACTAAATATATAAAGATAATATACATTATATATATATATATATATATATATATATATATATATATATATATATATATATATATATATATATATATATATGATAATATATATATATATATATATATATATCTATATATATATATATATATATATATTGTAAAGTATACCGGCCATTGGCCACCGCCAGGACGTCAGGACATCACTTGTGTGAGCAGTATATCATCTATGTGCTTTTAAATGTTGAAAAACAGTTAGATTTATATAGGGACACTACTACTGTAAAAGACAAGGAGTGTGGAATGTCTCTCTATAGAGGACCCAACTAACGGTTCTAGATATCAGGAGAACTTACATAATGTTGCATCATCTTATTTATATCAGCCCATAGACTATTAATGTGTCCAGGAATACAATCAGTGTAATTTTACAAGTGGCATGATGTATTTAAGACTCTTTATGATGGGCAAATGAGATTTTATGATGTTAGAACTTTATAATCAAGTCGAGGGTTTGCAAGACTTGAGTGATATTAACTGCGCTTATATGAATACCTCGCATTGTCCGAAGATGCCTTGTGAAATAGATTGTGTGGGCGGTGTCTATCTATCAAGTGAGGGTCTTGTGATTGGGATATTCACCCTCTAATGTATATATGGGACCAATAACTGTGTTTTGTTATTTTGGACATTTTGAATGTGAGGAGTGCCCCTTAGTGAGCATAAGGCCCCGCCCGTATATATACTGCCTCGCCGGTCCCTCAAGGAGAGAAGGGGAAGACGAGGGTTAGGTGTGGCAGGTTGAGGGCGATTGCTGGTGTTGTAGGCGTGTGTGTGTGTGCTTGTGTACGCGGTCCCTCAGACAGTGATGAGTGGACAGCTGATGGCAGAGGAGGGTTGCTCCTGGCATCTTGAACTACAGACACGATTGTGTGTGTGAGTATTTGTGTGTTGATATGGAGCCTTGGTATTCTCAATATATACATTTTTGCAGTGATCTCTTGTATTGATTTATATTTATGTGTGTTGATTGACCTTTTGATCAAAGATATAATTATATATTGTATCTCTGATGAACTGGGTTATATATTTTATATGTGCGCATTAGTTAAGATGTTCATACGGGGTATTTGTGTGATAAATGCCACCCCTACAGATTAAACATTCCAGTGAAATAGCTTACTTAAAGAATGCATGATTAATGATTGTCGGTAGCCTATTATTTGCACATTAACCCTCCTCTAGCGGGTGCTCTGTGGCCGTTTTGGGCCTTTCTGGGCCGTTCTGACTGCTATATCAACCATCAGTATGAAAGGAACTGTATTGCGCCGAAAACTAGTTGGAAATCGCTACACAATGACGCCACATACAGCTACGTAGCCCTCGTGGAGCACTGACAGTGTTACCTCGAAGATGGAAGTTTAGCTGATTTTGCTACCTTGCTCACTTTTAGCGAACTATTGGTTACACTGTCATCCTCACGCGCGGTGGGGGAACTGGAGTTAGTGTGGGCCGGGAGGCCACAGATGTCGGACGTATGGATCATTACTATCCCACCCATTTTCACTCGATTTCCACCCTTTTTCACCCGTTTTTTGCCAGTTTTTTCAACACGACTTATGTGGTGAGCCGCTTTTTAAGGGTTAAGAACCACCTGGGCTGACATTGTCATACAGATATCCCTTATTGTTTTTTACTATATCCCAGTGGGACATTTATATTCCCATATTGTTTTGACTATGTCCCAGTGGGACATTTATATTTTATTGGCTTAATTAAGCACCCGATATTTGATGAGTCATTTGAGTCAAACTGTTTCTTTAATTCTCAATCAAATTCACTGTATTTATTATTGCCTGTTTAAGTGAGGAGTCTTGATACTTTATAGGAGTTTCTTTGATAGTTAATCAATTTCACTTCTGATATTTTTGAGAAGTATGCTTAGCCTAATTCATTTCGTCTTGAGGAGTGCCTATATAATTTACTTCACAGTAGGCTATTGTACGGTGACAGAAGTGAATTATAATATGATATGAATCCATTGACAGTGTATCAATATGATTTCCTTCCATGTGATAGCAGCGTAGATTTACCTGAATTGGGATATTAACCCTACCTGTCTTCTGAAGTGGTCAGATTCGCGTTGTTGTGTCCGAGGCCTATTTAGACTTTGTATGAGTTCTGAAGAGAATTCGTAACAGTCGATATATCAAAATACTGACCGGAGGGTTCCCATTTTGTTTTGGCGACCCCGGTCAGTTTTGTTTTGGCAACCTTATGCCAGGATCCCAATTTTGTATAAATCACACCTTATGTCATATGGAGGATTCATGATTCACGAGTCATGGTTAGAATGTTATTTTAAAGAGATCACCTGCAATTTATCATGTCATGCCATTTGTTGTGTGATTGAATAAGCTAGTTCTCTGCCTGATATTTTTTCTGCTGCCCACGTATGTTTGCCTTTGCCGCCACCATGCCGACTATTACTTAACATAGTGTAGGAGCTTTCCTGCTCACACACTCACCCGAGTCGGTCCGAGCTCTCACTGATGGAGAGTTACGTATTCTAGCTAGGTTTATAAATGTTGAGTTAGAGTCTGAGGACTCTGAAGAAGAGATTCTAGCAAAGTTCCTCAGCAAAATTTAGGTGTCGGCTTCACCAGACTTTAGTGGGTTCAGTCTTCACTTGCCTCCCGCTAGAGAGAGTAGTGTGGGAGTTCCTAGGGGCCCAAGAAGCCCGAGGAGCCCAAGAAATCCGACAAGTCCGAGAACTCTAAGGAGTGCCATGAGCATTTCTAGTGCTCATTCTGGTGGCAGTTCTATGAGTGATGCCACGAGACTCGAACTAGCTAGAATGCAACTTGAGGTTGAAAGAGAGAGAATGCAATGCGAAGATCAAAGAGAGAATGAGTTTAGAAATGGAGCGTGAAAGTGAGAGAGAGAGGAACCAAATAGAGAGAGAGAGAGTCCAAGTGGAGCGTGAGCGTGTTCCGCCAATGATAATATGCCCTGTGATAACCGTAGGCCTGCCTTTGATGTAACAAAACATGTACGCATGGTCCCAGCATTTAATGAGGATAATCCCACGGGATACTTTTTGTCCTTTGAAAGGGTGGCCGAGAATCTTGCTTGGCCAGAGGACAAATTGACCATGCTGCTGCACAGCGTGTTAAAGGGCAGGGCACTAGAGGTTTTTACTTCATTAACAAATGAACAGAGCCGTTACTATGCCACTGTTAAAGAGAGTATATTGCGTGTGTATGAGTTAGTCCCAGAAGCCTACAGAGTCAGGTTACGTAATTGTACAAAAGCCCCTAATGTAACTTTCTCACAACATTTACATGGCATGCGCAAGGCTCTGGACAGATGGTTGCATTCCACTCAGACTGGTGAAGATTACCAGGCTCTTTATGAGCTTATGCTATTTGAAAACTTCTGTCATACAATTCCCAAGGAAATTAAAGTTAATTTTGCTGATAACAATATCTTTGACCCTGAATATGCAGCCATCACAGCAGACAAATACTCATTAACCCACAAGATATCTGTAGCAGGACCTGAGCATAGAGTTAAGAAGGGAGGAAGCAATCCTACCAAAGAATCTAATGTAAACAACTATGATAATAACCCCACTAATGTCACTCACACATCCCAAAAATCTGAAGGGATGCAACAGCCTACATCAAGTAATAAATCTTCCAATTCAGATAAAAGCTATAAGTCCCAGATTAAATGTAACTATTGTGGTAAACCAGGCCACATAGCCAAGTATTGCTTCCTCCGAAAAAAGGAGATGGGTTCAAGCAAGGAGTCATACTTGCTTGAGTTCAAATCCATTGCCTTAGTCAATGAAAGGTTGAATGAATTAGGTAATGTGCTGGACCCATATAGAGAACACAGACTTGTAGGTATGATGAAGTGTGGAGATAAACTCAGGCCTGTCAGAATTGTGAGAGACACTGGTGCGTCTCGTATCCTTGTGACGCGACGCGCAGTATGTTTGAGGACGGGATCGAGAGTGATCAGTACGCTATTCTGTGTGGTATAGGCGGCACAGTATCTGCCCCTCTGGTAGACATAGGATTAGAGTGTGAAAGATACCAGGGGAGTGCCAAGGTTGCTGTCTTAGATACTCTGCCCATTCCTGAAGCAGACATACTATTGGGAAATTACTTGGTTGAGGGAAGTAAGTGTATGTCTCCCATTGTTTCGACTTACCCAGTGAGTTGTGTGGAAACCAACGACCTGGTGAGTGAGATCCCCGACCTCTTTCCTGTTTGTGCCGTGACACGGGCCAAGGTTCGTAAGGCTCAGGAGATGAGGGAACAGGAGGATAAGCCGTGTGAGAGTCAACCTGAGTCAGTGTCTGAGTCTGAAAGGTCCCATGTAGAGGACGAGGGCTCAGTAAAGAATGCTGAGGGTGTGACTGAGGATTCATATGGCCTAGCTGAATTATTCAAGGGTCAGGAGACCCCATATGCTCACCCCCATTTGTTCCGAGATTCATCCCTCAGGCAGTGTCAGCGTGAGGACCCAGACTTGAAGCCTCTCTGGACGGAAGCCGAGGAGGACCCAGATTCCGGCTACCGTGTTAGTGATGGCCTGCTACTGCGTCACTTCACGCCCCGCGACTGTGACAAGGAGGATGATGTAAAACTTGACCACCTGGATACTATGTGGAGCAACGAGACCTGTTTTGAGGTGGAGCTCCCAGAGAAGTTGAATCACCTACTGAGACAGGAAAGTGATGAGCTCAGAGAGTTGCTCCTGATACACAGAGAGGTGTTCAGGGGCTCCCCAGGAAGGACTACTCTAATACAACATGACGTGGATGTGCAGGGAGCTCGACCAGTGAAGCAGAGGGCCTACCGTGTGAACCCCAAGAAGGCGGAGCTGATCAAGGAGGAGCTGGACTACATGCTGCGCCATGAGATGATTGAGTCCTGCACCAGTGAGTGGTCCTCACCAGTCACCCTAGTAGACAAACCAGGTGGGTCAGTGAGATTTTGTATAGACTACAGAGTTCTAAACAAAAACTCTAAAACTGATACCGGTACTTATCCATTACCTTGTGTGGATGAATGTGTTAATACAGTAGGTAAAGCCAATTTCATAACTAAGCTTGATCTCTTAAAGGGTTTTTGGCAAGTACCACTGACAGAGAGGGCACAAGAGGCTTCATGCTTTGTGACTCTCGGGAACACTTATTAATGTAGTCATGCCTTTCCGTATGAAGAATGCCAGCGCCACTTTTCAAAGACTAATGAACGAGATAACCAAGGGTCTAGAAGGTTGTGTGGCATATATAGATGACTTAACCCTTAATTAGCGGCGAGCAACATAAGTCGAGTTAAATAAAGCTGGACTATGTGGCGGCACTCGACATAGGTCGAGTGGCAATTTCAGCACGTAATGTTGCTGAGAGAGAGAGACAAGTGGTGGCAGGAGAGTAGCGAGCGTATGACTGCTCCAGACCACCGCGGCGAACATACTGACACGAATCCCAGCTCCCTCCTCCCTCTCTCACTCGCTATATAAGGAATTGTATCGGGAAAGTGGCTAATTACATGCTTTTTGCACTCGCGTTGCACGGTTATTGTAAGAAAACTAGCCATCATAAAAGGATCGTTATGGTGTCATTCGAAAGCTCTGTTTATGCCCTTTCAGGGATAGATACTTGTTTTACGTTCTGGGTCTTATTTAGGCATGAAAATGATCACGTAAACAGCCCTATTTTGGCTAAAAACACCCCGCTGGGCGGTACATATAAATAAACCGCATAGGCCGCTCTTAAGGTGTTAATTGTTTACAGTGATACCTGGGAAGATCACCTGACTAGACTTGAGACTTAGACTTAGTAGCCAAACTGAGCAAGTGCAACTTTGTGCACGCACAAGTAGAATACTTTGGCTATGTAGTAGGTCGAGGGACTGTGGCCCCTCCTGAGGCTAAGGTAAGGGCCATCTGTGACGTGCAACCTCCTAAGAATAGGAAGGACGTGAGGAGATTTCTAGGTATGGCGGGTTACTACCGCATGTTTATAATTAACTTTGCAGATGTGGTTGCACCCTTGACTGACCTGTTGAGGAAGGAAAAGAAGTTCACCTGGAATCCTGAGTGTGATGCAGCATTTAAGCTTCTTAAACTCACTCTGTCTTCCTCACCTCTTTTCCTTGCCCCTGACTTTGAAAAACCTTTTAAGCTAGCTATTGATGCGAGTAACATAGGTGCTGGGGCCGTACTTTTGCAGAATGACAGTCAAGGAATAGAGAGACCTGTCAGTTATTACAGTAAGAAGTTCAACTCGGCCCAGCGTAATTATTCAGTAATTGAGAAGGAACTCCTTGCACTGATACTAGCCTTGCAATTTTATAATGCTTATGTGAGTCCCTCAGACGATAAATTGGTCGTTTACACCTACCATCATCCTTTAAAGTACCTTAATATATTCCATAATAAGAACCAAAGATTGACTAGATGGAGCCTTCTTTTGCAAGAGTATGATTTAGAAGTAGTTCACATTAGAGGTAAGGATAATATCATGACCTGCTATCTAGGTGTGTGGACTGACATAAAAAAATGTGTATGCTCCCAGAATGTTTTTGTTTGCAGGAGGAGGGTGTAAGGTTTACCGGCCCTTGGCCACCGCCAGGACGTCAGGACATTACTTGTGTGAGCAGTATATCATCTATGTGCTTTTAAATGTTGAAAAATAGTTAAATTTATATAGGGACACTACTACTGTAAAATACAAGGAGTGTGGAATGTCTCCCTATAGAGGACCCAACTAACGGTTCTAGATATGACGAGAACTTACATGAAGTTGCATCATCTTAATGGTTAAGGTGGCAAAAATATGTGTGTGATAACCCGGGTTCGAATCCCGGTGGATCATATATACTTTAATTAATTTCATTGGGGGTGTGGTGGTGAGATTAATAAAAATAATATTATATCAGCCCTTAGACTATTAATGTTTCCAGGATTACAATCAGTGTAATTTTACAAGTGGCATGATGTATTTAAGAAACTTTATGATGGGCAAATGAGATTATATGATGTTAGAACTTTATAATCAAGTCGAGGGTTTGCAAGATTTGATGAGTGATATTAACTGCGCTTATATGAATACCTCGCATTGTCCGAAGATGCCTTGTGAAATAGATTGTGTGGGCGGTATCTATCTATCAAGTGAGGGTCTTGTGATTGGGATATTCACCCTCTACCGTATATATGGGACCAATAACTGTGTTTTGTTATTTTGGACATTTTGAATGTGAGGAGTGCCTCTCAGTGAGCATAAGGCCCCGCCCGTATATATACTGCCTCGCCGGTCCCTCAAGGAGAGAAGGGGAAGACGAGGGTTAGGTGTGGCAGGTTGAGGGCGATTGCTGGTGTTGCAGGCGTGTGTGTGTGTGTGCTTGTGTACGCGGTCCTTCAAACAGTGACGAGTGGACAGCTGATGGCAGAGGAGGGCTGCTCCGGGCATCTTGAATTACAGACACGATTGTGTGTGTGAGTATTTGTGTGTTGATACGGAGCCTTGCTATTCTCAATATATACATTTTTGCAGTGATCTCTTGTATTGATTTATATTTATGTGTGTTGATTGACCTTTTGATCAAAGATATAATTATATATTGTATCTCTGATGAACTGGGTTATATATTTTATATGTGAGCATTAGTTTGGATGTTCATACGGGGTATTTGTGTAATAAATGCCACCCTACAGATTAAACATTCCAGTGAAATAGCTTACTTAAAGAATGCATGATTAATGATTTTCGGTAGCCTATTATTTGCACATTAAGAACCACCTGGGCTGACATTGTCATACAGATATCCCATATTGTTTTGATGATGTCCCAGTGGGACATTTATATTTGATTGGCTTAATTAAGCACCCGATATTTGATGAGTCATTTGAGTCAAAATGTTTCTTTAATTCTCAATCAAATTCACTGCATTTATTATTGCCTCTTTAAGTGAGGAGTCTTGATACTTTATAGGAGTTTCTTTGATAGTTAATCAATTTCACTTCTGATATTTTTGAGAAGTATGCTTAGCCTAACTCATTTCGTCTTGAGGAGTGCCTATATAATTTACTTCACAGTAGGCTATTGTACGGTGACAGAAGTGAATTATAATATGATATGAATCCATTGACACTGTATCAATATGATTTCCTTCCATGTGATAGCAGCGTAGATTTACCTGAATTGGGATATTAACCCTACCTGTCTTCTGAAGATAATTCGTAACAATATATATATATATATATATATATATATATATATATATATATATATATATATATATATATATATATATATACACAGTATATATATATATATATATATATATATATATATATATATATATATATATATATATATATATATATATATATATATATATATATATATATATATATATATATATGTATATAAAAATAAATATACAATATATATATATATATATATATATATATTAAGCATGCAAAAATATATTCTTGTGGTACGAGCATATACAATAATATTTCCACACCAAAAGAAGTAAAAAAATGATAGGTTCACTGTACACATTTTAAAGATATATACATGCGGTCAATTATTATTACATTTCAGAACATGCTAGAAAATATCGTAGGAGTATAATAGACGATATTATTCAGTTTAAGAAGGGTCTCTATCAATTATCAGGCTTCAAACTATCTTAATTAACCATTTGTATTACCACAGATCCTTTATAAGCTGCATAAAATTGTTTAAGTATATTTAGAATGAAACAAAAAAAGACGTCGCCGGTACAGAAGAGGTATAGGGGAGTATATTGTTGGCCCCTCTCTAGATCTCCATCAATCTTTAGAAACAGCTTTCAAGACTCCCCTTCGAGTACAAATATCTGCAACATAACCTGGGAAAGAGATAGGGAATATCCGTACCTCTCGAAGATCTCTCTCTCTTTATATATGTATATATATATATATATATATATATATATATATATATATATATATATATATATATATATATATATATATACATGCGGTCAAGTATTATTACATTTCAGAATATGCTAGGAAATATCGTAGGAGTAGGCCTATTTACAAAAACATGTACATCAGAGTATCCTTTTAGATGGCTCGAATTGTACGGTTTAAAATGCAGATGTTGATATCAATTAAAATATAACATGCTTAAGGTTAGTTTTGTTTAAATAACACATACGTTAAATGCCAGTGCCTGGTAATCCACGCATGAGTGAGGACATACATCCCTAACTTTGGAACCAGCCACTCATATTTTAATACTGAAGATCTACGAAAGTAGAGAAATGCATTAATTCATATTTTAACTGACAATAAACGTCTGTGAGATTTTTTAAATTTAGCATGAAACGCTATTATATTTTAATCCTACAGTTCGAGCCGTCTAACAAGATACTCGGACTTCCCTTTTTCTTTCACTGGCATTTAACGTCTGTGTTATTTTTTTAAAACAAACCTTAAGCATGTTATATTTTAAATGATATCAACATCTGTATTTTAAACCGTACAATTCGAGCCATCTAAAAGGATACTCGGATGTACTTGTTTTTGTAAATAGGCCTACTCCTACGATATTTCCTAGCATATTCTGAAATGTAATAATACTTGACCGCATGTATATATATATATATATATATATATATATATATATATATATATATATACATATATAAAGAGAGAGAGAGAGAGAGATCTTCGAGAGGTACGGATATTCCCTATCTCTTTCCCAGGTTATGTTGCAGATATTTGTACTCGAAGGGGAGTCTTGAAAGCTGTTTCTAAAGATTGATGGAGATCTAGAGAGGGGCCAACAATATACTCCCCTATACCTCTTCTGTACCGGCGACGTCTTTTTTTATTTCATTCTAAATATACTTAAACAATTTTATGCAGCTTATAAAGGATCTGTGGTAATACAAATGGTTAATTAAGATAGTTTGAAGCCTGATAATTGATAGAGACCCTTCTTAAACTGAATAATATCGTCTATTATTAGCCAGTATAATATGAAAAGGACAGAGCTGGTACTGAACGGGTTATATTGCAGAAACACAGCATGTTTGCGGGCTTCTTTACACGAAGGGTAATAAGATTAGGCTTACTGGTTCTCCGCGTAGCCTCTTGCGAGCCTGGGATTCGAAGCCTGGCAGAGAACAAAGTCTAGATAATAAACAAAAGATGAGGACATAAATCTACCAGTCACCACAATATCTTCTTATCTTTTGGCGTGTAATGGCCCTTTTGGCACCGGACTCTCACACACATAGGGTACTACCGGCCATTATTTGTTATATTAAATTTGCAAAAGGTGTCCTACATAGCTTATATTAAATTCTACCATTATTGAACCTGGTACTACAGTCGACGGTATGTATTGAGCTAACTGGATACATTATTGTATATTGGCATGGGCATGGGTACTTACATGGCACACGATGCAAGTGAAACAAAATATTTGTAGTAAGTAAGTCTATATTTACAGTCGGATTTATCTTTTGTTCACGAAGACAGTATAATATAGTTGACCAGTCTCCATACATAGTTGAATCTCTAGTAAGGAACCATTACAGAATTTCAGCAGTGTTGGTATAAACGTCTGAGGGTCTCCTACATGAGTGTCGTCAACTGCAGATATTTTGGTCCGTGAAAAGGTTGAAGGTGCAGGGGAAGTTTTCCCTTGGAAACTGAGTTTCTTCACGCTAGATCCCGGGCAATATGAAGATCTCACACGTATATACCAAAACTACATGTAAAAACTCAAACACATAATATATATCTATCTCTAACTATCTACCTATCTATAATCATCTAACCATCCAAATATCTCCTTCACCCCAGCACATACACATACACACATTATTTATAGCACATAGTATACACAATGGTATAACATATAAGTGTTTCTCACTTAACATTTTTATTTTGCCTTAGGACTGATGTAAGCATAACCTTGTGTGAAGTTATTGATCGGTAATAAGTGAATAAGAAATAGTTATTGTAATGTTGCAATGTTTATAATGCTAAGTCAAATAAAACAGTCAATCTGATCCGGAATAATATTTACATAATTATAGTAGAGGAATTGGTGCATACATAAATTAAGAGTTGCTTTAAGTATAATTTGAATCATGGCTATGCATTCCATGACAACATGGTGTTCTCATTATAGAAATTCAAATTTATTTGATGTTTCTAAAGAACTCAAAGGCCATAAGATAATGCTGTATGGTAGCTGAGTTCTGACCAAATCATTCTGACGTATGTTGTTGTTGAAATTTTACCAAATACGCTCGGATAATTTAAATAGGCTATAGTCTTTAAGATTAATAGTAATGTAAGAAACATCTCTATAGAATGTCACTTGTAGTTGATAAAATGTTTTATAGTATTGTGTTAGTTAAGTAATGATTATCTTTTAACACTATGACCTTTGTTTCCGGGCGTTCATATGAAATTTCTGTCATCCATATATTCAATAACTAAGTAATTAAATGTTTTCCCTTTTGTTGAAATATAATTCGTTAGCATCCAAGGCATTCCAGTTAAATATATTTGTAAATGCAAAACTTTGGGTGGCTGGACTGTTTATCTCTGTCTTTGTCAGGCCATTGAGAACTGAGGTTGCTGGGTGGGTGATATGGTAGGCTAAGCTTTTTCCACCACACAGCATCCTTTGACTCGGGTCTTATCCAACCCTTTATTGGGTGGCAGCCAGCTTCCAACTTCCCCAGGATATCAACCCTTGGGCCTTGTTTAGTTTGTAGCAGCAATATATTTAGTGCAGTCAGGGACTAGGGGTGGAGCCTGTTAATAGGTGAGGTTGTCCCCATTGCACTCGATTGTATTGAGCTAACCCCAGATGATGTTGTAAGCGATAATCATTAAAGTTGTGTATCCCTTACAACACCACCGCTGTGCTGTGCTGAAGAGAGCCACTCGGTGTATTATTAGGACATAGGCTAAGGTTAATAGGCTTGGCACAGAGGTTTATTGTACTGGACTTTCCATGGGTTTTTGCTTTGTATTGTTCTCAATTCTTAAGCGATTGGGCATGATACAGAGTGTTCTGGGAGTCTAGTAGTGGTATGGTGGGATAATGTTGGTGCAGTATAGAATAACCTTAGAAGTTCTCTTGCATACTACACGCACTATGGAATAGACTCGGGGACAATAGATATTTTTGTGTCTCCTTGTTACTGCTTTAATAAGCAAAGAGGAAGATAACCATTTTTCCTAGAGAACCTGCGTGTCTTGGTGTTTGAGTCCGATATTAACCCGTGGAGCCCCGGCTAGTTTTGTAATGTTTGCGCACCAGAACCCGGCCGGTTTTCAAAAAATGGTTTTTTTCCAGAAACAATAGCGAATGGGTTAGGAATGAAGGAAAAACCACGAAAAACCGCTCAAAAAGCTTAAAAAATGGTCCTACAGAGCCCCCGAAAACGGATTTTATAAGAGTAAAAAATTGAAGGCAATTATCGCAAAAAAACAGGTTTTTGCGCGCTCGCGCGCACGCACGTGGACTTTGAGAGTTTTCAACCATCGGCACGGTTGCGTGGGATACGTACACAGTTCCCATACAAATCTGAGCCCTCTTGAGTGGCTACACCTGAGGTTACGGTCGGCGCAATTAGGGTGACGCGCCAGGCGCGTCTCTGGGGCTGTGCGTTACATACATCGCCGACGCGTCAGGCGCGTCGCTGGGGCTGTACGGGTTAAGAGCGTGTCTGTTGCAGGGTAGTACGGTGCTGTGGGCTAGGCTATGTAAGCATCTGGTTGCCCCGGCTGCCCTCGTAACAATATATATATATGTATATACTGTATATAAATATATATATACAGTATATATATATATATATATATATATATATATATATATATATATATATATATATATATATATATATATATATATATATATATATATATATATATATATATATATATATATATATATATATATATATATATATATATATATATATATATATATATATATATATTTATGTATATATATTAAATGGGGCTAATTATATAAAGGAAAAGGGGGTCCAGAAAAACAAATACTTCCCCTTAACGACAATATGTGTTTTTTGTATTTGTCTGACATATTGCTTATATGCTGTATATATATATATAGTGGGGAGATCGTAGGCATCCATCGATCAGGGCTAGACCCAGGTGAGGCTATAGGCATGTGATAAGGAGTCGCTGGAACTCCTGTTTCATTTGCTTGGCCTCTCTTACTGATTTTAGTTGTGTCTCATTTACACTGAGAGTAATCCAGCTAGCTCTCACAAATACCTCCTATCCACTTCACTACACTAAACATGCACACCACACTTCCTTCTTCCACACAAAAATTTACAATAATAATGAACTTTAGCCCAGCCTCGGAGTCCCAAGGTGGGGGGGGGTGGGGGGGGGGGGCATAAATGCCCCCACACCCGCTCGACAATCCCCTGACGACCCCACATAATTTACTGGACCTCGGCCTGTTTCTTTTTCTAAAAAAAAAAAAAAGTCCGCAAAATTCGCGGACTTTCTTCTAATTTTCCCTCTGTTGAACACCATCTCTCCTACAAACCTGATCTTCTTTTCCTCACCGAAACTCAGGTGTCTGAAGCAACTGCCAGCAGCCCCTTCTCTGTATCCTCCTACTTTCTCTATCCTAGTTTCAAAGCCAATGGCGGATGTTGTGCATTCGTGTGCAACAAATTCACTTGCTCTCGTGTTCCCGATTTCGACTCCTCTGAATTCTCAACTTTATGGCTCAATCTTTCCTGTCATTCACTTACTAAATATTTCTGTGCTGTCTCTCTTTCCCCTAACTACCGACTTTCCCAAATTCTTTGACTATCTAAACTCTACAGTGGAACACATTTTATCCATTTCTCCTTTCTCAGAAACCTCCATCTTAGGAGATTTCAACGTTCACCACCGCCAATGGCTCTCCTCTCACACTACTGACCAACCTGATGAACAATCCCGTCTTTTCTATCCTAAATGACCTAGAGCAGTTAGTTCAGTAACCCCCCTGTATCCCGGATCGCCTCGGAGATCGGCCCAACATTCTTGACTTGTTTCTAACTTCTAACCCTTCTTTTTATACTGTCGATCTGTTCTCTCCTTTGGGCTACTCCGACCATAAACTTATCTCTGTCACCTGCCCTATCTCTCCAGTAAGGCTACCCGATCCTTCTAGCCGGCGGCGCTTGTGGCACTTTGGTGCTGCTGACTGGGAGGCTCTCCGGCAGTACTTCTTTGATTTCCCATGAAGTTATTTCTGCTTCCGTGGCTGGAGACCCTTGGAGAGTGCTGAACGCATTACCGAGGTAATCCTATCGGGCATGGAAGCATACTTTCCATTCTCTTTCTCTCAGACTAATGTAAACAAATTTTGGTTTACTCACGCCTGTTCTACTGTTGTGCGCAATAAGGAGAAAGCATTCAAACGGTACCAACACCTTAAAACTCAAGAATCTCATTCTTCCAATGCTTCTGCCCGGAATCAAGTAAATCTGTTCTTCGACTTGCCAAACATTCTTTCATCAATAATAAATGCACTGAAGTATCCAACTCTAGTTCTTCCCAAGCTTTCATGCATCTAACCAAAAACCTCTAAAACAATTTTTCTTCCTCGTCTTTCCCTTCCCTTTCGCACTCTGATGGCACAATTCTTCCTCTGACAAAGCTGATCTCTTCGCTCAAACCTTTGCTAGAAACTCCACTTTGGATGGTTCTGGTGCTATTCCTCCCTCTCCACCCTCCTCTCTCCTGCTTATGCCTAATTTCCTAATCTCTTCTAAAGATGTACTTTCTACCCTCTCTGGGCTTAATACTAAGAAGGTGTATGGTCCGAATGGTGTTCCTTATGTTGTACTAAAAAACTGTGCTTCCGTTCTGACTCCCTGCCTAGTCAAACTTTTTCGTCTCTGTCTCTCCTCTAACGACTTCCCTTCATGCTGGAAGTTTGCTCTCATTCAACCTGTCCCAAAGAAGGGTGACCGCTCTCAACCCTCCAACTATCATCCAATTTCTCTCATCTCTTGTATTTCTAAAGTTTTTGAAACTATTCTTGCTTCCAAATTTCTTAAGCATTTCTCTTCTCATAATTTGCTTTCAGATCACCAGTATGGCTTCCTTAAGGGTCGCTCTACTGGTGATCTTCTTTCATATCTTGCTAACTCTTGGTCATCCTCCTTTCGGGCCCTCAGTGAGAGTTTTTCTATTGCACTAGACATATTGAAAGCTTTCGATAGAGTCTGGCACAAATCTTTAATTTCTAAACTACCCTCCTTCGGTTTCTATCCCTCCATATGTGCCTTTGTCTCTAATTTCCTTTCCGGCCGTTCCATAGCTATGGTTGTAGATGGCCATCGCTCACTTCTTCACCCTTTAAACTCCGGTGTTCCTCATGGCTCTGTCCTATCTCCTATTCTCTTTCTAATTTTCATAAATGATCTTCTCAACTGTACATCATGTCCCATCCATTCATACGCAGACAACTCAACCTTACACTACTTAATTAGTTTTCCAGAACGCCTCAGCCAGTAATCCTTCGAACACAAACGTAATGAAGCCATAGAACACTTATCTTCTCATCTAACTACTATTTCTAATTGGGGCAGAGAAAACCTTGTTGCCTTGAATGCTTCCAAAACCCAATTTCTCCATCTATCTACCCATCCTGAACTCCCAGCGGACTATCCCTTATTCATCAACAATACAAAAACCAATCCTTCATCTTTCAATATTTTTGGTGTCTTTTTTTCTTCAACTCTCAATTGGAAGTACCATATTACCAGTCTTGCTAAGGCAGCTGGGTGTGCTCAACCGCCTCAAGGAGTTCTGTACCCCTGTACAGCTTCTTGCTCTGTACAGGGGCATAGTGCGTCCTTGTATTGAGTATTGTTCACATGTGTGGGGAGGATCCTCTCACACCGCACATCTAGACAAAGTAGAAAAAAAAGCCTTGCGTATCAGTAATTCCCGCCCACTCACCAACTCTCTGCAAACTCTCTCTCTGCACCGCAATGTTGAATCTCTCTCGCTATTCTATCGCTATTACAATAATCAGTGTTTCTCAGAGCTCTCCCAGTGTATACCACCTCCTCTACGTAGGGTACGTAGTACCCGTCTTGCAACACAATCCTATCCCTACTCTATGCAACTCTCCAACCCAAGAGTGAAACTTTACTCTCAGTCTTTCTTCTATTCAACAGCTGAGCTCTGGAACTCTCTCTCAGAATCAGTCTCTCCCTCCTCCTATGGCTGAAATTGCTTCAAATTACGTGTGTCCAGGGATTTTGGCTCGAACGTCCCTTGATTTTAGCCCTGTCACTTTTTTAATTTATGGAGGAGGCACTCGCTACAGGCAGTTCTGCCTTTTGTCTCTCTCACTCACATAAAAAAAAAATATATAATTGTCAGCAGCCTACTAGGCAAAAACGCGCATATGCCTGGAGAGGGTTTAAGAGTGTATATGGGTATAACTAATCAAAACAAAAGGGGGAAAATCAATAAAACATGGTCACCATACAAAGAAAGACATGATATTAGTATAATGGTGGTGGTGGGGGGGGGGGGGGGGGGGGGGGTTCTGGCCATCCTTCTCCCTCATGCTTAGCTACAGTATTATTATTATTATTTTTGTATATGTTCAGCCCCTTAGTTTGGCGAGTTTAAGACATTTCAACACAGTGTTATGTTAATATTAAGATATTCCGTGCAATTTAGGTATATATATTTTGCTTGCCTGGAGAACGATAGCAAGCCTGTAATTTAGGAAAAAACGGCCTTCAGCCGGTACACTTCTCTACCAAATTTGTTTACATATTTATCTAGAAAGGAGATCTTGGGGGTCTTTTTTTTTTAAGCTTGATGTAGGTTTAGGCAGGACACTGAAACATTTATCAGTAGATAAATAAATCGACCATTACAGATATTTTTATTATTCTGGCGAGTGATAGCGAGCCTACAATTTAGCAGGAACCGACCTTCGACCAAGACATTTTCTACCGAAAATACGAAAATACACACAGTTATCTCGAAAGGGGGTCGTGGGGGTATTTTTATAAGCTTGATGGAGGTCAAGGGAGAAAACTAAATATATATATATAAATATATACATTAATATATATATATATATATATATACTGTACAGTATATATATAAATATATATATATATATATATATATATATATATATATATATATATATATATATATATATATATATATATATATATATATATATATATATATATATATATATTGTAAAGTATACCGGCCATTGGCCACCGCCAGGACGTCAGGACATCACTTGTGTGAGCAGTATATCATCTATGTGCTTTTAAATGTTGAAAAACAGTTAGATTTATATAGGGACACTACTACTGTAAAAGACAAGGAGTGTGGAATGTCTCCCTATAGAGGACCCAACTAACGGTTCTAGATATGAGGAGAACTTACATAATGTTGCATCATCTTATTTATATCAGCCCATAGACTATTAATGTATCCAGGAATACAATCAGTGTAATTTTACAAGTGGCATGATGTATTTAAGAAACTTTATGATGGGCAAATGAGATTATATGATGTTAGAACTTTATAATCAAGTCGAGGGTTTGCAAGACTTGAGTGATATTAACTGCGCTTATATGAATACCTCGCATTGTCCGAAGATGCCTTGTGAAATAGATTGTGTGGGCGGTGTCTATCTATCAAGTGAGGGTCTTGTGATTGGGATATTCACCCTCTAATGTATATATGGGACCAATAACTGTGTTTTGTTATTTTGGACATTTTGAATGTGAGGAGTGCCCCTTAGTGAGCATAAGGCCCCGCCCGTATATATACTGCCTCGCCGGTCCCTCAAGGAGAGAAGGGGAAGACGAGGGTTAGGTGTGGCAGGTTGAGGGCGATTGCTGGTGTTGCAGGCGTGTGTGTGTGTGCTTGTGTACGCGGTCCCTCAGACAGTGACGAGTGGACAGCTGATGGCAGAGGAGGGTTGCTCCTGGCATCTTGAACTACAGACACGATTGTGTGTGTGAGTATTTGTGTGTTGATATGGAGCCTTGGTATTCTCAATATATACATTTTTGCAGTGATCTCTTGTATTGATTTATATTTATGTGTGTTGATTGACCTTTTGATCAAAGATATAATTATATATTGTATCTCTGATGAACTGGGTTATATATTTTATATGTGCGCATTAGTTAAGATGTTCATACGGGGTATTTGTGTGATAAATGCCACCCCTACAGATTAAACATTCCAGTGAAATAGCTTACTTAAAGAATGCATGATTAATGATTGTCGGTAGCCTATTATTTGCACATTAACCCTCCTCTAGCGGGTGCTCTGTGGCCGTTTTGGGCCTTTCTGGGCCGTTCTGACTGCTATATCAACCATCAGTATGAAAGGAACTGTATTGCGCCGAAAACTAGTTGGAAATCGCTACACAATGACGCCACATACAGCTATGTAGCACTCGTGGAGCACTGACAGTGTTACCTCGAAGATGGAAGTTTAGCTGATTTTGCTACCTTGCTCACTTTTAGCGAACTATTGGTTACACTGCCATCCTCACGCGCGGTGGGGGAACTGGAGTTAGTGTGGGCCGGGAGGCCACAGATGTCGGACGTATGGATCATTACTATCCCACCCATTTTCACTCGATTTCTACCCTTTTTTCACCCGTTTTTTGCCAGTTTTTTCAACACGACTTATGTGGTGAGCCACTTTTTAAGGGTTAAGAACCACCTGGGCTGACATTGTCATACAGATATCCCTTATTGTTTTTTACTATATCCCAGTGGGACATTTATATTTCCCATATTGTTTTGACTATGTCCCAGTGGGACATTTATATTTTATTGGCTTAATTAAGCACCCGATATTTGATGAGTCATTTGAGTCAAACTGTTTCTTTAATTCTCAATCAAATTCACTGTATTTATTATTGCCTGTTTAAGTGAGGAGTCTTGATACTTTATAGGAGTTTCTTTGATAGTTAATCAATTTCACTTCTGATATTTTTGAGAAGTATGCTTAGCCTAACTCATTTCGTCTTGAGGAGTGCCTATATAATTTACTTCACAGTAGGCTATTGTACGGTGACAGAAGTGAATTATAATATGATATGAATCCATTGACAGTGTATCAATATGATTTCCTTCCATGTGATAGCAGCGTAGATTTACCTGAATTGGGATATTAACCCTACCTGTCTTCTGAAGTGGTCAGATTCGCGTTGTTGTGTCCGAGGCCTATTTAGACTTTGTATGAGTTCTGAAGAGAATTCGTAACAGTCGATATATCAAAATACTGACCGGAGGGTTCCCATTTTGTTTTGGCGACCCCGGTCAGTTTTGTTTTGGCAACCTTATGCCAGGATCCCAATTTTGTATAAATCACACCTTATGTCATATGGAGGATTCATGATTCACGAGTCATGGTTAGAATGTTATTTTAAAGAGATCACCTGCAATTTATCATGTCATGCCATTTGTTGTGTGATTGAATAAGCTAGTTCTCTGCCTGATATTTTTTCTGCTGCCCACGTATGTTTGCCTTTGCCGCCACCATGCCGACTATTACTGAACATAGTGTAGGAGCTTTCCTGCTCACACACTCACCCGAGTCGGTCCGAGCTCTCACTGATGGAGAGTTACGTATTCTAGCTAGGTTTATAAATGTTGAGTTAGAGTCCGAGGACTCTGAAGAAGAGATTCTAGCAAAGTTCCTCAGCAAAATTTAGGTGTCGGCTTCACCAGACTTTAGTGGGTTCAGTCTTCACTTGCCTCCCGCTAGAGAGAGTAGTGTGGGAGTTCCTAGGGGCCCAAGAAGCCCGAGGAGCCCAAGAAATCCGACAAGTCCGAGAACTCTAAGGAGTGCCATGAGCATTTCTAGTGCTCATTCTGGTGGCAGTTCTATGAGTGATGCCACGAGACTCGAACTAGCTAGAATGCAACTTGAGGTTGAAAGAGAGAGAATGCAATGCGAAGATCAAAGAGAGAGAATGAGTTTAGAAATGGAGCGTGAAAGTGAGAGAGAGAGGAACCAAATAGAGAGAGAGAGAGTCCAAGTGGAGCGTGAGCGTGTTCCGCCAATGATAATATGCCCTGTGATAACCGTAGGCCTGCCTTTGATGTAACAAAACATGTACGCATGGTCCCAGCATTTAATGAGGATAATCCCACGGGATACTTTTTGTCCTTTGAAAGGGTGGCCGAGAATCTTGCTTGGCCAGAGGACAAATTGACCATGCTGCTGCACAGCGTGTTAAAGGGCAGGGCACTAGAGGTTTTTACTTCATTAACAAATGAACAGAGCCGTTACTATGCCACTGTTAAAGAGAGTATATTGCGTGTGTATGAGTTAGTCCCAGAAGCCTACAGAGTCAGGTTACGTAATTGTACAAAAGCCCCTAATGTAACTTTCTCACAACATTTACATGGCATGCGCAAGGCTCTGGACAGATGGTTGCATTCCACTCAGACTGGTGAAGATTACCAGGCTCTTTATGAGCTTATGCTATTTGAAAACTTCTGTCATACAATTCCCAAGGAAATTAAAGTTAATTTTGCTGATAACAATATCTTTGACCCTGAATATGCAGCCATCACAGCAGACAAATACTCATTAACCCACAAGATATCTGTAGCAGGACCTGAGCATAGAGTTAAGAAGGGAGGAAGCAATCCTACCAAAGAATCTAATGTAAACAACTATGATAATAACCCCACTAATGTCACTCACACATCCCAAAAATCTGAAGGGATGCAACAGCCTACATCAAGTAATAAATCTTCCAATTCAGATAAAAGCTATAAGTCCCAGATTAAATGTAACTATTGTGGTAAACCAGGCCACATAGCCAAGTATTGCTTCCTCCGAAAAAAGGAGATGGGTTCAAGCAAGGAGTCATACTTGCTTGAGTTCAAATCCATTGCCTTAGTCAATGAAAGGTTGAATGAATTAGGTAATGTGCTGGACCCATATAGAGAACACAGACTTGTAGGTATGATGAAGTGTGGAGATAAACTCAGGCCTGTCAGAATTGTGAGAGACACTGGTGCGTCTCGTATCCTTGTGACGCGACGCGCAGTATGTTTGAGGACGGGATCGAGAGTGATCAGTACGCTATTCTGTGTGGTATAGGCGGCACAGTATCTGCCCCTCTGGTAGACATAGGATTAGAGTGTGAAAGATACCAGGGGAGTGCCAAGGTTGCTGTCTTAGATACTCTGCCCATTCCTGAAGCAGACATACTATTGGGAAATTACTTGGTTGAGGGAAGTAAGTGTATGTCTCCCATTGTTTCGACTTACCCAGTGAGTTGTGGGAAACCAACGACCTGGTGAGTGAGATCCCCGACCTCTTTCCTGTTTGTGCCGTGACACGGGCCAAGGTTCGTAAGGCTCAGGAGATGAGGGAACAGGAGGATAAGCCGTGTGAGAGTCAACCTGAGTCAGTGTCTGAGTCTGAAAGGTCCCATGTAGAGGACGAGGGCTCAGTAAAGAATGCTGAGGGTGTGACTGAGGATTCATATGGCCTAGCTGAATTATTCAAGGGTCAGGAGACCCCATATGCTCACCCCCATTTGTTCCGAGATTCATCCCTCAGGCAGTGTCAGCGTGAGGACCCAGACTTGAAGCCTCTGGACGGAAGCCGAGGAGGACCCAGATTCCGGCTACCGTGTTAGTGATGGCCTGCTACTGCGTCACTTCACGCCCGCGACTGTGACAAGGAGGATGATGTAAAACTTGACCACCTGGATACTATGTGGAGCAACGAGACCTGTTTTGAGGTGGAGCTCCCAGAGAAGTTGAATCACCTACTGAGACAGGAAAGTGATGAGCTCAGAGAGTTGCTCCTGATACACAGAGAGGTGTTCAGGGGCTCCCCAGGAAGGACTACTGTAATACAACATGACGTGGATGTGCAGGGAGCTCGACCAGTGAAGCAGAGGGCCTACCGTGTGAACCCCAAGAAGGCGGAGCTGATCAAGGAGGAGCTGGACTACATGCTGCGCCATGAGATGATTGAGTCCTGCACCAGTGAGTGGTCCTCACCAGTCACCCTAGTAGACAAACCAGGTGGGTCAGTGAGATTTTGTATAGACTACAGAGTTCTAAACAAAAACTCTAAAACTGATACCGGTACTTATCCATTACCTTGTGTGGATGAATGTGTTAATACAGTAGGTAAAGCCAATTTCATAACTAAGCTTGATCTCTTAAAGGTTTTTGGCAAGTACCACTGACAGAGAGGGCACAAGAGGCTTCATGCTTTGTGACTCTCGGGAACACTTATTAATGTAGTCATGCCTTTCCGTATGAAGAATGCCAGCGCCACTTTTCAAAGACTAATGAACGAGATAACCAAGGGTCTAGAAGGTTGTGTGGCATATATAGATGACTTAATTGTTTACAGTGATACCTGGGAAGATCACCTGACTAGACTTGAGACTTAGACTTAGTAGCCAAACTGAGCAAGTGCAACTTTGTGCGCGCACAAGTAGAATACTTTGGCTATATAGTAGGTCGAGGGACTGTGGCCCCTCCTTAGGCTAAGGTAAGGGCCATCTGTGACCTGCAACCTCCTAAGAATAGGAAGGACGTGAGGAGATTTCTAGGTATGGCGGGTTACTACCGCATGTTTATAATTAACTTTGCAGATGTGGTTGCACCCTTGACTGACCTGTTGAGGAAGGAAAAGAAGTTCACCTGGAATCCTGAGTGTGATGCAGCATTTAAGCTTCTTAAACTCACTCTGTCTTCCTCACCTCTTTTCCTTGCCCCTGACTTTGAAAAACCTTTTAAGCTAGCTATTGATGCGAGTAACATAGGTGCTGGGGCCGTACTTTTGCAGAATGACAGTCAAGGAATAGAGAGACCTGTCAGTTATTACAGTAAGAAGTTCAACTCGGCCCAGCGTAATTATTCAGTAATTGAGAAGGAACTCCTTGCACTGATACTAGCCTTGCAATTTTATAATGCTTATGTGAGTCCCTCAGACGATAAATTGGTCGTTTACACCTACCATCATCCTTTAAAGTACCTTAATATATTCCATAATAAGAACCAAAGATTGACTAGATGGAGCCTTCTTTTGCAAGAGTATGATTTAGAAGTAGTTCACATTAGAGGTAAGGATAATATCATGACCTGCTATCTAGGTGTGTGGACTGACATAAAAAAATGTGTATGCTCCCAGAATGTTTTTGTTTGCAGGAGGAGGGTGTATGGTTTACCGGCCCTTGGCCACCGCCAGGACGTCAGGACATCACTTGTGAGAGCAGTATATCATCTATGTGCTTTTAAATGTTGAAAAATAGTTAAATTTATATAGGGACACTACTACTGTAAAATACAAGGAGTGTGGAATGTCTCCCTATAGAGGACCCAACTAACGGTTCTAGATATGACGAGAACTTACATGATGTTGCATCATCTTAATGGTTAAGGTGGCAAAAATATGTGTGTGATAACCCGGGTTCGAATCCCGGTGGATCATATATACTTTAATTAATTTCATAGGGGGTGTGGTGGTGAGATTAATAAAAATAATATTATATCAGCCCTTAGACTATTAATGTTTCCAGGATTACAATCAGTGTAATTTTACAAGTGGCATGATGTATTTAAGAAAATTTATGATGGGCAAATGAGATTATATGATGTTAGAACTTTATAATCAAGTCGAGGGTTTGCAAGACTTGATGAGTGATATTAACTGCGCTTATATGAATACCTCGCATTGTCCGAAGATGCCTTGTGAAATAGATTGTGTGGGCGGTATTTATCTATCAAGTGAGGGTCTTGTGATTGGGATATTCACCCTCTACCGTATATATGGGACCAATAACTGTGTTTTGTTATTTTGGACATTTTGAATGTGAGGAGTGCCTCTCAGTGCCCCGCCCGTATATATACTGCCTCGCCGGTCCCTCAAGGAGAGAAGGGGAAGACGAGGGTTAGGTGGGGCAGGTTGAGGGCGATTGCTGGTGTTGCAGGCGTGTGTGTGTGTGTGCTTGTGTACGCGGTCCTTCAAACAGTGACGAGTGGACAGCTGATGGCAGAGGAGGGCTGCTCCGGTCATCTTGAATTACAGACACGATTGTGTGTGTGAGTATTTGTGTGTTGATACGGAGCCTTGCTATTCTCAATATATACATTTTTGCAGTGATCTCTTGTATTGATTTATATTTATGTGTGTTGATTGACCTTTTGATCAAAGATATAATTATATATTGTATCTCTGATGAACTGGGTTATATATTTTATATGTGAGCATTAGTTTGGATGTTCATACGGGGTATTTGTGTGATAAATGCCACCCTACAGATTAAACATTCCAGTGAAATAGCTTACTTAAAGAATGCATGATTAATGATTTTCGGTAGCCTATTATTTGCACATTAAGAACCACCTGGGCTGACATTGTCATACAGATATCCCATATTGTTTTGATGATGTCCCAGTGGGACATTTATATTTGATTGGCTTAATTAAGCACCCGATATTTGATGAGTCATTTGAGTCAAAATGTTTCTTTAATTCTCAATCAAATTCACTGCATTTATTATTGCCTCTTTAAGTGAGGAGTCTTGATACTTTATAGGAGTTTTCTTTGATAGTTAATCAATTTCACTTCTGATATTTTTGAGAAGTATGCTTAGCCTAACTCATTTCGTCTTGAGGAGTGCCTATATAATTTACTTCACAGTAGGCTATTGTACGGTGACAGAAGTGAATTATAATATGATATGAATCCATTGACACTGTATCAATATGATTTCCTTCCATGTGATAGCAGCGTAGATTTACCTGAATTGGGATATTAACCCTACCTGTCTTCTGAAGTAGTCAGATTCGCGTTATTGTGTCCGAGGCCTATTTAGACTTTGTATGAGTTCTGAAGATAATTCGTAACAATATATATATATATATATATATATATATATATATACAGTATATATGTATATATATATATATAGTATATATATATATATATATATATATATATATATATATATATATATATTATATATATATATATATATATATATATATTATATATATATATATATATATATATATATCTATATATGTATATATATATATATATATATATATATATGTATATAAAATTATACTGTATATATATATATATATATATATCAAATATGCAAAAAAGAGATTCTTGTGGTACGAGCATAAGTAAAAATATTTCCACACCAAAAGAAGTAAAAAAATGATAGGTTCACTGTACACATTTTAAAGATATATACATGCGGTCAATTATTATTACATTTCAGAACATGCTAGAAAATATCGTAGGAGTATAATAGACGATATTATTCAGTTTAAGAAGGGTCTCTATCAATTATCAGGCTTCAAACTATCTTAATTAACCATTTGTATTACCACAGATCCTTTATAAGCTGCATAAAATTGTTTAAGTATATTTAGAATGAAATAAAAAAAGACGTCGCCGGTACAGAAGAGGTATAGGGGAGTATATTGTTGGCCCCTCTCTAGATCTCCATCAATCTTTAGAAACAGCTTTCAAGACTCCCCTTCGAGTACAAATATCTGCAACATAACCTGGGAAAGAGATAGGGAATATCCGTACCTCTCGAAGATCTCTCTCTCTTTATATATGTATATATATATATATATATATATATATATATATATATATATATATATATATATATATATATATATATATATATACATACATGCGGTCAAGTATTATTACATTTCAGAATATGCTAGGAAATATCGTAGGAGTAGGCCTATTTACAAAAACATGTACATCAGAGTATCCTTTTAGATGGCTCGAATTGTACGGTTTAAAATGCAGATGTTGATATCAATTAAAATATAACATGCTTAAGGTTAGTTTTGTTTAAATAACACATACGTTAAATGCCAGTGCCTGATAATCCACGCATGAGTGAGGACATACATCCCTAACTTTGGAAGCAGCCACTCATATTTTAATACTGAAGATCTACGAAAGTAGAGAAATACATTAATTCATATTGACAATAAACGTCTGTGAGATTTTTTAAATTTAGCATGAAACGCTATTATATTTTAATCCTACAGTTCGAGCCGTCTAACAAGATACTCGGACTTCCCTTTTTCTTTCACTGGCATTTAACGTCTGTGTTATTTTTTTAAAACAAACCTTAAGCATGTTATATTTTAAATGATATCAACATCTGTATTTTAAACCGTACAATTCGAGCCATCTAAAAGGATACTCGGATGTACTTGTTTTTGTAAATAGGCCTACTCCTACGATATTTCCTAGCATATTCTGAAATGTAATAATACTTGACCGCATGTATATATATATATATATATATATATATATATATATATATATATATATATATATATATATATATATATATATATATATATATATAAATATATAAAGAGAGAGAGAGAGAGAGATCTTCGAGAGGTACGGATATTCCCTATCTCTTTCCCAGGTTATGTTGCAGATATTTGTACTCGAAGGGGAGTCTTGAAAGCTGTTTCTAAAGATTGATGGAGATCTAGAGAGGGGCCAACAATATACTCCCCTATACCTCTTCTGTATCGGCGACGTCTTTTTTTATTTCATTCTAAATATACTTAAACAATTTTATGCAGCTTATAAAGGATCTGTGGTAATACAAATGGTTAATTAAGATAGTTTGAAGCCTGATAATTGATAGAGACCCTTCTTAAACTGAATAATATCGTCTATTATTAGCCAGTATAATATGAAAAGGACAGAGCTGGTACTGAACGGGTTATATTGCAGAAACACAGCATGTTTGCGGGCTTCTTTACACGAAGGGTAATAAGATTAGGCTTACTGGTTCTCCGCGTAGCCTCTTGCGAGCCTGGGATTCGAAGCCTGGCAGAGAACAAAGTCTAGATAATAAACAAAAGATGAGGACATAAATCTACCAGTCACCACAATATCTTCTTATCTTTTGGCGTGTAATGGCCCTTTTGGCACCGGACTCTCACACACATAGGGTACTACCGGCCATTATTTGTTATATTAAATTTGCAAAAGGTGTCCTACATAGCTTATATTAAATTCTACCATTATTGAACCTGGTACTACAGTCGACGGTATGTATTGAGCTAACTGGATACATTATTGTATATTGGCATGGGCATGGGTACTTACATGGCACACGATGCAAGTGAAACAAAATATTTGTAGTAAGTAAGTCTATATTTACAGTCGGATTTATCTTTTGTTCACGAAGACAGTATAATATAGTTGACCAGTCTCCATACATAGTTGAATCTCTAGTAAGGAACCATTACAGAATTTCAGCAGTGTTGGTATAAACGTCTGAGGGTCTCCTACATGAGTGTCGTCAACTGCAGATATTTTGGTCCGTGAAAAGGTTGAAGGTGCAGGGGAAGTTTTCCCTTGGAAACTGAGTTTCTTCACGCTAGATCCCGGGCAATATGAAGATCTCACACGTATATACCAAAACTACATGTAAAAACTCAAACACATAATATATATCTATCTCTAACTATCTACCTATCTATAATCATCTAACCATCCAAATATCTCCTTCACCCCAGCACATACACATACACACATTATTTATAGCACATAGTATACACAATGGTATAACATATAAGTGTTTCTCACTTAACATTTTTATTTTGCCTTAGGACTGATGTAAGCATAACCTTGTGTGAAGTTATTGATCGGTAATAAGTGAATAAGAAATAGTTATTGTAATGTTGCAATGTTTATAATGCTAAGTCAAATAAAACAGTCAATCTGATCCGGAATAATATTTACATAATTATAGTAGAGGAATTGGTGCATACATAAATTAAGAGTTGCTTTAAGTATAATTTGAATCATGGCTATGCATTCCATGACAACATGGTGTTCTCATTATAGAAATTCAAATGTATTTGATGTTTCTAAAGAACTCAAAGGCCATAAGATAATGCTGTATGGTAGCTGAGTTCTGACCAAATCATTCTGACGTATGTTGTTGTTGAAATTTTACCAAATACGCTCGGATAATTTAAATAGGCTATAGTCTTTAAGATTAATAGTAATGTAAGAAACATCTCTATAGAATGTCACTTGTAGGTGATAAAATGTTTTATAGTATTGTGTTAGTTAAGTAATGATTATCTTTTAACACTATGACCTTTGTTTCCGGGCGTTCATATGAAATTTCTGTCATCCATATATTCAATAACTAAGTAATTTAATGTTTTCCCTTTTGTTGAAATATAATTCGTTAGCATCCAAGGCATTCCAGTTAAATATATTTGTAAATGCAAAACTTTGCTGCCATACATAATTTAGTTTTCAGTGCGAACTTAAACAATTACTCTAAATCGTGACCCATTACAAATATGGTGCAACTGCAATGAACGCAAAAGTATGATATTCTAAATCATATATTATTGTGTATATGGATGTGGTGTGTTGTATATTATATTATAATGGTGTATATAGATGTGGTGTGTTGTATATTATATTATAATGCTGTATATGGATGTGGTGTGTTGTATATTATATTATAATGCTGTATATGGATGTGGTGTGTTGTATATTATATTATAATGCTGTATATGGATGTGGTGTGTTGTATATTATATTATAATGCTGCATATGGATGTGGTGTGTTGTATATTATATTATAATACTGTATATGTATGTGGTGTGTTGTATATTATATTATAATGCTGTTTATGGATGTGGTGTGTTGTATATTATATTAGATACTGTATATGGATGTGGTGTGTTGTATATTATATTATAATACTGTATATGTATGTGGTGTGTTGTATATTATATTATAATACTGTATATGGATGTGGTGTGTTGTATATTATATTATAATACTGTATATGGATGTGGTGTGTTGTATATTATAATGCTGTTTATGGATGTGGTGTGTTGTATATTATATTATAATGCTGTATATGGATGTGGTGTGTTGTATATTACATTATAATGCTGTATACGTGTGGTGGTGTTGTATATTATATTATAATGCTGTATATGGATGTGGTGTGTTGTATATTATATTATAATGCTGTATATGGATGTGGTGTGTTGTATATTATATTATAATGCTGTATATGGATGTGGTGTGTTGTATATTATATTATAATGCTGTATATGGATATGGTGTGTTGTATATTATATTATATTATAATGGTGTTTATGGATGTGGTGTGTTGTATATTATAGTATAATGCTGTATACGGATGTGGTGTGTTGTATATTATATTATAATACTGTATATGGATGTGGTGTGTTGTATATTATATTATAATGCTGTATATGGATGTGGTGTGTTGTATATTATATTATAATGGTTTATATGGATGTGGTGTGTTGTATATTATATTATAATGCTGTTTATGGATGTGGTGTGTTGTACATTATATTATAATGCTGTATATGGATGTGGTGTGTTGTATATTATATTATAATGCTTTATATGGATGTGGTGTGTTGTATATTATATTATAATGGTGTATATGGATGTGGTGTGTTGTATATTATATTATAATGCTGTATATGGATGTGGTGTGTTGTATATTATATTATAATGCTGTATATGGATGTGGTGTGTTGTATATTATATTATAATACTGTATATGGATGTGGTGTGGTATATTATTATAATGCTGTATATGGATGTGGTGTGTTGTATATTAATAGTTTATATGGATGTGGTGTGTTGTATATTATATAATGCTGTATACGGATGTGGTGTGTTGTATATTATATGCTGTATATGGATGTGGTGTGTTGTATATTATATTATAATGCTTTTGTATGAATGTGGTGTGTGTGGGTCATGTGTGAGCAGGTGTGTGTGGTGTGTCGTTTGTGTGACGTATGTGTGCTGTCTGTAAGGGCCTGTGTGGTGTTTGCCAATGTGCTGCAGAATGCTGTCGTGTGTATGTGCCCTAGTATGTGTGGCCGAATGTGTGTGTGTTGTGTATGTGCCGTGTGTATGTGTGTGTGTGTATGTGAAGGCCGTATGTTTTGTATAGTGCCGTATGTGTGTGTTTGTATGTGTGCCGTATGTGTGTATGTGACCGATATGCGGGTAGGTGTGCCGCTATATGTAATGTGTGTTGTGTTGCAGTACTTATATGTGTGTGTGTGTGCCGTATATGTAGTGTGTGTGTGCCGTATATGTGTGGGGTGTGTCTGCCGTATATGTGTAGTGTCGGTGTGCCGCTATATGTATGTGTGTGTGCCGTATGTGTGTGTGTGCGTGTATGTGTGTGTGGGTGTGTAGCCGTATGGGTATGTGTGGTGGTGGTGTGTGCTCAGTTTATGCTGTGTCCGTGTGCTGATGTAGCAGCGGTGTGTTATGTGCTGAGAGAACATTGGGTGCTAGTGTTGACATGGTGCCACGTAGTTTATATCGTAGGTCGTAACACAACACAATTGGTCGATGACAACCAACACGCTTGTATCCCCTAGTGCGGCAGAGGTGCATGCGGTGGGTGGTGGACCTTTGGTGGTTGATGATAAGGCCTGATGATGATGATGATGATCAATATATTGATGGTGCCGTGATACAATGATGAAGATGACGATGCACGGTATGATGATGCGTTTGTGACGATGCCTAGGCCACATTCAGCCTAGCTGTTTTAAGACGTTATACCCCCATGCCAGGTGTACAATATTTTACTATGCACACCGCCGCCACTCATCCTAGACAAAATTGAAAGGAAGGCCTTCCGTATCATTAACTCCCGTCCACTCACCAACTCTCTGCAATCTCTCTCTCTTCCCGCCGCAACTGTTGCATCTCTACTCGCTATTTCTATCGCCCTACTATAATAATCAGTGTTCCTCAGAGCTTTCCCAGTGTATTACCACATTCCATTACCGGTAGGGGACGTAGCGCCCTCCGTTTTGCCTGGGTTCTTTTTCTTGTCGGTTGTCTTTTGCTACCCGCTCTATGACAAGACAATCCCACCACTACTCTGTGCAACTCTCCAACCCAAGAGTGAAACGTGACTCAGACTTTCTTCTATTCAACAGCTGAGTCTCTGGAACTCTCTCCAAGAATCAAGTCTTTCCCTCTTCATATGACTTAAATTGACTTACAAACTCCGTAGTGTCTCAGGCATTTTGGCTCGAAACGTCCCTTGATTTTGGCCCTGTCACTCTTTCAATTATGGGCGGACGGCCACTCGCCCTCGATAGCGCATAGTTCTGCCTTTTACCTCATTCTACACATCACTCACATAGAAAACAAAAAAATATTCTAAAATCATTTGCCTGAATAGGAGGAGCGTCGAATACGGATACCAAGCCAGAGATATGGTAAATGATTCCCATGACTGCATGAGTTACATATAAGGCGCTCAGAGGAAGCAGATTCATTGTACGTCACATGGGGAGTTTTTCCCCCTAGGGCAATTTTATGTATTCTTTGTCGCATTATCTTAATTTATTGATGATTTAGTATCATCCCCCGTCTTTCAGTTTTAAATACAGGTCACACACACACACCAACACACACAACACACTCACACACCACACACACACACACACACACACAAACACACAACACACACACACACACACACACCACTGTCTCTCTGATAGGGCCCTAGATATGCTAATGTTTACGCGCATTGAAGATAGTGGCGAGGAGAGGAAGACGAGACAAAACTTGTGTTGTAGCTATTCTGTGTAAGAGGAGATGGGTCGTTTTTCTGCGTCCTCCTTGCTCCCTAGTGTACTTACACTCCCAGTAGTTTTTTCAGATTTTAAGACGATTTTAGGCCCATTAGATATCGGTCGATTGATATGACCTTTCACCCAATTTCTTTGTCAATTATAGGACCTTTCGACTGCACCATTTAGGTGTAAAAAAAAATTCATCGGCTGAGCTCGGGGTTATAGTCGAGCCTGTAATTTATAGGACGGAACCGGCCTTCGACCGGGATATTTTTCTGCACACCGAAAATATTACAAACCTTATTTTTGAAGGCGGGAATCTTAAGGGGCGTTTTTTTCAAGTTTGATGGAGGGGCCTATGTTTTGGAGGAAAACTAACAAACCAACAATAGACAAAATATAAAAGGATTAATAGACATGCCAATTAAATACGCCCCATCCCTCCTTAATTCTCCTCTCATCTCATTGTTGATAGCTCTTCTGTATACCATCCTCTGTCCAATGCTTATTTATCATGGGACTCCCTTCAAGTGTTTTATTGATGTTTTTAGCTTTTGCCTTAACTTTATATTCTGACTTATGTTTAATTAACTTGTTCTATGCCTATGACCACACATTATACAAAATACCCACTCCATAGCACATACACACACGCACACACCACCCCCCTCACAAACTACACTACACCCCCAACACACCCCTCCACACACACGCCACACCACACACCTCCCCCTCATCCATTCATTACCTGCGACACAATCTTCCTGGTCCAGCAGGTGCAACCAACAGGCTTTACCTTTCTCACAATTGCTCACAAAGCTCACCCAGCGGGACTTATTAGTCGCGTTTTGGCTACTCACTACATTTAGTTTAGTCCCTAACATAGTGGTTTAGTATTATTGTACTTGTCTAACACACACACACACACACACACACACACACACACACACACACACACACAACCCCCCCGCCCCCTCAGTCCTTTTGATACTAACTCATTTATTTTAGTCCCTTCCTAGTGTTTAGTACTATATTGTTAATATAAAATAGTATACTCGCAGAGGCAGAGATATAGGTGGAGGTGATGTTATAAGATGACGAGAGAAAAATTTCCCGCTATCGCTCGCCAGGAAAAACTCGACACCTAAATGGAACGAAAGGTCCTAAAGTGACAGAAATGGGGCGATTTCTTAAAATCGCCAAACTAATGGGATGAGCGGCTTAAAATCTGTAAAGCAATGGGGCTAAACATGAGGGAGAAACGGGTCCAGACAAAAATCCTTCAAGTGAAAATCTCCCCTTAAGTGAGGTAGTTCGAAGCCTGATAATTGCTGGAGGCCCTTTATAACTGAATACAATCGTCTAATAATAGCCATAATGAAGTTAAAAGAACGACGTCGGTACAGAAGGGGTTAATGGCACATAGCACATAGGTGTGGGCTAATCGGGTTGGGTGTGAGGGGGATCTGTCAGGTGTGGGCCAATCGGCGCTCTGACAGACCCCCGTTTTGTGACCTCTGACCGTTTCGGTGAGGTCAATCCTAATGGTGTTAGTGAGCTGGGCTTATAATTAGGCCTTATAATTAGGATTAGGTGTGAGAGGGATCTGCCTGGTGTGGGCCAATCATGATATCCACTAAAGACTATCAGCATATAATATAAGAAACCATTAAACGTCATGTAGGTTTTCGTATTTTCCTATTTAGTGTGTTTTTCTTCTATTTTTCAACTGAAACCCTGCCTGCATTTACGTTTGGCCTTTTCCTTTCTAGAGTTGAGGCCTAGTATTGATCCCGCACTGTTTTGAATACTGTATTTACCTTTCTATAAATTAGCCCTCCCCTCTGTACTGCTTCTGTACCTTCATTCTCTCTCCCCCTCCCCTCTGTCCACTTCCCCTTAGGGCTACAGGACGGTAACAGGATCATTACCACTCTAATTGTTCTGAGAGAGAGAGAGAGAGAGAGAGAGAGAGAGAGATTGTAAGAGAGAGAGAGAGAGAGAGAGAGAGAGAGTGTGAGAGTGAGAGAGAGAAAGAGAGAGAGAGAGAGAGCGAGTGAGAGAGAGTGAGAGTGAGTGTGTGTGTGAGAGAGAAAAGATTTAGTTTATTTCAGTTCAGTTCAGTTGCTCTGTACAGTGCGTCCATGTATTGAGTATTGTTCACACGTGTGGGGAGGATCCTCTCACACAGCACTTCTAGATAAAGTAGAAAAGAAAGCCTTCCGTCTCATTAGCTCCCGTCCACTCACCAATTATCTGCAGTCTCTCTCTCTTCGCCGCAATGTTGCATTTATCTCACTACTCTACCGCTATTACAATAATCAGTGTTCCTCAGAGCTGTCTCAGTGTATACCACCCCCTCTTCGTAGAACATGTGGCACCCGTCTTACAACTCAATCCCACTCGTACACTGTGCAACTCTCCAACCCAAGAATGAAACGTTATTCTCAATCTTTCTTCTATTCAACAGCTGAGGTCTGGAACTCTCTCCTAGAATCAGTATTTCCCTCATCCTATGACTTAAATTGCTCCAAACTCCGTGTGTCCACGCATTTTGGCTCGAACGTCCCTTAATTTTGGCCCTGTCACTCTATCAACTCTGGGGAAGGCACTCGCCACAGGCAGTTCTGCCTATTTGTCTTCAACACTCACAATAAAAAAAAAATGTTTTTATGCAGTGTAGAAAGAATCTCTAATAATCGGAGAGGAGAAAACTATCTCCCTTACAACTTCTTCATAAGCTGATGAACTGTTTACACTCACTCACTTATTCTCTCTCTCTCTTTCTCTCTCTCTCTCTCTCTCTCTCTCTCTCTCTCTCTCTCTCTCTCTCTCTCTCACTCTCTCTCTCTCACACACACACACACGCCAGAACAGAAGACAAGAGTAAAAATACAGAGGTACCGAATGCACCGGAGTGGGGAGAAAATAAGACTTCCCTGGAGGGGGTACTAAACCTAATCTCTCATACCCTCGGAAAAACACCAGCTCTCTTTTCCTTGCTTACTGTGAGAGAGAGAGAGAGAGAGAGAGAGAGAGTGTGAGTGTGTGAGAGATTTACATATATTTACATAGATACACTGGCCACACAGGCCTTACGATCCAAAAGAGGTAGTCAGGACTTAATTCTAGTAGAGAGATGGCATATCCGAGAGAAAAGGAAAGTTGAAGGGTAGGATAGAAAAGAAGGCTCTCTAATAAGAGAGAGAGAGAGAGAGACTGAATGAGAGTTACATAAAGTTACCTAATTCCTAAGACTGCACAGACCTTGCGATCCCTACTAGGCAGCCGGACTTAATTCCAACGTGGGATTTGCTACAAAGTGGAAGGTAAAGACAGCAAAGCAGGAGAGAGAGAGAGATAGAGAGAGAGAGAGAGTGACTATTATGATATGCATTACCCAAATTAAGCAAAGGTTAACGTTATATGAGCGCTGGCAGAGGTCGGTTGAAGAGCTAATATGAAGAGGAAATTGGGTAATTGGGCAAAAAAGTAGGTCCAAGAAAATGAGGATAAAAGTGAGAGTCCGAGAATGATTATGAGGGAAAATTATTTAAGAATGAGAGTAAGAATACAAAGGGCTTCAGCTCCAGAATACAAAGGAAGGCAAGTAACAACATACCTAATGACCCTTGGTAGACTGGTTGTTAAAAATAAATAATTATATATATAAATAAATAATCCACAGCCATCAATTGAAGGCGAATCAGAGTGAGGGTGAGAATTAGCGAGGGAGTGAGAATGAGAGTGAAAATGAATGAGTGATAGTGAGTGTAATTGAATATGAGTGAGAGTGAGGAAGAAAATGTCGTGTGACTATGAAGAAAATTAGTTAATATGAGAATGAGTGAGTGAGTGAGATTGAGTGAAAAGGAATATGAGTGAGGAAGAGAATATGAGACTGCCGGGTGGATGGGACGCGTTAGCCTTGGTTGGCAACTCATCTAGGGGAGACAACCTTATACAAATCGGGGGATGGGACTCGTTAGCCTTGGTTGGCAACTCAGCTAGGGGAGACAACCTTATAAAAATCTGGGTGGATGGGACTCGTTAGCCTTGGTTGGCAACTCAGCTAGGGGAGACAACCTTATAAAAATCTGGGTGGATGGGACTCGTTAGCCTTGGTTGGCAACTCAGCTAGGGGAGACAACCTTATACAAATCTGGGTGGATGGGACTCGTTAGTCTTGGTTGGCAACTCAGCTAGGGAAGACAACCTTATACAAATCTGGGTGGATGGGACTCGTTAGCCTTGGTTGGCAACTCAGCTTGGGGAGACAACCTTAAAACAATCTGGGTGGATGGGACTCGTCAGCCTTGGTCGGCAACCTGTCTAAGGGAGTAAATCTGATACAAATCTGTACTGCTTTCCTAAGGGTAAGGCAGTTTAGTGGATGGACTAGCCGAACACCACTATAGAAAAATAGTGCTATATAGATACATACAGTCGATAGAATATGAGATCCATTGAGAATGTGAGTAAGAAAAATATATATAGATAGATTTATATAGTTATAAATAGAGATTGATAAAGGTATAGACAAATGACTTGATTGGAGGATGGATAAAGTAGGAGGCAAAGTAAATATCTTATAGTACACACGCGCGTACACGACACACATAATGAGAGAGAGAGAGAGAGAGAGAGAGAGAGAGAGAGAGAGAGAGAGAGAGAGAAATTGGTGTATATATTGAAGCTGAGAGAATAGTGGTGAACAAACAGGGATAGAGAGAGATGTTAAAGGCTCACTGGTATTAGATTTCACTGGTTTATATTGCAAAGGTGACCAGGTGCTATATGACTACTATAGCCTGTTTCTTTTCAACTGGCGATACATTACAAAGTTCTTATCAAGATATAGTAGTTTCATATTTGTCCATTAAGTATCTAAAATTGACCTGCTAAAGGATTCAACCTATCGTCAGCTGATAAGAAACAGAGTATAGTAAATAATTAACCCCCTCTGACGTACCACCTGAAAGAGATGGTTCCATGTCATCTCAACCAGTAGACCATTTCAACCACTAGCTCTCAACCAGTGCCAAATTAACCCAGACCAACCAAACCAGTGCCAAAATATAGTACTAACCTAACCTAACCGTATTGGTTGATTTGGCACTGGTTGAGAGCTACCGGTTGAAATGGTCTACTGGTTGAGTTGACCGGTCACCGTAAGAGATGTATACTATATTTGATGTTACGTGAATATGGTTAAATTCGTACAACTGTTCGGACAAACTGTATGCTTCGTAATTTGTATCCCTCTCAGTCCTATGGCCACCACCAGGAAATGTCGTTTATCTTAGGAAGGGATCACTTGTGCTCAAGGAGTACGTATTTATTTTATTTCTGACATTTTTCATATTATTCTAGCCATTACCAGACGATTTGTATTGAACATGGAATATAGTTAATTGGTTAAAACTATTACTGTTCGATTACTTTCTTCAATCCCTTCATTGTCAAGAAGTAAATGATCCGATTTTTATTATGAACGTGAGTGTTTTAGTGTGATTTTTTTGTTTATATATTTGTTTTATTATATAATTCTTATATACTGCATTATTAAACTACATTGCTTCTTTTATGTTTCCTCTTTAGTTGTTATATACTGCATTATTAAACTACATTGCTTCTTTTATGTTTCCTCTTGTGTTGTTATATACTGCATTATTAAACTACATTGCTTCTTTTATGTTTCCTCTTTAGTTGTTATATACTGCATTATTAAACTACATTGCTTCTTTTATGTTTCCTCTTGTGTTGTTATATACTGCATTATTAAACTACATTGCTTCTTTTATGTTTCCTCTTGTGTTGTGATCCATTTTGTTATATTAGTTAAGTTTTCATTATGGTTTTGCTTATTTTTGTATTTATATTGCTTTACAAAACTAGACTGCTCCGCTTATTATACATTTGTGTTGTATTAAATTTGTTATATTATGCAAGTTTTATTATTTTTGTTGTTTTTACTTATTTTTATTTATACTGCTCCTGTAAAGTTTTGTCCCAAGTTGTAAAGATGCGGTTCACGTTGGTCAGAAGTTGGCTACACTGGTCTGGCCTCCCTCCCGCAGACTTTAACACAAACTTTATACAACATTGCAGTTTTATCTACAACGTAAAAGAAACTTGACTTTGCTCGGAAAAATGCATGCGGATAATGTTATGGCTAGTATAGAAGTATTGTGTTTGGAGGATGTTGCCGAAATACATGCGGATAATGTTATGGCTAGTATAGAAGTATTGTGTTTGGAGGATGTTGCCGAAATACCCGGCATTGCATTAGTATATATATATATATATAATCCAACAAATACATACACAAGCACGTTATTAATAATAATTTATATAAATGTCCTAAGGTAACCGTTAAATACTATAAGTTTAGCGTAACGCGTTAAGAGATAATATAGTCCAGGAGCAGATAACAAGAAAATTTGAGTTCGTTCAACATACCCTACAGAAAAGGTTGACTTGACAGAGTGGTAGGATAGACTCTCTGGAACACCCCCAGGTAGTATGTGGTTCCAAGTTGTGGTATCACTTAAAAACTATTGACTGTTTTTTATTAAAAGGGGGGACAAATATTTGTTGCGTAGTCACTTCACTTTATTTACCAGTAGGCCTACACGAGTTATGTTGGACAAAAAATATAAGTGTTATATGTCAAATTGTTCGCAATGAAATGCTCTATCAGTACATTTGTATTAATTGTGTCTTCTACTTCACCTTTTATGAGGATATTACGTTAGATGCGAGAAGAGTGTGAAAAAAACGTGTTTTCCTTGTTAATATGATATTATGAACCTTTCCCATTCCTTTCATACAAAAGATAAAAATAATTTGATTTCACCAAAAAACTGCCCCTACTATTCTATTATAAACTGTGAAAAAATTAGCATGATACATGCATTATTATTACCACAGGAGGGAGATGAGTATCAAGCTCCCATAGTCGCTCCGCACCTGACAATTTGGGGGCCGCTCTGAGCACTTCCACATGTACTTGTTTGATTGTATCAATACCTTTTGAACATTGATACAAACATGAAATTAGGCATGAATTTTGCGGATTTACCATAATTCCTGGAAAAAAAATTGTGTTTTGAAAATCTAATATGGCGGTTATTTTTCAAGATGGCTGCTACTGCATATTGAGAAGAATTACTTTTATATATTTAGTTTGATAAAAGGGTCCCATTTCAGTTATTTCAGGCATATTTATATGTCCTACATATGCAATAGCCTACTCCTAACATGTGTTCTGCATTGTTTTTAGTTATTTGTGAGATATGAATATATTGTGAGAAAGTAATGAATTATGTGTTGTTCATGATATATGATTGTTCCAATATAATTTTCACGAAGTTAAATATGTCCATTGAAATATGTCCACTAATCCTCCTCCTCATCATCATACCACTCATCAGGAACTAAAACTGAGCCTGTCCTTGGGTTTTCACACACTTCTTTTGCAAAGCAAGCACACCCTTCTGTGCATGGCATGCTGTTGTTCCTACAGGCACAGTTTGCTCGGCGACATGCCGATTTCTTGCAGTGACAGACTGTTAGTTCCGGAAGAGACACTGGTGCTGGAGCCTTTGTCATGAGAACAGGATGTAAGCAGTCATTCTTAACTCTCCAGCCATGTTGATCAGCTGGTGGTAGATTCTGCATTGGTTCTAATGCCTTCTTCCACACATGGGCCTGGTAGTTTGCACGTTTGATGTGCTGGTGTAGGCTGTTAGATGTGGGGGGGAGGCTTTCATTTCTTTGCCCTTTCTGACAAAACAGCCAGTATCTGACTTTGTCTGCTTTTGTACCGGCTCCCCTGGAGTTTGAGTACAGGGAACTAATGAATGCTTCACATGCTTCAGATATGCTGTTGTTCAGTTCTGCATCCTCACCAAGCTGTCTTAGGCTGGACTGGTGCTCCTTTTTGCTAAGCAATGCTGTCAGCCCCTTCTTCTTACCTAATCCTGATAGTGCACTGTTGGAATCACACCCTGTAAGTGCGTGAAATCCTGGTAAAGCCTTGCAAACATCCTGACCTAGTTTCTGTGTCAAAGTAGGGACTGGTATGTATCTAAGTTTGTCTATGACACCAGTCCGAAACCATAGCTCCATGGACTGTAGGCTGTCAAAGTGTGCAGCACAAAGGACAGCTACATCTGTGTCTGGTGACTGAATAATTATTCTGCCATAGTAATGAGTGGCATGCTGTGCGTGCAAGAGCAGTCGGGTGTCAGCCTCTTCATGGTCTGAGAAAAGTGGGCCCAGCTCGTCACAGTGTCCTTTCCTGACAATCACTGACCTACAAGAGATAAAAGTATCAATAGATATGAGCTTGGGAGTTTTCATTGATTTGTTTTTTACTGTAATAAGGATATTGAAATATTTGTAATTCTCATGACTGATGTAATTTCTCATGGTTGTAGAATTTGCATATACTAAAACAATGTCCATTTACAGTTAAATTTAAACAAAACCTATCTCTGAGCATTCTTGAAGCCACCACCAATGACAAGCTGTTCATCTTGCAGAAGATTGTGTTTACCATTGTAACACAGTGTTTCAACCAGAAAGGCACAGAGGTTTACTTTGTTGTTTGTATTGCTGATGTACTTGGACCACTGCCTTGGGAGTGGAGTTGAAGGCCCACAGATTTTCACTTCCATACCTGCTGAAGCCCCTCTTTTTTCTCGCTCTTCAGCTTTGATAGACAAACTCAAATAAGTGTCAAATACAATATCCACTCGCTTACATCACATTCTTTCCAAGAGGTGCAGTGACCATTTTGTAGTATCTGGCTGCTACCTCTACAAATGTAGATGCACCGGTGGGTTTCATCATTTGCATCAGGGCCATGGCGTCAATAATATGAGCAGTTGAAACCTTAGGCACATCTGGTAGTTTGGATTGAACATCAACGTGTTTCTCTAGTTCAGACAGCACGACGCTCTTGTTAGTTTTCCTCAAACTGCCATCAGGGTGGGCCAAGGAGATTGGTACTGATGACAACTCATAACTGAGGACTTCTCGAAGGTTGATATCCCGAGACTTTGCTGCAATCACAAGTCGTCCGAAGAGGTCTCGATCAGCACTAACAGTGATAGTTTTCTCATCACCTGTTTTCACTTTCTTCTTCTTGACCATTGAAGCAAACGTTGTGATCTTCAGTTTGGGAAGAGGATCCCAAAAGTTGACTTCATTGGAATCCAGTCTCTGCTCAACAAATGTTTTCATCTCATTACTGCCCAGCTCACAGGAGTTTAAAAGGCGTACAGCAGCATCCTTAGGCATCCTTACTCCTGTAGCAATGTTAATTAGGGGTGAGATGCCACCTTCGTCTTCGATCTGTGAGAAAGGATTTGTTATCAGCTCTGATGTGAAGACATTAAGCAACCTTTGAACATCACTTTCATCCCTTTCCATTCTCTTTGGTGCAGCTTCTCTGTGGCTGCCGACTCTACCTGTGTCATACAGAGCACACATCTCTTTCACTGCTGTCGTTATGGCTGCTCTCTCATGACATGTCAAGAACCATCGCTGCAAAGCTCTCGGCTTCTGGCTGATACCTATTATGCCACCACTTGTCTTGCTGTCCAGATTGATGGACTGTTCAAGTGCCATGTCAGTCCATACTTGAGCAAAGGGTTGAGTAGAGCGACTGATTGCATGGTTCCCAGACATAAACTCAGCACAGACGGCAGGATGGGTCTCTGAGAGCAGATTCATGTCAGTCAGGTACACTAACAACCACCTGGAGTACTTGGGCCGATCCATAGCAAAGAAGTGAGGTACCATACAAGCTGTGGCAGAAAGATGCAAAGCCCAGTCTCCAGTTCTCTCTGCCTTTATGAATTCCAAAAGAAACTGAACCATGGACACATAGTCACACCAGTAACTCAAGAGCTGGGATCTGGCTCTTCCTTCTTCTTCAAACAGTGTGAGTCCGGCTCTATTTTGGCTATGACATCACACATTTGCTTCATGGAAATTACAATATCCTTCTCTTCTTCCAGAGTTAACTGGCTCACCATTGCTTGCTGCATAAAGACTACCTTGTCCACATTACTGTCATTCTGCTTGGAGAGCCACTGTGCAAAGGCATTCCACTTAAGACGAAACATAGCCTCCATGAGGATCTTGTGGGCTCGTACTCCACGATTGTAGGACTTTCCTTTTAAAAGTGTAGAAGCTGTTGCGCTACCATAGATCCCAGACTCGACTAGCAGGTCCTCAATGCCAGACATCTCATACTTCTTTCCTAAGACAGCCAGAAAATTCAGCGCAATGTGGAAACCTCCCATTCGTATCACCCAGAGGTGGGCATGTGCGCGCCATTTGGCGCTCTGCGCTCTGCGATCCGGTGCGCATTACCAATATAGAGGAGCGCGGAGCGAGGAGCGGCAAAATTCTGAAATCGGAGTGCAGGCGGGGAGCGCAGCTAGAAATTTGCGCTCCTTTCTGGCGCTCCGGAGGCGATTTTTCCTGTCAACAACAGGTACAAGAACGTCATTATCGTGTACAGTCATCGTACCGTTCGTACGGTGTTACTCACGGTGTTAGTGAACTGTGATACAGTGACACTATGATAGTGACAGACTGACAGTGTTACAGTTGTTAACTTGTTATTTTTTTGGGGGGGGCTTTTGCTAACGCAAAGTAAACCTTACGGGCAAGTTACAGCTTACGAAGGGGCCTAAGGGTAAGTCTGGCAGTGGTATAGCCCGAGCCTGTCTGACTGTCTGATAGTCAAAAGACACTATAGACTTCAGAGACTTTTATCATTTTATGGTATCGATACTATCGGAATTTTACTTAAATGTATGGGTGGGAGGGTGGTTTGGGGGATGGTGGGGGGAAGGTAGAAGCGTAATTGACTTGTGTTACAAATATGAAGCCGATTGGTGAAGTAGTTTCGCCACCATAGATTTTATTTGTTTTCCTTTTCTTCGTACGGATACGCTGGAAGTGGGTTGTGGGAGGCAGTTGGGGGTGTGGTGGAGGGAAGGCATAAGGGTAAGGCACTTGTCACACAAATATGGAACCGATTGGTGCAATCGTTTTGCCGCCACAGATTTTCTTTTGTTTTCCTTGTGAGGCGACCGATAGTCAGCGAGTGGGTGGGAGGAGGGGTTTGGGGTAGTGGTGGTGCCGTGGTGGGTATGCAGAAGGGTAAGGTACATGTGGTAAAAAACTAAAAATATGAAAGCCATAGGTGCAGTCGTTTCGCTGCTACGATTTTTTTTCTTCGGCAAGTCAGTATATAATTATATACGGACCTGGCACTGGGCGTGACAACTGACATCTGACAAGACCCTAGTCCCGGCCGTATATATATAATTATTATAAATTATATACCGTCGGACCTGGCAGTTTCGGACCTAGTTTCTCAGTTTGGACAGTTTCTGTAATTCTTTGTCATATCATAGATATCAATGGACAGTCACAATGTCACAAACTCACAATGATATCAATCATATCTTATCATTGATATTTGATTCATTGATATGACATAAAGAATAACAGAAACTGAGAAAGTGAGAAACTTAAAAACAGTTTAACTTCAGAAAGACACCATGTCTTGAGTTTTTTTTAATGTTTTGAATTCTTGGAATTTAGTGAAGTGAAAGACAAGGACAAAGTGAAGGACAAAGGTAAATAATTAAATAACTTCTAGAAGCTGTTTTGTTTGTTTTGTTTTTTATATACCAATTTTTGGGAGCGCGGAGCGCAGGAGCGCGGAGCGGGAAGCGCATCGGGTCTGCTGACAAAAGGAGCGCGTGAGCGCTGCCGCATTACCTTATGTCTGATGAGCGCGGAGCGCTGCCGCATTACCGGTCCCACCGGAGCGCGCCCACCTCTGGTATCACCATGTCTTCAAACTCTTCTGGAAGCCGCCACTGGATCTCCTTGGCCTTCATGTATATATATTGCAAGGTCAAAAGTGATAACACTATCTTTCTGGCCGAGGCTTGCCATCATGGCTTGGACATTCGTCATGACTGTGTATACAGTTCTGAACTCGGTTGGAGAACCATCAACCATGGGACAGTAGCCAATGTTTGTGCAAGTAAGTGTCTGGGGGTGAACCACGTCATTGAAGCCGCTCCAGCCAGGTACCTTCTGTTTCTCTGTGCAGATGAGCTCTACCTCAAATAGCTTCACTGGAGTCATTCTTAATGTGGCCCAAGCAAGATCCATGTTACGTGATGCTGAATGGAGACTTTCATTGATTTGGAACCACTTGCTTTTGATCTTCTTCAGGAACTTGGTGAGTGCATGCCGTTTTCCATGTGTACCAAACTCTCTTACAGACTGGCAAGTTGCAGGTGATTCAAGTGACCGCTTTCTCCTTGAATGGTCTCCAACCACATTTGGCTTGGGGGCAGGTCCATAATTTCCTCGCTGGTATAGAACAACTGTGGTAGCATGAGTTGTATTCTTGCCATCTAGGGTCTCTTCATTGAGGTCATTGTTGTCTCCTGCTATTTGAACAAAATCACTCTTGACCAGAACTTCCTTAGCAGGGCTGGTGTCCATTGCCTCTACATTATCATAAGCTTCACAGTGGCCCATTCTGCTGAGGATGGTGATCAGTTGCTTTCACCTCGTCAGGTGATGAACTGCCATTCCCAGCGCTACATGCTTGGGCATTTTGGTCCTACCATGAGATGTACAGTGAAAAACATCTTGAGCGAGCATCAGAACACGCCTTTCGTCTGCCTGGTTGCTACACACTGGTGAAGAAAAGTCAGCATTGTCATCTTTGTGTGTTTTTTTCAATTGCCCAGCGAAGCAACCAGTACAGACTCTCTGGTATCACAGACTTTGCTTTTGTCATGGAAAGATCTGAGATGTCAGGTGGACGAATTGATATGCCCTGACACTCACTAATTTCTGATTTTATTAACTTGGCAGCTTGGTACAGCAGCTTCATTTTGTCTGTGTCAGATTCCCTTGTAGTGGGGCCTGTTCCCTAAGTGGTTCTCCCACTGATGAGATATTTAATTTGAAGGCACAGTTAATAACATCTTGGAGGGATATAGAGCTTGAGTAGAGCAACTCTTCTTTTTTGCGGTCATAAGGCTTGTGAAAAATAACAGTCTCCAAAATTATGCTTCAGTCGCAATTTTAGTCGTTGGGTAGTGTAACTGTCAACTGTCTTTAGCCCCTTTCCACGCAGATGATCTCTATACTTGTCCAGTAATATTGACATATTGTGACGCTAACAACTCCGTTAGAACCGCATGGCTTGTCCTACAGTGACTCGCTAGGATCGCCAGGGCAGTGGATGGGGCTACAGTTTATGTATTAGAGTGTGCTTTATTTCATATGAAAGCTCGTGTCATGGGCAGTCCAGAAAGGCTCTTTGTTTTCACCCATGTCAAGGCTTTATATATTTAATTGTAAAGTATATGTTTTATCATTAACTAGTAATGATGGGATCTGGGAGAGAGAGAGAGAGTAGAACAGAGTGAGAGGGAGCGCGCAGTGTTTTTGTCCCGCTCGATGACGTCACAGCTGGCTGCCTCGTGGGGGTTGGTTGAGAGAGGTCCTTACCATGTTGCTAGCTCCCTTGCTAGTGGCTGGAGGACTTGTAACCGCTTTTTTCCCACACGCCTCGAACTAGTGCGAGTATATATACAGTTCCTCGCCACTCTCTCCCTCAGATCTGGTTTCTAGAATGCATTCATCTTTATCCCTTGCTACCTGTCCCCTGCTCTGCACCTGAGAATCTTTTCCTCTGCCTATCTCTCTCATTTTCCATATCTTTCACCACCTTTTATTAATATTATACGCCCTCTGGTTAACTCTGCAAAATCAGCTTCATGCTGGCCAGTTGTATTGTGCGTTAAGGTCTGATATAACCCATGTATGTTAGTTGTTAAGATAAGTGGATCACGAAGCATTGGTTGGCATTTATATTGTTTAAGTACCGCGTCCTATAATTATTAGTGTTCTGCTGGATTAGATAATGCTAGACTAGGAGTCTGATATTATAAGGTATTGTTTCCTATGAGTGCTGGCTTTAGTTAAAAGCTGCACGACATACCTGAGAACTGGAGTTGATTGAGTAAATTCTAGTCTGTGTGCCATTGAGAGTAGAGCATGCACGAATGAGGGCTTTTTGCCTATACCATTCTGCACTGTTCTAAGCTCGTTGTTTGTCTTTGAGGTACGCCAGGAGAACGCTTAATACTTCGGTATTAAGGTTTCTCAAGAGAGCTACCCTTCCCTATAACGTAATATTTGACGCACAGACTTGATATTTGCACTAGGCTATGCGGCATGCCATGCGCACCAGTATCTCGTATCATTGACTCTAGCTAGACTTTATCAATCATAGTAGACATTAAGTATATTAACCCAATTACTCTTTTTATGCATACCCATTTATGATTACACAAGCATTTCGCCAGCCTAGTTTGATGTATGGAGACACAAACGACTTAGGCTCTTTTTGTTGATAGGAATACTGCATTGTCGTGGCGATTATTATTGTTGTAGTGTTTAGGATATTCTTGGCTCCGACGGCATTATATATTCTGCCTTTTTGTGTGCATAGCCTGCACGAGCATTGTTCCGCTGCCTGCCTTTTTGGGTTCCATTTCCGATACGAGCATCTTTATAGCATCTAACATTTAAAGAAGATTCCTTGTTAGTGTTGAAGGACTTTAGTGCACTTTCTTTCATGCAGGAGTGCCTGACACTTATTGATTAAAGTAACGTAAGCTGTAACTTCTCTTACCACCTTACTTTGCATACCATAACCAAGCACCTTCGGTTATAGGTAGTAATAGGCTGTTTTCACATAACATTAAGCCTAGAGTAGACGCACATTTATTGAGAGTTTGATAGCCTATTATTGCATATAGAACTCTGTAGAGTATTTGTGTTCTTTGTTCACTGGGAATATACATCTGAGGTTGGATCTAGCGCTTTCCGTTGTAGCATTTATGCCATTACTAGTCCAATGAATAAGAGTCCTGATATATTTAAACCCCAGTCGTAACAAATGGCGACCTTACCTAGGATTTGGTGAACCTACATTTATTAAGCAGGGAACATTTGTTGTTTTGGGGAATATTTTGCGGTGATCAGCAGGAATATTTTTTTTTTGCAACATAGTATAGCCCTTGAGTATTTCCGAGAATTTTTGTGTGTATATCGAGGTATAAGAGTTTGGGGTGCTTCTTTTCTGAATATTGTGGTGAGAAATTTTTGTGAGCATCATGTCTTATACCGGATCAGAGGAGAATGGAGACACAGTACGTAATGTCGAGACTGAGGAACAGCAGTATGGTGAAATGGTTAATCAGGGTGGGTTGCCCCTGGGGGGACCACCGGTAATTTTAAACCGTAAACGTGCTCCTGATCAGTCTGTCTCGCACTTATGGAAACTGGTTCCGGTGTTTGATGAGAGTGGGGTAACAGAATTTTTTGCACGCTTTGAGAAGAAGTGCCAGGAACACCAGTGGCCAGAGAATAAATGGGCAGCACTTGTATCCTCTAGATTAAGAGGCAAGGGTCTTAAAGCCTACGATGCGTTACCTTTGGAGTCATGTATTGTGTATGAGGATCTCAAGGAGGCTGTCCTGAGGGCTTACGAACTGCAACCAGAAACGTACCGTTTGAAGTTCCGGGGTGTAACTAAGGGAAGAGATAGCACCTTTTTGGAACACGCCCGGGACTTGTCCGATGCTATGGGGAACTGGCTCCGATCTGAGAAGGTAACAACGTTTGATGGAGTTAAGCAGTTGATGATGTTGGAGCAGTTCTTTAAGAGCACGGGCGGTGATCTAACTTTGAACTTAAAGGAGAAAAACCCAAGAACTCTAGTCGAAGCAGCAGAAATGGCTGATCGACGGCTGTCGTTGATTCGGGGTTGCGGGTCCTCACAGAAGTACGATGTAAGTGCTAAGGACCGTTATCCTCCCCCTCCCCGTAACAATGACACATTTAAACAGAAGAGCCATGAAACTAAAACTGAATCCAAACCTTACACCACACCGTATGTGAAAAGTCAGGGGCCTTTTACATCACAGTATAAGCCGAAACCGAAATTTATATGTTTTAGTTGCCACCAGGAGGGTCATAAGGCAAATGAGTGCCCTTAGTCGACCTCCTCTGGCAGCCGTGTCTTTTGCTCACGGCATTGGAGTGTTCAAGAGGACATCAGAGTTTGTTAGAGGCATTTCTTCCGAGGTAAATACACTGCCAGTGCAGAAGGATCCGGAAGGCTTATTCCCTGTCCGTGATGCCTTTAGAGACCACAGGGGACTCGGTTGTGTGGAGTGGGGGGGTAGAAGACATGAGGTGAGAATTTTGCGTGACACTGGGGCATCGCAAACACTGTTGAGAAATTTCACTGGTAAACCTGTCAATACGGCGCGGATGGTTGTGGTTCAGGGAGTTAATGCGACAAGGTCATACCCGCTTGTAAGAATGAAGGTGGAAGTTGATGGTGTGACTCGTGACCTGGATGTAGGAATTGTGGAGAAGTTACCTGTTGGGGGCGTCGACCTCCTTCTCGGCAACGACTTTGCGGGACCTACTTCTGAGGCTCCACCCTTGGTCGTTGCCGAGAAGCTGGCCGTGAGTAGGGAGGAGCAGGAGTGGGTTGAGAAGTGTCTGGTGCAGCCTATGGCGTGTGTTGTCACCGGAGATCCTGCATCCAGGGAGTCACATTCTGGTCAACAGTCTTTAGATCAGCGGAGGAAGGGTACCGAGAAGGGGTTGAAAGTTGATGCGGTTGAGAGTTTAGTGTCAACGGACCTTCTCGGGGACTCATTATTAGGACCACATTTCGAGTCTGGAGAAGACCCAGTAACTGTTCCTGAAGAGGCAGAGGATGGGCTTAAAAAGACGAAAGAGTTGAAGGAGGACAGTGATGCACAGTCGGGAGAGGTAGCAACAAGGTACCCTGACGCGTACCCTATGAGAAATGGGTCGGCGAAGACGGTGGTCCGAAGCTTGCTAGTGTATTTTTCCCGGTATGGTTACCCGCAGGGGATTCAGTCAGTCCAGGGACCCAACTTCACTTCTAGCCTCTTTGTTCAAGCAATGCCGCAGCATGAGATTGTTGGGGTTGTGTCATCTGCGTATCATCCGGAGAGCCAGGGTGTGTTAGAGCGATGGCACTCAGCCTTGAAATCTGTGCTTCGTTGTTGTTGCTTTGAGAATGGGAGGGATTGGGATCTTGGCCTGCCATGTGTTTTGTTTGCTGTACGGGAGGTACCTGGGGAGAGTTTGGGATTCAGCCCTAATGAGCTCGTCTTTGGACACCGTGTCAGAGGGCCTCTCCATATGGTTGAAGAAGTATGGGAGGGCGCAGAAAACCTTGTTCTATGCTCAAGTGTGTCTTAAACAGTCGAGAACGGATGTTGCGCAGTCTGGAGTTGGCTGGCCGTAATTTGACCAGCTCTCAGGCCCTCAGGAAGGACAGGTACGACCTCAAGGTTGAACTCAGGGAGTTTCACGTGGGTCAGGAGGTGTTGATTCTACTGCCCCTTGTAGGTCACCCCTTATCCGCGAAGTACGCTGGTCCTTATAGGGTGGTGGAGGAGCTATCGGACCTGATTTACTTGGTAGCCACTCCAGACAGACGGAAGCGCAATCAGTTATGTCATGTTAATCCCATGAAGGAGTATGGGAGGTACCCCCCTGAGCCTCTCACTGTGCCTGTGATGACGTTTAGCAGTCAAGGTGGAGAAGGAGAACGGGACAGTCAAGCTCAGGTGGAGGATAACTGGAAGGATAAGAAGTTCAAATGGGCGCCTGAGTGTGAGAAGGTGTTTAGAGAAGTAAATCACCTGTTGTGCACTCACCTGATCCTCAGGGCCCCTGACTTTAGCCTACCTTTCCAACTAGCAACGGAGGCTAGTGGTGTGGGGGCTGGTGCCGTCCTTGTGGAAAGGGACGATGATGGGCTGGAGCATCCTGTTAGTTTCTGCTCGGAGAAGTACAATTCGGCCAGGGGAGCTGCTCTGTTGTCGAGGAGGAGCTGCTGGCGGTTGTGCTTGCGCTGGGGCATTTCGGGGTCTATGTTCCAGCCTATGGTCCAGTCATTGTAGTTTACCCAGATCATCACCCTCTCAAGTTCTTGGACCAGTTTCACAATCGGAATATGAGGCTGACCAGGTGGTCACAAAGGTTATTGGTATATAACCTGGACATACGCCATATTGCCGGTTGTGACAACGTGGTTGCAGATTGCCTTTCAAGGGTATATGATCCTGGGTAGATTGACACACGGGTAGCCTCCTGCTTTAGTTTGAATAGTATTTTGCGCTTGGTGCTTGTTGGCTCGCGGTTGTAGCCCAGCGTATTGGGTCGTAAAGCAGGAGTTGAGCGTTTGGTATAGAAGAAAAAACTAGGCTTGCCCCTATAGTGCAGCCGAAATAAACAAATTATAAACATACAAATCAAATAAAAACTCTTTCTTTGATAGTTGATTTTTTTTTAGTATGTTATAGCAGTAATTCTGAGTTGCACTCCTCTCAGAATGCTGGGCTAGAGAAGCTCGCTCTTGAGGAGCATAACTACATATAATTTAACCTATGGTGTTGGGGAGGGTTATAATTTTGAAAAATGTTTTGTTGAAGAACTGTGCCAGATATTTTACTGCCGCTGGGTGATGGGAAGTGGAGATATAGCATGGGTTCTAACCATCAGATTTGTGTGAGCCTTGGGGCCTCTGAGAAAAATCTTGGGGTGGGTGTGACGCTAACCACTCCATTAGAACCGCATGGCTTGTCCTACAGTGACTCGCTAGGATCGCCAGGGCAGAGGATGGGGCTACAGTTTATGTATTAGAGTGTGCTTTATTTCATATGAAAGCTCGTGTCATGGGCAGTCCAGAAAGGCTCTTTGTTTTCACACATGTCAAGGCTTTAAATATTTAATTGTAAAGTTTATGTTTTATCATTAACTAGTAATGATGGGATCTGGGAGAGAGAGAGAGAGTAGAACAGAGTGAGAGGGAGCGCGCAATGTTTTTGTCCCGCTCGATGACGTCACGGCTGGCTGCCTCGTGGGGGTTGGTTGAGAGAGGTCCTTACCATGCTGCTGGCTCCCTTGCTAGTGGCTGGAGGACTTGTAACCGCTTTTTTCCCACGCGCCTCGAGCTAGTGCGAGTATATATACAGTTCCTCGCCACTTTCTCCCTCAGATCTGGTTTCTAGAACGCATTCATCTTTATCCCTTGCTACCTGTCCCCTGCTCTGCACCTGAGAATCTTTTCCTCTGCCTATCTCTCTCATTTTCCATATCTTTCACCACCTTTTATTAATATTATACCCCCTCTGGTTAACTCTGCAAAATCAGCTTCATGCTGGCCAGTTGTATTGTGCGTTAAGGTCTGATATAACCCATGTATGTTAGTTGTTAAGATAAGTGGATCACGAAGCATTGGTTGGCATTTATATTGTTTAAGTACCGCGTCCTATAATTATTAGTGTTCTGCTGGATTAGATAATGCTAGACTAGGAGTCTGATATTATAAGGTATTGTTTCCTATGAGTGCTGGCTTTAGTTAAAAGCTGCACGACATACCTGAGAACTGGAGTTGATTGAGTAAATTCTAGTCCCATTGTGCCATTGAGAGTAGAGCATGCACGAATGAGGGCTTTTTGCCTATACCATTCTGCACTGTTCTAAGCTCGTTGTTTGTCTTTGAGGTACGCCAGGAGAACGCTTAATACTTCGGTATTAAGGTTTCTCAAGAGAGCTACCCTTCCCTATAACGTAATATTTGACGCACAGACTTGAGATTTGCACTAGGCTATGCGGCATGCCATGCGCACCAGTATCTCGTATCATTGACTCTAGCTAGACTTTATCAATCATAGTAGACATTAAGTATATTAACCCAATTACTCTTTTTATGCATACCCATTTATGATTACACAAGCATTTCGCAGTCTAGTTTGATGTATGGAGACACAAACGACTTAGGCTCTTTTTGTTGATAGGAATACTGCATTGTCGTGGCGATTATTATTGTTGTAGTGTTTAGGATATTCTTGGCTCCGACGGCATTATATATTCTGCCTTTTTGTGTGCATAGCCTGCACGAGCATTGTTCCGCTGCCTGCCTTTTTGGGTTCCATTTCTGATACGAGCATCTTTATAGCATCTAACATTTAAAGAAGATTCCTTGTTAGTGTTGAAGGACTTTAGTGCACTTTCTTTCATGCAGGAGTGCCTGACACTTATTGAATAAAGTAACGTAAGCTGTAACTTCTCTTACCACCTTACTTTGCATACCATAACCAAGCACCTTCGGTTATAGGTAGTAATAGGCTGTTTTCACATAACATTAAGCCTAGAGTAGACGCACATTTATTGAGAGTTTGATAGCCTATTATTGCATATAGAACTCTGTAGAGTATTTGTGTTCTTTGTTCACTGGGAATATACATCAGAGGTTGGATCTAGCGCTTTCCGTTGTAGCATTTATGCCATTACTAGTCCAATGAATAAGAGCCCTGATATATTTAAACCTCAGTCGTAACAATATCAAATGCCTTTCCACTCATCAGGTCACCAGAGATCTCTTCTATCAGGTCTCTGAACGCAGTATCAAATGCAGAGTCCTCTTTTTCCCCACGGACTCCACTGACCTTCAAGTTTGTCTTGCTCACATAAGAGGCATGACAGGCACGATGATATCTGGCTTCAGCTGCAATTAAGTCATTGTTGACAGCACTAGTTAATCCAAGCATGACCTGATCACCCTTGGAAATTGCTGCTTTAACTATTGTTTGACATGCCTGAAAGGTGCTGACCATTATCAAATCCTTCACCTTTTTGTGAGTTTCTTCTTGCAAAAGAGACATACAGACCAATCAATGGGTGATGACTGGGATCGTGATACTCTGGATGTGGATGCATCTGCTGTACTTATATCAGACTGTCTACTGTTGACAGAGATTTCTACAGATTTTCTCTTGTGTACATATCGGAGATTTTCTTTGCTGGTGCATGTTTCATAGCAGTTTGAGTGCCACTGAACATCAACAGTGGAAAGCGTGCCAAGATCTGCCTTCAAACGTTCATAAACATCATTCTGCCTAAGTTCAAGTACTGTAACAAGTGTCTGAATTGATCCTACTGAAAGTCTTCTCAGCTTTTCACAGGAGTTCATTTGACAAATTATGCACTTGTTGAAGTCTGAAAGTCCTTCTTTTCTTAGGCAAGAGGTCCAACAATTCCTGATTCTCTGCACTAGCCATGGTGTGTTTTCACTGTCTGAAAAAAAAAATAGAGGGGTTAGCCATATGTGTAATCATCACAAAAGCCAAAAAAAATGTAGGCAGAGTTAAAGCTATGCAAAACTGACTGCACTACCAGTAACATGTATTGCTGCATAATACCATAATATATATTATTGATGATATACCAAAATTTAAGAATGAACATGTGTGAGAATTTTTGAAACAGCAGAGATGGCATGAGTGAGAATGTGTGAACAACTTATTATAAGCATAATATAAATATAGGTGAACATGTAACCTTTGCCAAAATGCGATGGAGGCCATCTTGAAAAATGACCGCCATATTAGATTTTCAAAACAATATTCTTTTTTTCCTGGAAATATGGTAAATCCGCAAAATTCATGCCTAATTTCATGTTTGTATCAATGTTCAAAAGGTATTGATTCAATCAAACGAGTACATGTGGAAGTGCTCAGAGCGGCCCCCAAATTGTCAGGTGCGGAGCGACTATGGGAGCTTGATACTCATCTCCCTCCTGTGGTAATAATAATGCATGTATCATGCTCATTTTTTCACAGTTTATAATAGAATAGTAGGGGCAGTTTTTGGTGAAATCAAATTATTTTTATCTTTTGTATGAAATGAATGGGAAAGCTTCATAATATCATATTAACAAGGAAAACATGTTTTTTTCACACTCTTCTCGCATCTAACGTAATATCTTCATAAAAGGTGAAGTAGAAGACACAATTAATACACATGTACTGATGGAGCATTTCATTGCGAACAATTTGACATATAACACTTATATTTTCTGTCCAAAATAACTTGTGTACCGGTAAATAAAGTGAAGTGACTACGCAACAAATATTTGTCCCCCCTTTTAATAAAAAACAGTCTATAGTTTATAAATGATACCACAATTTGGAACCACATACTACCTGGGGGTGTTCCAGAGAGTCTATCCTACCACTCTGTCAAGTCAACCTTTTCTGTAGGGTATGTTGAACCAAATCCCTTATTTGGCCTCTTATGGGAAATAGCTCCTGGACTAATAAGTTCTTCACAATTGATCCTTCACAATACACTTGAAAAAACCATCGAAAAGCCTTTTTAGTCTAATTATTTTCATCCCATTGATTATTTTACAGAGATGACTATTTAGCAATGGCATTGATGGTTGCACTGTCCAACGTTCTATTTTGTTTTAGATCGATACCTCGCTATCAATCCCTGACTAACTACAATTACAGATGAATAGCTTCTGTTCCCTACAGAACACGCAGTCGGGTAACCAAAAGGAAACTGCTAATATTTATATATTTACATAATTATGTAATGGCCACGAAATAATCTCCCCCATATGTGTCCATGTTCCTTGGCAATTATTTATATTATTCAACTTGTTCTTGTTCACGGTGGAGGGTCGCTAGCCACATTGTTCACGGTGAAGGGTCGCTAGCCACATTGTCCACGGTGGAGGGTCGCTAGCCACATTGTTCACGGTGGAGGGTCGCTAGCCACATTGTTCACGGTGGAGGGTCGCTAGCCACATTGTTCACGGTGGAGGGTCGCTAGCCACATTGTTCACGGTGGAGGGTCGCTAGCCACATTGTTCACGGTGGAGGGTCGCTAGCCACATTGTTCACGGTGGAGGGTCGCTAGCCACATTGTTCACGGTGGAGGGTCGCTAGCCACATTGTTCACGGTGGAGGGTCGCTAGCCACATTGTTCACGGTGGAGGGTCGCTAGCCACATTGTTCACGGTGGAGGGTCGCTAGCCACATTGTTCACGGTGGAGGGTCGCTAGCCACATTGTTCACGGTGGAGGGTCGCTAGCCACATTGTTCACGGTGGAGGGTCGCTAGCCACATTGTTCACGGTGGAGGGTCGCTAGCCACATTGTTCACGGTGGAGGGTCGCTAGCCACATTGTTCACGGTGGAGGGTCGCTAGCCACATTGTTCATGGTGGAGGGTCGCTAGCCACATTGTTCACGGTGGAGGGTCGCTAGCCACATTGTTCACGGTGGAGGGTCGCTAGCCACATTGTGCAAGGTGGAGGGTCGCTAACCACATTGTTCACGGTGGAGGGTCGCTAGCCACATTGTTCACGGTGGAGGGTCGCTAGCCACATTGCCCATAAATGTATGTATGCATCTCCCACGACGGCATGAGTGCATGTGCGTGGGCGTTTACAGTATGTATCTGTTTGTGTATGAGTGTAGTGAAGGAGTGCATGTGCGTGGGTGTTTACAGTATGTATCTGTGTGTGTGTGTGTGTGTGTAGTGAAGGAGTGCATGTGCGTGGGTGTTTACAGTATGAATCTGTTAGTGTGTGTGCAGAGTGTGTGGTGAAGGAGTGAATGTGAGGTAGGGCGTGATAACTCTCCCAGACCCAGCCTAATGATGTTAGGCTTCTCACCGGGCAAACTGTCTGTGTGTGTGTGTATGTGTGCTTGGTGAGAGAGAGAGAGTTACATACAGTATATACACAGACTACACAGACCTTGCGATTCCTACTAGGTAGTCCGGACTTAATGCTAAAATAGAATTTGCTACAAAGTGGAAGGCAAGGATAGCAAAGAAGAAGGCTCTCTCCCCACCCACCTCTCCCTCCGACCGTTGGTCGGCATGACATTAAGTTGGGAAAAGAAGTCCCCCAGCAGAATGAGAAAACCTACTGGGAAATTTATAGTAAAGAACGAAGATGAGAAATATTAGTATCTTACTGATATAAGAGAGAGAGAGAGAGAGAGAGAGAGAGAGAGAGAGAGAGAGAGAGAGAGAGGGAGAAAAAAAAGTGTGTGAGTGTGTGTGTGTTATTAGCAGGACTGGTCTTCTCTTTCCTCTAATAAGCTCCGCACTGTTAAGGCCTCCGTTTCTGCCTGGGCTGACCCCTCTCACCGTGTTCGCCGTTGGGAGACTGCGTTGGCCCAGCTTCGGCTAGGCCATACCAGACTTAAGGGTGGTTCACACATAGCCGAGTCGGTGCGCAAGTCCAACACGAGTGCTGAAATTTTGCTATTCGGCAATGACTCGTCGAGACTCCTCAACACTCGTGTTAGACTCGTGTATACTCTTTGTTTACTAGACACATTCGTGGGTACTCGCCACAGGGTCCAAAAACTTCATGCATACATGACATTTTTGGGCCACGTGGCGAGTACCCACGATTGTGGCCTACATACGTGTAGACTCGTGTACATAAGTGTTAACTCGTGCTGAACTCTGAATAACTTTTCATTATTCGTGTTAACTCGTGTTGACTCGTGTAAACCCGTGTAACACTCTTTGGTGATTCGTCGTTTTTCGTCATCATTTCGACGTTGGCGAATCAACACGAATCAACACGTGTCTACACGGAACAACACGTATGCAACACACATGTTGATCCGTGTAACACTCGCATTGACTCGTGTTGACTCGCGTTGAATCGTGTTAGACTCGTCCATACTCTTTGTTTGCGTGCTCTGGAATGTGGCCGTTATATTTCAAATTTTGGACACTCGTATTTGGTTCGTGTTACACTCGTTTTGATTCTCAGTTACTCATACAGACTCTTGCATGCACACGTGTTGACTCGTATTGACTCGAGTTAACTCGTGTTACACTCTCCTTGACTCGGGAGCAATTGCTACTCGAGGCCCTCCAGCGACGGCGATAATCGACGAGTGTGACTCGTGTTGGACTCGCGCACCGACTCGGCTATGTGTGAACCAGGCTTTACCCACTCCTTCCTCATGTCCCGCTCACCTCCACCTCTTTGCTCCCGGTGTGGTGTTCAGCTTTCTATTTCTCACATGTTCCTTGACTGTCCTCTCTTTTCTTCGGCCCGTCGACATTATTTTCCCTTTCTATTTTCCCTTGGTCGTCGTCCTTGTCTTGCCGATCTCCTCTGAGTCCCCTTTCTTTTCCGTTGACCACGTAATGGCTTTCCTTTCCTCTCTCAGACTCCTTAACGATATTTAAATTCCTTTCCTTCTAACACTATCCGTTTCCTGCTTTAGTGCCATATGGCCTTTGTTGCCTGGTGCTAGAAATGTATTAATGTTATGTTATGTATTAGCAGGACTCACCTCTATCACCCTCTTCGCCAGTCTCTCTTGATCCATCCCTGCCTAGCTTAGTTGGTGCCAGAGAAACTGGAAGGGAATATAGACAGAGAGAGAGAGAGAGAGAGAGAGAGAGAGAGAGAGAGGGGGGGGGGGCAAGGGAGACAAGACAAACAGAAGCAGGGGAACAGTTAGAGAGCTAGACAGAATGTAATATACAGTAGATCAAAAATGAAGGGAATATAGACAGAGAGAGAGAGAGAGAGAGAGAGAGAGAGAGAGAGAGAGAAGGGGGGGAGAGAGAGAGAGAGAGAGAGAGAGAGGCAGGCAAGGGAGACAAGACAAACAGAAGCAGGGGAACAGTTAGAGAGCTAGACAGAATGTAATATACAGTAGATCAATAATGTAACATAAACGGTTTAAGGGGCCTAGGGTCTATTTAGGTGTCCATTATACACAAACAAACCAGAAACATATTTTAAGCAAGTAAGATGCATCCATACACGACCGACATTGAAGAACGTGTGAGCCTTGGAAGATAGTGAATGCATAATATATGTCAAGTATTGGTATTTTTATTATCCCTGTTTGGGCTCAGTCTCGAGTCGCCCCCCCAAAAAAAAAATTATAAATAAAAAGAAGAAAATATCAATACATAATATATATATATATATATATATATATATATATATATATATACTGTATATATATATGTGTTAGTAAAGCCAGGTAATACATTTTCTTTAATACATACGAGGTTGAAAGAAATGGCAATTTCTGCGTTGGAAATTTTATTATTCAACGTTTCCAGGTCTCTGATGAGTTTTCGCTGGGTGGCAGGAAGTAGATGAATGAGATGAGCAAAATTCATGGTGGTACAGGGTTACATAAATGTACATGATGATACAGGATATACGACGCGTTTCACTGGACAACCAGCATTATCAAGTAAGGATAGAATGATATAAACGAAAACTGTGAGGATCGTCCTCACTAAGGGGTGAAGGGAAGATTTTGAGTGGGGAAGACAAAGATAGAAAAGTGAAAAGTCCAAGAAGCAAAAGATAGTGGGCTTACCACTTTGCTGTTTTTCATATTTACTTTCAATAATGTACAAACATCCATGCCATGAACAACATATATTTCTAAGGTTGCTAATTTAAAGACTTCAAAAATGTTAAGGCCGCCTGACAGGCTCATGTTATTGACTTAATTTATATTAATTTATTTTGACCACAATCACCATTGATTAGCTCTGCTATTCTTAAAAAACAATCAATTCCCCTCAGCCACACTGACTTCCTCCCCAGGTCGGAGCCGTTACATCCCGGTGGGTCCCCTGTCTGGGGCCCACCGCAGTAGGCCCCAGGCAAGAGTTCCACCATGCACATCCCGACAATGTGATCCCTCACTCACCCGCCCAATCATGTGCCCGAGATCGCATCCACACTTCCACTCTGGTCGCCGCCAGTGGATCCCCTGTCTGTGGTCCACCCAGGCGGGCCCCAGGCAAGAGCTCCACCAGCACCAAAACACAAGCGATCTCCTCTCTGACATTCATCCAAATCACTCTAAGGTTAAAAGCACATAAAAATTCCATGGTAAAAATCAGTATAAAGTATTAAATATTTCAACAATAATGTCAAAATGTTCGAGTATGCCTGGTATGTTGATCAGTACTTGGCCCGTAGCAGTGCACCAGCTGGGGAGCATCGCCAGTGACTGTATCAATAAGTGGTGCTATAGGTTTTGATTTGATGAGGCGCTGAGAGATCCCCCTCGAGGTCGGTGCTACCTCGAGGGGTTCAATACTGGCACTCCAAACGGTATTGTCATGGGATGACAGGTTATGGTGTGGGGTGCTCTACCATCACCACTCGCCCGCAGAGCCCCTGGTGTTGTCAAAATAGGTTTATGTCAAGTTTAGTAAGACTTATTTAATAGAGCTAGGGGTTATTTTTCGTAAATATTGGGAGAGGCTCATTTTGTACCCTGTTCATCGATTTAGGAAACCAGGCATGTTCACGATTGTTGTCTTCTTCAATTAACATTAAGTAATTAGGATCTTTCACTCTGCTCAATCTTTCCCAGGTGTTTCTTGCTCTGTGGTACAATCTGACATTAATTGGTGACACGTTGCTGAGGTGGTGGAGTTCCTCTGTATTTCTTGTATATGGATAATGCTCGTTGTATGCAAATCTCAAAGCTTTATTTTGAATTGTTTGTAAAATTAATGTTTCTGTCCTGGTAAGGCAAATCAAGGGAATTGCTGGGTATTCTAATAATGGGAGTAGGCTATGTATGCTTTTACAAGATGCAGTTTGATTTTTGTTGGTAATAAATTACATTTGTACAGTTTTGTTAGTGCCCAGTTTGTTTTATTTTGTATTTCTTTGACATGCTTTGTAATGCCTTGTTTTGATATTTTTAGTCCCAGCAATTTTCCTTGACTGTCTTGTTCCAGCAGATCACCATTTAATATTATGTCTTCGGTGATGTTTTTGGCAATTGGTATAATGGTACATTTATTTGTGTTAGTTTTTTATTTTCCATTTATTTTCAAAGATGTTAATTTTGTTTATTTCACTTGCCACCCTCTCTGCCATCATGAGTTTTGATTTGCCTCGGTAAGTTATCACCTGTGTAATGTCATCTGCGTATAGTATATTGAGACAATCATTTGCTGGTTGTGGTATGTCTGCAGTATATATTGAGTAGAGGATGGGGGATAGAATACATCCTTGTGGAACTCCACTCTTCAGCTCAAACTCTGGTCCCAGTACTTCACCCTTTCTTATTCGTGCTGTTCTGTCCATAAGGAAGTCGCACAGTGTAGCTTCAAGGTGTCTTGGCAGACCCAGTTTTAGTATTTTATATTTCAATCCCTCGTGCCAAACTTTATCGAACGCCTTGCTCACGTCTCGAAGTACTATGTGGCATTGATGTTTCTTTGCTAGTACTTGACCTATTTTTTCGTAGACTAGTGCTATTGCTCTTGTGGTACTTCGGCCTGCTCTGAATCCGTGCTGTTCATGTGGTATAAGGTTATTCTTGTATAGGTGGTCTTGAAGTCTTGTGAATAAACATTTCTCAAATAGTTTGCCCGGTACTTCTAGCAATGATATTGGGCGGTATGATAGAGGATCTCTTGGACATTTATTTGGTTTTAGAATTAGGTGAAGCATAGCAACCTTGAACTTGTCGGGGAAGTAACCTAGTGACAGTGTCTTGTTAAATATGGAAGTTAAATGTTGCACCATGTGATATGGTAGCTCTGTTAATATTTTCTAATTGATATTGCTGATTCCTGGTGCTTTGTCGTTTAAGTTTTGTATATGTCTCTCCACCTCCTCTATCTTAATACTGCTCATTGTGATATTCTGGTTATCATAACGTGTTATGTCAATGTTTTCATAGGGTAAAGTTCTCTCTTTGTTATGTCTTAGATACTCATGTACTATTTGTTCTTGTTGCTCATCAAATTGTTCATTCTCCTCCTCACCTATCTTATATACCTCCTGCCACACATTACGAAATATTTCTTCCTTTGCCTTATTGTCGAACACCTTCACTCCATTATTATCTAAAATATAGTTGGGGGTTGTGTTTGGTGTTGAATTAAAAATTTTAATAATTCTCCAGAATTCCTTTGGGTCTTTATATTTTTCAGTTAACTGTGTCATTTGTGATTGCTCGTGTTGGTTGTGCACTCTCTCAACCACTACTGCTAATTCAGTCTGGAGTGTTCTATACAAGCGATAGTCAACCACACTCCACCCATATAAATTAGCTACTTGTGATAATTGTCTGTATCTATATTGGATGTTTCTTATTCCTGGACTTATGATGGGTTTGCAGATTATTTTATTTTTGGTTATTCGTGCTGTCCCATCCAATCCTTTCTTTATAGCTTTGTACCAGTTTTCAAGTTGTCTGTCTATTTCTTCTATAGTCATATCTTCTCTCAGCTGATTGGCTGCGTGCCACGCCCCTCGACACGCAGCCAATCAGCTTTGACCCCGCCACCCGACCAACACCATCCCGCATCCAGTGCGCCTGCGTGAAGCGGTTCCCCCCTTTTGCACTCCTAGAATACCCCTCCACCAATAGGAGGCTTTAGCCCCCTGATTTTCGCCTCCTCTGATCCTCCACCCTCTATATATACCCTTCCTGTTTACCTTTATATCACTCCGGCACTCATTCCTCTCCAGCTCCAGCAGCACCACACCTCCCTGGAGCCTCCTGTATTGATCATCATGAATTCCGCTTGCCCTATCATCAACAACCACGTATACTACCGTGGACTGGTGAAGTGGTATAATGTACAGAGAGGTTATGGCTTTATCACCTGGGGAGGTGATGATTTCTTTATTCATAGAGAAAACATCGACAAGCCCAACCCAGAACACAAACTAGTGTCACTGGGAGAAGGAGAGGAGGTGATCTTCTACATGAAGATCGGGAAGAAGGGAACAGACGAAGCAATGGGTGTACGAGCTCTTTATGACAAACCTGTAAAAGGCTCAAAACACGCACCCAGCAACAAGAAGAAGCAAGGAACAACAATCCCCAAAACAACATCAAGCAAGATCGACATCATCACTATTGTAGTACAAACTGCAATAGCGCTGGCTGGGGAGGACAGAAGCAGAATATCTGTGCTTCTACCTGCGCTTTTGAAGGCCAACAAACTCCCAACTATCATCATTCCTCAAGAGATCGTCGCCAAAACACCACCAAAGGACACCAAGGCCCCCAAAATCATCAAGCGCCAAGGACCACAACCGACGAAGCCGAAAAATACTCCAAAGCTGCAGCTCAAGGTCCCACATCCACTGAGCCGGCACAGGAGTGAAATGGAGCCTGCAACAGCTCCACCAACATCGACTCCAACAACTCCAACAACACCTCAAGCTACTTCAGACCACCAGCCCGACACCGTCGCTGAGCCTCTGCCTTCAATGCCGGTCATCTTCGACGAGCCTGTGAACACCAGCCCTACAAAGTCAAGAAAATTCGCTCGTCTCCAAAAGCCAAGCCAGAAAACAAAATTTAAGGACTAAGCAACGTGGTCAGCCCACCATCTTTCATCTCTCCAACTCTTCGACTTTCATCACTTTACCTTGGACTTACAACTCTACTTTCTTCACTAGTGGGGTCTCTACCTCACATCCAGTTTCCAGTTTCCAGTTTCTATCATTCTACCCTTACTTGATAATGCTGGTTGTCCAGTGAAACGCGTTGTATATCCTGTATCATCATGTACATTTATGTAACCCTGTACCACCATGAATTTTGCTCATCTCATTCATCTACTTCCTGCCACCCAGCGAAAACTCATCAGAGACCTGGAAACGTTGAATAATAAAATTTCCAACGCAGAAATTGCCATTTCTTTCAACCTCGTATGTATTAAAGAAGAAAAAAAAAAAAAAAAAAATTATATATATATATATATATTTTTTTTCTATGTGATTGAGGGAGGCAAAAGGCATAACTGCCTATAGCGAGTGCCTCCCCCATAGTTGAAAGAGTGACAGGGCCAAAATCAAGGGACGTTCGAGCCAAAATGCCTGGACACACGGAGTTTGAAGCAATTTAAGTCATAGGAAGAGGGAAAGACTGATTCTGGGAGAGAGTTCCAGAGCTCAGCTGTTGAGTAGAAGAAAGTTTGAGAGTAACGTTTCACTCTTGGGTTGGAGAGTTGCACAGAGTAGGGGTGGGATTGAGTTGCAAGACGGGTACCACGTGCCCTACGTAAAGGAGGTGGTATGCACCTGGGATAGCTCTGAGGAACACTGATTATTATAGTAGCGATAGAATAGCGAGATATATATATATATATATATATATATATATATATATATATGTATATTATAATTATACAGTATATATATATAGATACTTACATATATATACATACATATATACATACATATATACAGTATGTTATGTTAAGATATAACCAGGTTAGGTAGAATAGTTAACCATATTAGAAAGACGTTTTGTGGTACGTTCCTATATAGGTTTTTGTTGTTGTTGCTGTTCCCCAAGCTGCCTGGCCGAACAGCCCCAAGGCCCCGAGCAAGGCCAAGGCCATAATGAGCGCCCCCACAGAACCCTCCCTGCCGACTACAATAAAGCCTGGGTGACCGAAGCCACTCCATGGCGGGGAGCTGGGGAGGGTGAGGAAACGCCCGGGAAACCAAAGCCCCACCCAGGGCCCTGTGCCCCTCAGAAATTATGAAGAGAATGTTGAGGGGCAAAGGAAAAATGTGACGCTTTGGCTCCCAATCTGCCAACTTTTAGGTTGGCAGTAGGGAGGTCGATCCACGGAAAAGACGCCGTCACTTGAGATCTAGAATTATATTATATAAGTAAAAGGAACAGTCAGAGTAAGCTATGGGTATGGCAGAGATCGCTCAGTTCTCACTCTGATAGACCACCCAATCACCACATGACTAGAACCCAATCCTCTCAGCATCAGCTAGGAAAGGCCCTAGAAAGCCGCCTTTGGCGGGGGGATAGCTCCCCTACTTCAACTCCTTTCGGAGTTGGGCACCCGCCTATATAGGTTATTGTAAGGGGTAACCGTTTGGGAGGTTACCTTAATATAGTTATAGGTTGATTGATGTAGACGTAGGTTCACTGCTCGTTGATTGATAGATAAGATAGATAGATTGTTCTATCTTTATTTAGTAATAGTAATGCTGCCACCGTAACCTTATACCTTATAAATATAGGTAAAGGATTAAAAGCACTGTATCCAAAATCACGTTTTATTTAAGTAACAACTGAAGATTTAGACAGATGTCCTAGTAAAATATACGGGAGAATATATTCCTCCAAGAGAAAGAATATCTCCCAGACCTTTAGTCGTGAGAGAGGTCTGATTCTAACTAAACTTCAAACCTTCCTTTCCACACTGGCGATAAAATAAAAGGACTGTGGGATGAAAATGTGGGAATGTTTGATGGAAAGAAATTTATTCATGAGCTAAGAATTTAATATTACTAAAAGAAAAGTATATGCAGCACTTTTGACTTTATTAACTTGCCAGGGAAGGAATTTACAGGTACAGTGAGTGGCTAATCTTGGGTGATGTAACATGTGGTATAATAAGAGAGAGAGAGAGAGAGAGAGAGAGAGAGAGAGAGAGAGAGAGAGAGAGAGATAATAATGTGATTCTAATAAGCGAAGTGAGGGTAGAAGGCTTAGAGAAGAGATGGATGAGTGTGATATAGAAAGTGTATGTGTGAGAGAGAGAGAGAGAGAGAGAGAGATATTATGTGAGTATGATAAGTGAAGTAAGGTTAGAAGGCTTAGAGATGAGATGGATGAGTGTGATATACAGTAGAAAGTGTGTGTGTGTGTGTGTGTGTGTGTGAGAGAGAGAGAGAGAGAGAGAGAGAGACAGAGATAGAGAGAGAGAGAGGTTAGAGACACATTGAATTATACATGTGATCGCCTTGAAATGAGAATGTATATATATATATATATATGTTTCTAGTCTCTCAGTGGGGATCGAACCATCGACCATCAGGATGATAGCCGACGCTTTAATCAATTACACCACGACAGTCTAAAAGACACTCAGCCTTCTATCCTATTTATGTTAGGGAGAAGGGAAACCCACTAGGCGAATATATTTCAATTCAAACCTAGTTGTAGGATCCATATTTCCAGAATACCATACACGGATTTTTGAGTGTCCCGACGCAACTCGGGTAGAAATTGATTTAATTTAATTCTAACCCACAAAGCATGAGAGTTACAAATATTGAGAATATATCACAAATACACGTGAGCCACTAAATGTTTCTAGTCTCTCAGTGGGGATCGAACCATCGACCATCAGGATGATAGCCGACGCTTTAATCAATTACACCACGGCAGTCTAAAAGACACTCAGCCTTCTATCCTATTTATGTTAGGGAGAAGGGAAACCCACTAGGCGAATATATTTCAATTCAAATCTAGTTGTAGGATCCATATTTCCAGAATACCATACACGGATTGTTGAGTGTCCCGACGCAACTCGGGTAGAAATTGATTTCATTTAATAAATGAAAGCACCGGCTATCATCCTGATGGTCGATGGTTCGATCCCCACTGAGAGACTAGAAACATTTAGTGGCTCACGTGTATTTGTGATATATTCTCATTATATATATATATATATATATATATATATATATATATATATATATATATATATATATATATATTATGTTCCTTCCAACAACCAACTTTACTCCTAAAATCGATTAATGAAATTTACAAACACATGTGGCAGTCCGTGGATTCGAATCCAGGATGCTCACACCGAAAATCAACACCTTATGCATCGCACCACGAAGACAGTTAAAGAATGGTGGACACTGCCTACGATTTATTATGCAACTTCGAATCCTGCATATCAATCTAAGCATGTACACACATCCCAACAGCAACTCACGTAGGCTATGCATATGTGAATGGAAAGAGCAATTAATGGGGCCTTAATATAATATTTGTTTGTTTTATGCTGATGGGGATAATAATTAGTATATCAAACAAACATAATAGAATAGTAAACTCATGAAAGAATTATTAAAGCCAAGTAATTTTGAATGTATAATTTAGTATGTTAATAACTTGCTAATATTCATACACACACACACACACACACAACAACAACAACAACAACTGTGGCATTTTAGCATTTTAATATTGTTTTTAAATTGCATTCACACTCACTCATATTCATAAATCTCCACGCCAGGTAATTTCTGATTCCTACAAAACATATTCCCATGCCGGGAATCGAACCCGGGCCTCCTGGGTGAAAGCCAGGTATCCTAGCCACTAGACCACTCAGAAAACTGGGAGGTTGAGAGGAGATGGTTCACCTTTTGGTCGATTTTTCATTTATTAATACATTTTCTAGTTTCCTCCCTAGACCTCCATCAAACTTTAACAAAAAAACATCCATTAGATCCCACTTTAAGATCTATTTGTACATTTTTCGGTAGAAAAATGTGCCAGCCGAAGGCCTGTTCTTCCAATATTGCAGGCTCACTATCGTTCGACAGGAAAAAAATCGACACCTAAATAGCACGAAAGGTCTTAAATTGACAAGGAAATGGAGCGAAAGGTCTTAAAATCGACAAACTAATGGGGCAAACATCTTAAAATATGAAAACTAATGGGGTTAAACATGAGGGAGAAGGGGATCTAGAATAAACGACATTTTACACTGTACAGTACATGGTCTAGTGCAGACACTTTATGATCAGTTTCATTTGAACAAAACATATGCCTTTTTGAGTTACAGAGGATAGAGGTCATGAGTTTTGGCCTATCTATACTGAAGGTGATAAATTTGTAAAATGTTTGGTAGAAAAATGTCCCGACCGAAGGCCGGTTCCTCTTAAAATATCAGGCTCGCTATCGCTCGCCAGGAAACAAATTGACCTAAATGGCACGAAAGGTCATAAAATTGACAATTAAATGGGGTGAAAGGTGTTCAAATTGTCAAAATAATGGGCCGAACTTCTTAAAATCTCTAAACTAATATGCTAAACATGAGGGAGAAGGAGGTCCAGAAAAAGCGACTACCACCTCCTTAAGTCGGTATAGGGAGTGGAGGGAGTACCAGGTCGACACTGAGCTTCAGTACATTTTTCATGTCTCCTTTATTAATCCCACTAACCCACTTGAACACTTCTATCATATCCCCTCTAACTCTGCGTCTCTCTAACGAATGTAATCCTAATTTATTCAACCTTTCTTCACACGGAAAATTTCTAATATTATGAATAATTTGTGTCATTTTACGTTGTACTCTCTCCAATGAATCTATGTCCATTCTGCAATAAGGACACCAAAATTGAACAGCATAATCCATATGGGGTCTCACTAATGACAAGTAAAGTTTTAAGATAACATCAGCAGTTCTGTTACTCACACTCCTAGAAATGAACCCGAGAATCCTGTTTGCCTTGTTACTAAAGCTTATACACTGTTTTATAGGTTTCAAATCATTGCTAACAAACACACCTAGATCTTTCTCAGTCCAAGTTTTCTAATTCCATATTAGCTAGTTTATATTTAGAATTTGTATTAATCTTCCCTATCTTTATTACCCTGCATTTGTCAATATTAAACTTCATCTGCCAATTTACTGACCATTCGTGTAAAGTATCTAGATCCCTTTGGAGGCACTCTATATCACTCTCTGAATCCATTTTTCTCTCCATTTTGGTATCGTCTGCGAATTTACTTATCCTAAAACATAGCCCGAACAGGGACTTGAACCCTGGACCCTTAGGTTAAAAGCCTAATGCTCTACCGACTGAGCTATCCGGGCTTGTTAATAACACCAAGTTTATATTATTATGTCCATATTTCACTACATAACTATCATTTTAATGGGAACTTTGGAATTTACCGTCATTTGCTCTGTACAGGGGCATAGTGCGCCCTTGTATTAAGTATTGTTCACATGTGTGGGGAGGTTCCTCTCATACCGCTCTCCTAGACAAAGTTGAAAGGAAGGCCTTTCGTATCATTAACTCCCGTCCACTCACCAACTCTCTGCAATCTCTCTCTCTCCGCCGCAATGTTGCATCTCTCTCGCTATTCTATCGCTACTATAATAATCAGTGTTCCTCAGAGCTATTCCAGTGCATACCACCTCCTTTACGTAGGGCACGTGGTACCCGTCTTGCAACTCAATCCCACCCCTACTCTGTGCAACTCTCCAACCCAAGAGTGAAACGTTACTCTCAAACTTTCTTCTACTCAACAGCTGAGCTCTGGAACTCTCTCCCAGAATCAGTCTTTCCCTCTTTCTATGACTTTAATTGCTTCAAACTCGGTGTGTCCAGGCATTTTGGCTCGAACGTCCCTTGATTTTGGCCCTGTCACTCTTTCAACTATGGGGGAGGCACTCGCTATAGGCAGTTATGCCTTTTGCCTCCCTCAATCACATAGAAAAAAAAAAAAAAAAAATGTAGATTAAGGTCACTGAATATTGTTCACACTTATAATAATCACTTGCAGTATCTTAAAAATAATTAGTTTCACAAAGTTAACTATATACACAAGAATAATATTGGTATACGCATATATTATTGTATAAGACTTAGTACGTCACTTGGTTTGTTCATTCAGATACAAGTTTATGGTTTGTATTTACAAATACGTGTTTCGCATCTGAATGCCACTAGAGAATTGCACATGCACAAACTAATAGACTTGACCCACCTGCAGGTCATAGTGACGCAACAAGAAATATATATATATATTGTTTTTTACTATATGATACTAATTTATATATTGTTTGTTCTTTCAGATAGTATATAGTGAAAATGTGAGGTGAAAGTTACAAATTCATCGTAGTGTTGAGGAAAACCCTGGACCCTCCTGACAATCTTAGGTTCAAGTCCTACTGGTAAGTAAGCTATTTTGTTTTCAAACATGTTACTTCGACGACACAAATGATTTGAGATGAATGTCTTCGGAGCAAAAATGTCTTACTATGCCGCTTTTTTCTATTTTTACATTTTTCCTGAAGTATGTTTGCTTATAATATTATCTGATGGTAGCCTATTATTTATTAAGGGGGGATGGTTCACTTTTTGGGCGATTTTTGCATGTATTCATTATTTTTCTAATTTCTTCCCTAGACCTCCATCAAATTTAAAAAGAACATCCATTATAACCCTCTTCTAGATTAATTTGTACATTTTTCGGTAGAAAAATGTTCCGGCCGAAGGCTGGTTATTCTAACATTACAGGCTCACTATCGTTCGCCATGGAAAACATCGACACCTAAATAGCACGAAAGGTCTAAATATTGACGAAGAAAGGGGACGAAAGGTCTTATAATCGACTAACTAATGTGGCAAACATCTTAAAATCTGAAAACTAATGGGGCTAAACGTGAAGGAGAAAGTGGTCCAGAAAACAAGCCCATCCCCCCTTAAGTTACCAGATACAACCAAATTATGCAAACGATATTTAACTGTTGCTCATCTCTCCTTTTCTCTCTTTCTTTGGCTTGTATCCATTCGGCCCCATTCAGCCTACTGTTTTAAGACGTTTAACCCAATCCAGGTGTCAATATTTTCTTGGCGAGTGGAAGCGAGCCAGCATATATATATTTTTGTTTTTACAGCAAGCTAAATTTTTACATTTTTCGATAGAAAAATTTCTCCGGCGAAGCCGGATTTCTCCATACAATGCTGGCTCGCTATCGCTCGCCAGGAATAAATCGACACCTGGATGGGGATAAACGTCGTTAAACAGTTGGCTGATTGGGGCCAAATAAATGGATACAAGCCAGAGAAAGAGAGAAAAGGAGAGAAAGATAACAAAAGCAGGTGACCCCCCTTAAAATTGATCAGTTATCTTTCTACCTTGGTGATCCCTGGTCTCTGGGTCTTCTCCTGGGTGACCTAGATGTGTGTGAATTTGTGTTTTGTTTGTGTATGTTCATTGTTTTGCTGTTGTGTTATCCCTATTCGGGCTCTGTCGCGAGTCGGCCACCCCCATAAAAAAAAGGAAAAATGGGGAATGGGCCTGAGTATTTACAATACAATACAATACTATCTTTCGGTGACCGGACAACTCAACCAGTAGACCATTTCAACCAGTTGCTCTTAACCAGTACCAAATCAACAAATACGGGTAGGTTAGGTTAGGTTAGTACTATATTTTGGCACTGGTTTGGTTGGTCTGGGTTGATTTGGCACTGGTTGAAAGCTACTGGTTGAAATGGTCTATAGCTGGTTGAGATATCCGGGAACCCAATTTGTCTAGTGGAATATGAGACTTCGATGAAATAACTGCTAAATTATTTCTTTATACCATTCGTGTTTTTTTTTTCGTTTACGGAGGAACGCATTAAAATGATTACATTATACTGCCTTGCATCTCATAGCTCATAAAAATAAAAAAGACAAAAAATGAGATGATCATTATCTTCTAGCACAATACAACTGAAAATTAATTAATTAATATACACCCGTTGTAGTCGTTGTGTATGTGCTTTATCTCACTCTCACGCTCTCTCTCTCTCCCTCCCTCTCCCTCTCCCTCTCCTTCTCCCTCCCTCTCTACTGTATATACTTGTACAATCATTGAAGATAACAGTTTTGCGTTTATTTATATGTTTAGATACAGTTGTGCAGCCAACATTTAAGGGGAGATGGGTCTATATATTTTCTCATTTATGTATCTTATATATTTGTTATTAGTTTCCTCCCTAGACCTCCATCAAGCTTAAAAAAACACCCACCCAAGACCCTCCTTCAAGATAAATTTGTAGTCCCGGCCGAAGGCAGGGACATTACAGGCTCGCTAACGCTCGCTAGGAAAAGAATGACACCTAAATTACACGAAAACTCTTAATATTGACAAAAATGGGGCGAAAGGTCGTTTAATCGCCAAAGTAATGGGCCAAACATCTTATAATCTGAAAACTAATGGGGCTAATAAACATGAGGAAGAAGGGGGACCAGAAAAACGGCACGTCTTCTCTTAAATAAATAATTTGTTGTAACTCCCTACAATTATCTATCCCTAAAGTTCAAAAAGTAATTACGAATGCTTGTCCGAGATGTACAGTCGCGCTAATAAGTCATATCTCAGCTGGCATTACGTTTGGCTCACTCTGTGCTCTATTAATGTCTGTCAGATGTTGAATAAGTAAGTGCAGGATCATGTTTGTATATTTCACTCGATATGAAGAAATGAAGCTTAGATATTGCTGATACCAATTATTGATCAAAACATACTTGGTTCCGAGACATCACTTATTAGGCCGACTGTACTAATGGCACAGGGATGAAGATTTATGACAGGCGGGTGATCCGAAGCCAATCAACCATGCACAGATTACAGGTATTGCCCATAAACTTGTGAAACTGAAGGATAATTTAGCAAGGTAGCAATTGAGAAGACAGGGAAACATGATAACATTTAAGGGGAGAGGGGCGTATTTATTTGCTAATTTATGTATCTTTTTATTATATTTTATTAGTTTCCTCCCTAGACTTCCATCAAGCTTAAAAAACACCCATCCAAGACCCTCCTTCAAGATATATTTGTACATTTTTCGATAGAAATTTTTTCCGGCCAATGGCCGGTTTCTCTTAAATTACAGGCTCGCTGTCGCTCGCCAGGATTTTTTATTTACACCTAAATGACACATCCTGGGTGGCACATATCCAGGGTACGAGGAAGCTCTCACCACCCTTAGCATACCTGCACTTTCAACCCACCACTACAACACACTCAAACAGTTTGCATCTAAGCTGCTTGTTCACCCACGACACAGAAACTTATTTCCACCAGACGCCCCTAGACCTACACGTGCAGCTCGTCATTTCAACACACTCCAACCAATAAGAGCAAGAACTGACAGATATAAAAATAGTCCTATCCCAACCATTGTTAATATTATTAATAATGTGTAATAACGGTCTGTCACACCATATATACGCGCCCACCTTTAATAATATATGCATAAGTGTGTGTGCGTGTGTGTATTAGAATATAATTATGTATGTATTTGCTTGAGTTTGTTTATGTATATGTGTATATATGTATCTATGTATGTGCAGTATATGTGTATGTATGTGTGCGTATATGTGTATGTATGTATGCGTTATTTATGTATATATATATGTGTATAGTGTATACTGTTTGTGGTTCGAGCCCGGCTGAGAGTATCAGGTAGGATAAGAGAAGAGCATATATGCATGTAATGTGCATATATTTATGTATATGTATGTCTGTGTGTACGTGCTGTCAATGGTTCGAGCCCGGTTGAGAATATAAGGTATATAATATATATATGTACTGTACGTGTATTTATATTTATATGGTCATATGCACATATGTATGTAAATATACGTACATATGAGCGAGAACATATTGCTCACTAGCGCAACTTCTGATTATAAATCTATGCATAAGCATTATCTATTATTAAGTGTTCGCGTACCTTCATCCATGTATTCCCACCCTTAACAATAGAACGCCCAGCTCTTCTATATTTCGCCTTCTGTCACACACACACACACACACACACACACACACACACACACACACACACACACACACACACACACACACACACACACACACACACACACACACACACACACACACACACACACACACACACACACACACACACACACACACCTACACTACCGAGGATTAACCTCCCATTGTAGTACCCGCACCCTCTTTACCTGACTTACCAAAACAGTTTCTGTATGTATGTATGTTTGTGTGCATACGTGAGCGTTTGTGTATACGGACATGTGCACACTTACTGCATGTTCTTATGTTCCTATATATGTATGTATATGTATGTGCGCACGTACGTGTATATACGTATGTTCTGTATATGAGTAAGTAAATAAATGTGTATATGTACTGTATATCACTTACTCTCATGGTTATTTTATGATAATTTGTATTCTGCACATGCATCATTATTGTATTTATTTATTTTGTTTGTAAACTAAGCTTACCATCCTCATATCTGTACATCTCATGTTCATCCACTAAATTGTAAAATGTGTATTTTCAGCTCATGAGGCTGCCATTCTTTAATAAACCGTTTATTATTATTATTATTATTATTATTAAAAGCCTTAATATTGACAAAGGAATGGGACGAAAGGTTAAACTCGTCAAACTAATGGGTCAAACGTCTTAGAATCTGAAAACTAATGAGGAAGAAGTGGGACCAGAAAAACGGCCTATCTCCCCTTAACGCAAGCTGGTGCGGGGGAAGAAGAGGGCAAGGAAGCAATTCAAGAGACAGGGGAAGGATGATAAATGGGGAGAGATAGAGAGTGAGTAAGTGAGGAAAGATGATAAATGAGAAGAGGGGGAAATCACCGATGAGGAGTGGAAGGCTAATGCCTGGTTCACTAACTATCTATCTATCTATCTATTGCCGGACGCCGCAATCCCCAAAGGGGTGGCCACGAACGAAACGGCCCCATGCACCTCTGTCCCCAGTCAGTCGACGCCCCTCCTCCCATCCAGCACCGCCTTCACTCATATATCCAGAAAATCTCCCCCTCCCCCCTACGGTATCATCTAAAGCTCATAGCACATAATATGCCTGGACATATTTGAAGATACTGAAGGTGTGGAATCACTCTGCGTTCAGTTTTTGGACTGAGGCCAAACGTTCTTATTATTTGACTCAAAGAGGTGCAGGTACAATGGTATATGTACTGTGTATGGGGGAGGCAATAGCACAGTGGTGTTAAAATTACAGGGAGTGAAGACATTTTATAATTTTGACCAAACACTACTTATCAAATGGGCTCATGAATGGAATGAAAGTAATATACAACAATTCCTTCAAGTTTCTTGGAGAGTTTTCAGAAAAACTGTGAGCAGATAGAGAGCTTGCATACAGGCAGACACAGGAAATTTCACGATTTCAAAAGTTAATCATGTGAGTATATTTATTGACCCTAAGAATGTAGTCACCAATTGGTATCTGTTATCTGTTGTATGTTATCTGGTTATCTTAGAGGAATGTGGAGGGGGGGGGGGGTGATCAACAAGGAGGGAATTGAGGACAAGTTTGCCATCAAATGTTAGCCAGTAGCTACTAGGACTTTGGATACCGAATGAAGTAACTGACCATTTTGTCAAAAGCTGTTCATCCTTTCTCGAGGTATTCTGTAAACACACACACACCCACCCACACACACACAGGCACAGACACAGACACCGACGCACACACACACACACACACACACACACACACACACACACACACACAGCAGTAAGCAGTCATGTGGTAAATATTGTAAGTAGAGAAGAATGACCTCCCCTCTCCACCACGCCCCGGTGATGGCCTAACTCGCTCTCTCCACACTTGTCTTAAGCCGGTATCACACGAGCGCTTTTTCCCTCAACATTTATCCTCAACACTGGTCTGGCAGCTTATGAAGTCAACATGTACAATATTTCGGCTACCTAAATTCATCTACCACCAGTCTAGTTTCCGATACCAGTGCAAAATAGTCCAGAAATGTTGCCAGAAAAATGTTGATAATCGAATGTTGACTATACAAGCTCTCGTGTGATACCGGCTTTATGTTCTACATTGTTATACTTGGTGAAATTTATGATTCCTGCAAAACAAATTCCCATGCCGGGAATCGAACCCGGGCCTCCTGGGTGAAAGCCAGGTATCCTAGCCACTAGACCACATGGGAGATAGTTAATTGGTAGGAATTCTGGTCACGAAACTTATTAACTTGAAGAAAAGACTCAGAAAAGTGGGAGGTTGAGAGATGTTTCACTTTTTGGTCGATGTTTGTATTTATTAATTAATTTTCTAGTTTTCTCCCTAGACCTCCATCAAATTTAAAAATAACATCCATTAGATCCCCCTTCTAGATTAATTTGGCAGTGTTGTGTTTGTTGGTTTTTGTGATTGTTAGTCAGTGTATCTCTTTAACTCTCTCAATGCACAGTCACTCCAAGCAAACTTTGATGATATTAATATGTTAATCACGAAAAGGAATGTTGACATACTCTGCATAAGCGAAACTTGGCTGCTTCCCCTCACCCCTGACAAATATATTCACATAGCGGACTATAACATATTTCGATGTGACAAGGGTCGTGGTGGGGGTGTTTGTATAAATGTCAGGAGTAATTTACAATGCAAGGTATTGACCAACGAGATTAATAAACCCAACGACATAGAAGAGGTGCGGCTTAGTGTAGAGTGTAGAAAATTACCGTCAATTATAGTAGGATGTATGTATCGCCACCCTAAAGGTTCTATTGAGACTTTTAACTACCTCAACGAAGTATTAAAGCTAATGAATTTACGTAATAAACCACTGTATGTTCTTGGGGATTTAAATGATGACCTACTATCTGCTGGAAATAAACTGAGCAAAGTAATAAACACAAATAAACTAAACCAAATAATAGATAAACCAACTAGAGTAACACCAAACTCTGCCACTCTACTCGACGTTATATTAGTAAATAAACCAGAAAGCATAATTCAATCAGATGTTGTTCCTAAGATAGTGGGTGATCATGAACTAATCTCTATTAAACTCGATATGAAAAACCTAAACGAGTGATTGTATGTAAAACCTAAACGAGGGATTGTATGTAAAACCAAAACGAGTGATTGTATGTAAAACCTAAACGAGTGATTGTATGTAAAACCTAAACGAGTTATTGTATGTAAAACCTAAACGAGTGATTGTATGTAAAACCTAAACGAGTGATTGTATGTAAAACCTAAACGAGTGGTTGTATGTAAAACCTAAACGAGTGATTGTATATAAAACCTAAACGAGTGATTGTATGTAAAACCTAAACGAGTGATTGTATGTAAAACCTAAACGAGTGATTGTATGTAAAACCTAAACGAATGATTGTATGTAAAACCTAAACGAGTGATTGTATGTAAAACCTAAACGAGTGATTGTATGTAAAACCTAAACGAGTGATTGTATGTAAAACTTTTCGCCACATGAGTAACTATGACGCTAACACGTTTTGCAACTTTCTGCTTAATAAAGATTATGTTTTAAATCAAATAATGGCTACGGATAATGTCGATAAACAAGTCGACATTTTCACAACTGTTTTTAATTCTTGCTTAGACGCATGTGCCCCTGTAGTCAGTAAGCAAGTAACTAAACCATTCGCCCCTTGGATTAATGATGATATTCGCTCTCATATGAAAGAAAGACATGACTTACTAACAACCCTAAAGAAAGACAGATCCAATGAGGCTTTACAGATGCAATACAAAGCTAAAAATAAGCAATTAAAAACATTAAGATATAAAACTAAAACTGAATACTACCGCCAAAAGTTCATCGATAACAGTGGAAACATTTCAGGCACATGGAAAATAATTAATGATATTGTCCCAAATAAAAAGAAATGCATCAATAAAAGTGACTTCGAAAATGAGCGAGAGAAAGCAGAAGAGTTTAATCAATGTTTTGCTAGTGTTGGAAAACAAGCTTACAAAAATTCCCGAGGCAACGTAGACGATTCAAACAACACCAACTTACCTGCAACACAGAACATCTATCCCAATAACTTATTTAGACCCCAACCCGTGGACACTAATGACGTCACATTGACCATTAAACAGCTCAAAAATACGAGTTCAGCAGGAATAGATGGAATAACACCAAGATTTTTGAAAGACTCACTGAACGCTATTATAACCTATATAACTTGTATGATTAATACGTCCATTGTGATGGGCAAGGTCCCCACATTATGGAAACAATCCATTGTAGTTCCCATCTTCAAAAATGGAGATCGTGATGACGTAAGTAATTACAGACCAATATCCCTCCTTCCAATTATATCTAAAATCCTAGAAAGGGTCGTGGCCAATCAGTTAACGCAATTCCTTGAATCCAATAATCTCCTTGCACATAGCCAACATGGATTTCGACCAAAACTATCGACTGAGTCTGCCCGTACTGTATTAACTGATGAAATATATAGGAATATAGATAATAAAACAATATCATTGCTGACTTTATGTGACTTGATAAAGGCTTTCGACAGCATAAACCATAAAACTCTCTTAAAGAAACTAACGGATCACAAAATTGACATATTCTGGTTCGAAAACTATCTTTAAGACAGAACCCAGTCAGTACGCATCAATGACTACATCTCATCTTCCACTAAAAATTCTTATTGAGTTCCGCAGGGATCAATTCTGGGACCCCACCTATTTGATATTTTTGTTAATGACTTGAAGGATGATGTAAATGATTGCCTATTAATTCAGTATGCCGATGACACTCATCTAAAAATAAAGAAAGGCGAAATTCACCTACTTGCTTACTATCAGAATCTATCAAGAGAGGTTAAAAAATGTATAAGGACAGACAAAAGAAATTATGAAATCAGGATAGCCAATGACTCAAAAAATAACCCTAAGGCTTTTTACCAGCTATATAAATCTAAAGTTAGAGATAAAATAGGCCCCCTTAAAACTTCGATAGGAGAAATGACAGAAAATGATTTAGAAATGTGCAGTACATTAAATAGTCAGTTTCTATCCGTTTTCACTAATGAAAATTTGGCACAGATTCCAGAAGTCCGTAAGGTATATAGCGATAGTATAGAAAATAGGTTAAATACGGTTACTATAAGTAGAAATGATGTGCTTAAGGAAATTGACAGACTGAAACCTCAGAAATCGCCTGGTCCCGATGAGGTATATGCTAGAGTATTACAAGAATGCAGAGATGAGTTAAGTTACCCATTAACATTTCTTTTTAACAATTCATTAGAAACAGGTATAGTTCCAGAAGCTTGGAAGCTTGCAAATGTAGTTCCGATTTTCAAAAAAGGTGATAAATCAATAGCATCCAATTACCGTCCCATTAGTCTCACTTCAATCATAGGAAAGCTACTAGAGTCAATTATTGCTAGGAAAATGAGAAACCACTTAGAAACATTTAACTTAATCAATTCTTCTCAGCATGGATTCACTCAGGGACGATCTTGCCTTACTAATTTGCTTAGTTTTTTCTCAGAGGTATATGAAGCAGTAGATAATGACAAGGCATACGATATTATATTTAGATTTCAGTAAAGCTTTCGACAGAGTCCCTCATGAGAGATTGATGAGAAAGGTTGAGGCACATGGAATAGGTGGGGCGTTGTTGGGATGGATTAGGTCATGGCTAATTGGTAGGAAACGAGAGAGTCAGCATAAATGGTACCAAGTCAGAGTGGGGAGCAGTCAAAAAGTGGTGTCCCCCAGGGATCGGTATTAGGTCCCCTGTTGTTTCTTATATACATAAATGACCTAGATTTAGGTATAACTAGTAGGATAAGTAAATTCGCAGACGATACTAAAATGGGGAGATCAATTGATTCAGATAGCGATATAGAGTGCCTCCAAAGGGATCTAGATACCTTACATGAATGGTCAGTAAATTGGCAGATGAAGTTTAACATTGACAAATGCAAGGTATTAAAGATAGGGAAGATGCAAACAAATGTTAAATATAAACTAGCTAATTTAGAATTAGAAAATTCAGACTGCGAGAAAGATCTAGGTGTGTTTGTTAGCAATTATTTGAAGCCTAGAAAACAGTGTATAGGCGTTCGTAATAAGGCAAACAGGATTCTCGGGTTCATCTCTAGGAGTGTGAGTAACAGAACTGCTGATGTTATCTTAAAACTTTACTTGTCATTAGTGAGACCCCATAAGGATTATGCTGTCCAATTTTGGTGTCCTTATTACGGAATGGACATAGATTCATTGGAGAGAGTACAGCGTAGAATGACAAAAATGATCCATAATATTAGAAATCTTCCGTATGAAGAAAGGTTGAAGAAATTAGGTTTACATTCGTTAGAGAGACGCAGAGTTAGAGGGGATATGATAGAGGTGTTCAAGTGGGTTAGTGGGATTAACAAAGGGGACATGACAAATGTACTAAAGCTCAGTGATAGCGAAAGAACTCGTACCAATGGTTTCAAATTAGATAAATTTCGTTTCAGAAAAGATATAGGCAAATATTGGTTTGGTAACAGAGTTGTAGATGGGTGGAATGGACTACCAAGTGCTATAGTGGGATCTAAAACTGTAGGGAGCTTTAAGATAAAATTGGATAAGCATATGGACGAGAAGGGTTGGGTGTGAAGGGGGATCAGCCGGGTTGGGCCAATCAGCGCTCTGCAGACCCCCATAATCCTGCGTTAATCTCTAACCGTTTTGGTAAGATGATCCTCAGGGTATTAGAGTGTTGAGCCTATAATTGGGCTTTGTAATTGATTTGGGGTTGTGTGGGACAGGGATCTGCCTTGCTTAGGCCAATCGGCTTTCTGCAGACTCCCATTTTCTTATGTTCTTATGTTAACTATTACACAATGGTACTGTAGATGAGCTGCATGATCTGATCAGGAGAGCAGAGACAAGAATATGTTTTAAAGCCAAGCAATATTTCTGTAAAAATGGGTTAATGCTAAATTCAAATAAGACACAATGTATATTTATAGGATCTAGGCAGCTAATTAAGAGGATACCTAATGATACTGTTATTCGCATCAATAATTCTAACATTATTCCATGTAAACATGTAAACAATCTTGGTGTTCATATCGGTAGTAATATGACTTTCGAAAAACATATCATCGAAACGACTAAGAAGGTCAATGGAATACTGTTTTATATCAATAGAATTAAGGATAATTTTGACATGCAAACTAGAAATGTCCAATCGTTAGCTCTCTCTGTCTTGTACTACTGCTTGGAGATATACGGAAAAACTAATCACACACTTCTCCATAATGTCCAGAAATTGCAAAATGTTGCATCTAAAGTAATTGTAGGAGCAAACAAGTATGATCACGTTACCCCTATTATTGATCAATTAGAATGGATGACAATATCCCAAAAGCTCACCTTTGATGTAGCAGTAACTGTTTTTAAGCTACAAAATAATATATATCCTAACTGGTTCTCACAATTCTCTACCATAAACGATATCTCCAACAGCACCACACGACAGCAGAACGATCTGTATGTTCCTAGAGCCAGAACCGACTATGGGGCAAGTTCTCTGCAAGTATTGGGGCCTACGGTATGGAACGTCCTGCCCAACATAGACAAAGACACTAATAGCCTGCCTGTATTCAAGGGCAGACTAAAGAGGCACATTTTAGAAGATCATATAGAGTGAGAAGTGATCACGTTCTATATATTTGTATATATCTTTAATCTATTTCTAATTTCTAATCTATTTTATATATGTTTAACGTATTTCTGGTAGGAGTCATTTATCTGTAAACTCTTAACTCTCTCTCTCTCTCTTGACGTGCCATACTGAGGCTCTCGGAATATGTATCTCAATACCAACAGTGCCTCCCCTAAACCCCCAAACTAAAATCAACAACTCACGCAAGTTGGGGCAAGCCCCGACACTCTTTATGCTCCTACTTTTTCACTTTCTCTCTTACTACACCAATAAAAACTTCCCTTCTTTCACCCTCACCCACCTTTTCTATATTCATTCATTCATTCATTCATTGCACGTATACAGTTTCCTTCCCTACTTATTGATATGTTGTGTCAGGTACGATGAAGCGATACTGCCGATATCTGTAGACTTGCGTTGAAATTTAAACTTTCCCTTTTAAGATTTTTTTTTTTTTTTTTTTTTTTGTACTAACATATTTATCTTCAGTACTATCGCTGCCTTAAACAACTATTTATATGTAGTATGTCCCACCCTCCCAAACATACACACACACACACCTCTCACACTTTCCTCCTCCCTGGCTTACCTTACTACCTTCACCCCCTCCTCCTCCTACCTCCTACAAAACCCCTAAACCATACTGCTGTATTGTCCTCAATATTCTCGGCTAATGGCTTTGATGTGCAAGTACCTCCGGATATGCGGCACTGTCCCTCCCGGAGGACCACTTGCACCTTCCCTCCGAATATTATTTTATGGAAATAAAATAATTTGAATATGAATCTGAATCTGTGTGGCTGTGTGTTTTGGGTGCTGGGGCAATGCCTTCTCTATACATAATTATGTATAGAGAAGGCTTTGGCTGGGGTCTGGTGACTGGGTCACGACGGGTAGGGTCCCTCTAGGATGTTTAAGAAGGGACATACACACTCACACACCTCCCCTCTCACACTTTCCTCCTCCCTCCTTTCCTCCTTTCCTTCCTCACCCGCCGGCTTTAGCATCGCCAACAGCTCCGCATCGCCACTGAGAAAACTCGATCCTAATTTGAGTATTTCATATCCCAATTCCCTTTATTCATTGCATGAACAGTAGTTAAGTGCTTGTTTAACCTCCACATAGTTCTGTAGTTGCCGTGCATGTTATTTTATTGCTTTTCTGACTGATAAACATTGTTGTTTACATTTGTTATCCTAGCTTGTAGCAGACGACGCACGCGCACCTCTAATCGACCTAGCTTTGTATTTTCTTATTAACTCTAGTAGGTATCGTATTCAGTATCCTACTGTAGCTATATATATCTGTAATTTTAGTTGTTGTTTGCATGATCTTGTAGTAACCTTTGACTGATAACTTTGTTTATCTAAATATAATCCTGCTTGACTAGCCTACAGTGACACCAGCGCCATCTGTTGATACAGTATATTAACCCCTTGAGTGCAGTTACACTTTATTTTTATATAATCTCTATTTGGTGAATTGTATATTTAGTCACATATTCTATTATATATATATTTGTTTTGCTTTTTTAGGTAGGTTATCACCCCTGGTAGCCTACTTCTGCATATTTCATACTTTTTGTGTTTGGTTATTTTTGTTTTCGGTTAGTCTAGGCTATCATCCCTGGTGGCCTATTTCTGCGTACGGTACTTCAATTTTTAAATTTTCAGTTAGGCTATCACCGCTGGTGGCCTATTTCTGCGTACCGGTATTTCATAATTTTTGTTTTCGGTTATTTTTGTTTTCGGTTAGTCTAGGGTATCATCCCTGGTGGCCTATTTCTGCGTACTTAAATTTTTAAATTTTCAGTTAGGCTATCACCGCTGGTGGCCTATTTCTGCGTACCGGTATTTCATAATTTTTTGTTTTCGGTTATTTTTGTTTTCGGTTAGACTAGGCAATCCCCGCTGGTGGCCTATTTCTGCGTACCGGTATTTCATATATTTTGTTTTCAGTTATTTTTGTTTTCGGTTAGTCTAGGCTATCATCCCTGGTGGCCTATTTCTGCGTACTTCAATTTTAAATTTTCAGTTAGGCTATCACCGCTGGTGGCCAATTTCTGCTTACCGTTATTTCATAATTTTTGTTTTCGGTTAGGATAGGCTATAACCCCTGGTGGCCTATTTCTGTTTAAATAAACATAAAATTGTTTTCGGTTCAGCTATCACTGCGTATTCAAATTTAATTTAGTTTTGTTTTAATTTTTGGTTAGGCTATCACCGCTGATAACCTATTTGTGTGTATTTCAACATTTTTGTTTCGGTTAGGCCTATTTAAGTAAGTGAAGCGACCTGAAGGGAGTGAAGTGTTTTTAAAGTGAGTTTAGTGTTTTTAAAGTGAGTTAAGTGTTTTTAAGTGAGTGAAGTGATCTGAAGAAAGTGATCGTCACCATGCCTCGTGCCTGTACGAACTGCGCCGGTAGGTTTGGTGCTTCCATGTTTGCTCCTGTCGATCCACAAGTCTGCCGACTCTGCCAGCAACGAGAGGATTTGACAGCAAAATTGGATGAAGCCCACAACAAGATCAACGCCCTCACCTTGAAGCTGGAATCACTCCAAGAGTTTGTAACACTCAACGTTGGAGTATCACTAACTCCAATTGTTTCAACTCCAGCATCCACCACCGCCCCAACGTCATCTGCCAACAATCCAACACCTGCAGTAGACACTGCAGCAGATGCTTCTGAACGAACCTGAGCCGACATCAAACCAGGACAGCCGCCCTGTTCACCTTAGTCTCTCCCCCACTCCTCGTGCAAGAAGCCTGCTAGCACGAACAGTACCAACCCCTCGCCCCAGTTCTAACCACTCCTCTCCCCGACCTGTACGTAGAGTCCCGCCACCACAGGTTTCCGGATTTACACCAGTGAGGAACGGTGCACGGCCAACGCAGAAAAGGTCTCATCTACCAGTCACAATGTCAAACAGATTTGAGATATTGGTAGAGATGGAAGACGAACCAGAGGAGACCAGGCTTGTTGGGGATTCCATCCTACGAGGACAGGTCGAAGAGTTCTGCGACAGAGTCCCAAATAAACGAAAAAGATTTTGCATCCCAGGAGCTGGACTGGACGACATTGTGGAAGCCTTCGAAGATACCACAAAGGATGCAAATGAAAATACCCTTTTTGTCATCCATGCTGGTTCAAATGACGTCATGCGCACCAGATCCGAAGAGTTGATGGAGAAATATCGCAAGATGATCCAGCACTACAAAAACAAGTCAAGGAATATCATCATCTCAGGCATTCTCCCCAAGATCGACGCACCTGACAAATTCTACGACAAGGCCTTCAGCACAAATAGCCGACTAAAATATTTGTGTCTGAGGGAAGAAGTTGAATTCATCAACCTCTGGGACAACTTCTACAACCAGCCTACTCTGTTCCGCAAGGATGGCACTCATCTAAACCCTGTGGGTTCAGCACGCATGGGTCGTCTCCTACACGAAGCAGTCCGCAGCCATGGATCAAAAAACGCCATCCGAGAAGAAGCAGCAGTGACATAAATCATCCAACGCCAAGAAAAAAACAGAGGCAACCGAGGACCACCAGCGATAAGGACCGAAGACAGCGAGGACCGAGGACAGCCATGAACATAAATGTAGATCCGACAAGAACCAAAAATATTATTAAAGAGCGTTCCGTGAGTTCTAAAATAACAAATTTAAAGGTTTTCTATGCAAACGCTCGTAGCATACGCAATAAATTTTCAGATTTAGAGGAGCTAGTGTTTACAGAAAATTATGATGTGATTGGCATAACAGAATCTTGGCTCAATACAGAAGATAGAGACTTTTTAGCAGAGTATTCACTTCCTGGTTATGTAATGTTTGAGAAAAGCCGAATAAATCGAAATGGAGGTGGCGTTTTACTTTATATCAAAGAAAGTCTTAACCCTACCCTCTTGTCAAAACCTCAAATTGTGAACGTCGACGTATCTTTTGTGCTAATAAAGAATAATAAAGGTACAAAAATAATACTTGCATTAATATACAGACCTCCAGCTCAATCAGTGCAAACTGACCGAGAAATTTACGAACAAATTGCAGATGTAAGTAACTCACAAGATACCGTAATTTTTGGCGACTTTAATTTACCTGTGACCAAGTGGGGCGATACTCTTACTTCACACTCCGGACATGACTTGTATACGAACTTGCAAGAGAGTTCGCTTTATCAATTTGTTCGAACGCCAACCCGTGGTAATAACGTTCTTGACATTGTACTTGCAACAAAAGAAGAATTAATAGAGAATTTGAATGTTGGTGATGAATTCAGTAACAGCGACCATCGTACGATAACTTTCACTTTAAACTTTACTAGTAACGAACCAAATAGTAGCATCGAAAAAGTCCCTAATTTCAAGAAAGCAAACTTACATAAACTTAGAGCTATGTTTAAAGAAACTGACTGGAGCTTTTTAATTCACAATAACGACATAAATACATCTTGGAAGTTATTCGAAACCACTTACCTAAAAGCAGTGCAAGACTGCATACCATCGAAAATACGGCGTCCAGGCCATAATAATAAGCCCAAATGGTGGAATAAAGATATTTCAAACTGCCTGCTTGCTAAAAAATTTGCTAATGATAGATTAAAATCCTCACAAAATGACGAAGACGTCTGAAATTTGTAGAGCTACGACGCAAAGCCAAAAAGTTAATTAAGCAAAGTAAAAAGACCTTAGAGTTACATATTGCGAATCAAAGTAAAACAAACCCGAAAGAATTCTATAGTTATATCAGAAAGAAAAAGTAGTTACTTCAACTGTTGGACCGTTAGTCGATGAAAATGGAGAATACACCAAAGACGAAGTACAAATGAGTAATGCCCTCAATACCTTCTTTGCATCAGTTTTTACAACCGAAGACCTCAGTGATATCCCTACACCATCGCCGATTCAGATTGATAATTCAGATGTTCTAAGCAATATCACCGTTACAGAGAGAGAAGTATTGAATTGTTTAGATAAACTCAAGGTAAATAAAACGCCTGGACCTGATACAATCTCGCCTAGAGTTCTAAAGGAAGCTAAGGATGAGCTCTCCAAACCACTGACATTACTATTCAATAAATCCTTGCAGTCTGGAACTATGCCCGATCAGTGGAAGCTAGCCAACGTAACACCGATATTCAAAAAAGGCAGCAAATCCCTACCCAGTAACTATCGTCCAATTAGCTTAACCTCAGTTGTATGTAAAATGCTAGAAACGGTCATACGAGACAGACTCGTAAATCACTTAGAGGAAAATAACATACTTAAAGATACTCAACACGGCTTTCGTAAAAAACGTTCCTGTTTAACAAACCTCTTAGACTTCTTCCACGATATCCTCAACCTCTACGATGAGAGTAAAGCTGTAGATATTATATACCTTGATTTTCAAAAGGCCTTTGACAAAGTTCCCCACAAACGTTTACTGCTAAAACTAAAAGCGCATGGAATACAAGACGGTGTGTTGAAATGGATAGAAAATTGGCTCAGCGACAGAAAGCAAAGAGTAGTCATAAACGGTAAGGCATCTAAATGGACCAATGTAAGTAGCGGGGTACCCCAGGGATCGGTACTAGGACCAATTCTCTTTCTAATTTACATCAACGACATAGATGAGGGTCTCACCTGTACAATCTCAAAATTTGCTGACGATACAAAAATTGCAAATAGCGTACTCTCAAAAGAACAAGTTGACGATATGCAACACAATCTAGATAAATTGTCATGTTGGGCCCAAATTTGGCAAATGAGTTTCAATGCGGATAAATGTAAAGTACTACATATCGGATACCTAAATGAGAAAGCAAACTATTCGATGAATGGCACTCAGCTTAAGAATGTAAACAGAGAAACCGATCTGGGAGTAACAATATCGAGTAACCTAAAAACCGAGTCAACAATGTTCAGAAGTTGTTAAGAAGGCAAACAAAATAATTGGCTTTATAGGCAGGTCATTTGAGCATAAATCCAAAGAAGTTATCCTAACCCTTTACAATTCCTTAGTCCGCCCTCTTCTGGAATACTGCGTTCAATCCTGGTGCCCTTATTACGAAAAAGATATAAACAAGCTAGAACGAGTTCAACGTAGAGTTACCAAAATGATACCTAGCCTAAAGAACAAACCATACGAAGAGCGTCTTAGAGAATTAAATCTATTTCCTTTAACCCAGCGCAGATTAAGAGGTGACTTAATTCAAGTGTTCAAAATCATCAAAGGCATCGACAATATGAACTGTAGTAAGTACTTCACTATCGACCAATCTAATTACACGCGGGGAAACGGTTGCAAAATTATTGGTAAAATCTTTTAACTCACACGAATCTAAGAATTTCTTCTTCAATCGAGTTGTCAACTTGTGGAATGGGCTTCCCCGAAACGTTATAGACTGCATCACCGTTGATTCATTTAAACTCCGCCTAGACAAATATCTCGCATCAAACCCGCGACTGACTGCGTTTGTAAATTAATAACTTTATTTTATCCCCCCCTCAGTTACTAACCCATCTGTCCCCTACTAACTTCCTATCCTGCCACGGACATTAGTTCCAGGGCAGTAATTCCCTTTCCAATGTTCCCTTACCCACTCTAAACCACTGTTTGGACACTTGATCCTCAGTGTTTTGGAGGACAAGCAACCTAGAAGGGTCACTAGATCTGTTGTTGCTTGATTTCCTTTGTACTCCTTTGTACTTTGTACCTTTGTACTCCTTTGTACTCCCTGGAGTACCTTACCTCCTCCTCCTCCCCCCCCCCCCTACTCCTCCTCCTCTCCCACCCATTCCTCTACCTTCCCAACCCCTACTCTCTTCCATAACCACACACCCTACTAAATATTATATTACTATCGGCATGTAAACTTCTCCACTGGTCATATTGCGCTAACTATCCCCTCAATAACCATTATTGTAATAAGAATTTGAACCATGTAACTCCTTTGTAAAATATTGTCTTACTATAATTCCATTATAACTTCGGTAGTTGGTAATATTAGTCACATTATGTATGGACTCCTGTATTCATCTAACTATGACCTCAATAACCGTTGATGTAATGAAGAATGTGAAGTGTCCCTCATATGATTGTAATATATTTGTGGTACTATTATTGCATAATAATTAATGTAGTTCGAAATATTAGTCACATCTTGTATGTAATAATTGTATTCAGCTACCTATGATCTCAATAACCATTGATGTAAGAAAACATGAATAGCCTCATATGATTGCACTAGTTTTGTAGTGCTATTATTTACCTGTCAATTAATAATTCAGTATTTTTTTTTTTTTTTTTTCCATGAGCACGTATATACAGCATATGTGGCAATCAAATGAGGAAACTATAATAACACCAGCCGACGATACTGTTGTTACAGTAGAATAATACTCTTTGAGCAGTATGTATTGCCTTACCAGTGGTTGTCCCCTTATTATTATTATTATTATTATTATTGAAATACCACAGGAACGAAAATTCCAGGGAGCGAAACTTCCACCCCCAACGAGATCCCTCTCTTTCTACCACCTCCCTCCACATGTTACACGTCTCGTTAATCAGTCTTCTAATATACAAATCACATTTCCTTACCCCCTGACATTCTTGAAATACCCACTAAGTATATTCAATTAGATACCAACCATGCAGACTATAATACGTTCGTTGTGTATGGGTACGAGGCGATCTCAAGACACCTTAGCTCCACAACGAACCGGATCATGATTATGTCCGCCTGTATTAAATTATGTATTATGTTGATTTATACCATTGCCTATTTTTGTAATAATTGTATTCAGCTAACTATGATCTCAATAATCATTGATGTAATGAAAATATGAATAGTCTCCTCATACGATTGCACTAGTTCTGTAGTGCTATTATTTACAACCTGTCAATTAATAATTCAGTCACTACAAGCTTGCTTGCTTTTTTTTTTTTCTTTTTTTTTTTTTTTTTGTTTTTTTTTTTTTTTGTTGTTTTTTTTTTTTTTAATGAATACGTATATACAGACCATGTGACAATTAAATGAGGAAACTATAATAACGCATCTGAATAATGCCAACCTGACTTATAAACACAAATATGAATGTAACCAGACGACGATGCTGTTGTTTCAGTGGAATAATGGCTCTTTGAGCAGTATGTATCGCCTTACTAGTGGTTGTCCCCTCACGGATTGGGGTCTGCTCAATAAACTCGCCCCTCGGGGCAAAATCAAAATCTCTCTCTCTCTCTCTCTCTCTCTCTCTCTCTCTCTCTCTCTCTCTCCCGAGTTTCACTTTCACTCAAAGCCCACCCTTCCGCAGTCGTCACACCCCCCTTTACCTCCCCGACCAAATACTCACTCTCACTCCCACTCCTACTCTCACCGTAATGGTAGTTTCTAAATACATTCTATAATAATCCTAAGGCTACAGAGTTTTATATCACTAACGCTCACTATCTTTCACTTTATCTCTCTCTCTCTCTCTCTCTCTCTCTCTCTCTCTCTCTCTCTCTCTCTCTCTCTCTCTCTCTCTCTCTCTCTCTCTCTCTCACACATATTTTAGAAGATCATACAGTGTGAGAACTGATACTGATACGAAGTTACTCTAAACAATAATAAACTGTCACTCCTATATTAAAGAAAGTGAATGAAAGTCCTAAAGCATCGAACAGGAATCTTCTGAAGAAAGTCTGATGATGCTTAAGATGATCGAATCGGATTTTGAACTGTTATATAAAGCAGAAACAAGATGTGACAAGTGTAGGGACATACAGTGTTAACTGGCATGGGAATAACGATAAATGCGCAATAGTATTATCTCCAACAACAAAAGAAGTACTTCCTCAGGCAATGCAAAAGCCTGCTCGGGTTGTGCAACTCAACAACAACCAAGGCTTACAATCAACGTGAATAAAAATGCTGCATACATAACATAAGAGTTTATAATCCTAATCGGGTGTCTGCTAGGCGAATAAAGTCTAGCTGGGATGTCGTAGGCTAGGAAACAATGGCTGAGCAAGCAGCTCGTAGCCTAGCGAGGTCCTTAAGAGTGTACGGCCAAATTACGTTAAATGACGGGGTGCTCTCTTGAAAGATCCAGATCGCTAGTATCTGGTTCTCTCCTGGCGACCCTCTTCAAGTCAAAGCAAAACGAGTTAGCACAGTGTTGGGTGGCAGAGGCAAAAGCCTTCACTCGCAACACAGTGCTAAACTCACAAGGTACACAGTCAGAAAGACAACCTAGGCTTCCCACGTATCCGTTGCGATTGTACAAGTTCAACAAAACCTGGTACACATCGGAAATCACAACATCAATAGCCTCACCCCAGTCTAGCATTAAATAGCCCAGCAGACAACCAAGAAATAGGTAGGGAGACACCGCGAGTGTGTCGAACCTCTACAGACAAAATGTTAACCCCTCCAAAATGTCTAACTAAGCATGAAATATCTGAGAGCTTCAGCATATAATACGATGGCCGATATATGAAATCGTGCAGAACCAAAGGGGAGTTATGATTTTAAATAGATTAGAAGCATAAGAGGTAAGAAGTTGAGAGAGAGAGAAAGTGTTCTATAGGTGGAAGTCGGGGACAGATGGCAAGGGAGGTGTGAAGGTTATGCTGGTCAGGCAAGCTCTGAGCAAGGAAGGCACAAAGGAAGCAGGGAGTGCGGGGGGACTACCTCCTGCCGCGGCAGGAGTGCGGAAAGGCGGCCAGCCACTCAGAGGGCCCGGCCGTGGCATGACGTCACCGAGACAACGCGTAACACTACGCGCACAACACTCTGCCTCCTGCACTTACTCACTCACACTCTCTAGCTGTATCATTCAGTCTTATACATTAAACTTATAACTGATGATATAAAATATAATGCATTGTCACAGACGAAAACAAAGACCACTTCTATACTGCCTGTGACACGACGATTCACAAGAAAGAAAGTATAACATTCTCTGATAACTTTAGCCCATTTCACAGCCCTGGCGAGCGCTAGTGGCTACCGGGAGGCGATTATGCCAACGCTGGTAGGCGTCACACCCCACCCAAGATATAGGACGCTCAACATTAGGCGAGCACGATATCTGACAAGGCAGAATGCCGACAAGACCCGCCACAACCAGCCACTCTGCCAGAAATGAAATGCAAAGCTCAATCATAAACAAAACAACATTTTAGCATAAATAAAATCTTATAACCCCTCCCAAACATAATAGTATAATTGTAGCCTGCTATGCTCCCAGAGCGAGCTTCACAGAGCCCAGCCTCCTAAGTGAAAGACAGGTTCAACTTAGGACTTTAGCTATAACATTGGCAACCTACAATTAACTATCAAAAGAAAGAGTTTTTATGTGATTTTTTGTTATTTAATTTTAATGTTGTTTTTGACGGCTGCTCTACAGGGGCAAGCCTGATTTTTCTACACTCTCAACACACACTGACTGAATGGCGAGGGTTCTCCTGCAAACAAACCCTCCCGTGACAAACAATCAGCCAAAACGTTGTCAGTGCCCTTAGTATGCCACACATCCAACTTGTGTTCCGGCAGCACAACAACACCTGACACTGATAAACTGCCCAGTTCATCACAAGACTGGCACTTCTCTTCGCTCTTTCTGGCAACGGGGCCTGCCAATAACCTTTCACTAGTTCTACCTTCGTGACGAGCGAGGCAGCCCCGATGCAGTCTATGGTATCGTCAACTCTAGGTAATGGATAGGCGTCTGTCAGGGATAATACTTCCACATTCTTGCAATCACCATACACACGGACCTTGCCACTCAACTCAGGTTGCAAACTCATGGGCAACGACCACTCACGATATCCCTTATCCCTCAGACCCTTGGGCAATGGATAGGTGTCTGTCAGGGATAATGCTTCCACACTCTTGCAATCACCATACACACGGATCTTGCCACTCAACTCCGGTTGCAAACTCACTGGCAACGACCACTCACGATATCCCTTATCCCTCAGACCCTTTTTCCAAATGTCGTCTGGCTCTGTTTTCACGACAGGCTGTTGAGCAGGATTTATACAGTAGGGAATTAAACTGAGCCTTGCACTGTCTCCAGCCTCCATGTCGGATTCTACCCTGTACATCAGGCCTGGAGAAGCAACAAACATGCGGATGCACTGCCACAGCCTAGTAAACAACTTATCTCGCAGAACAACATGCCTAGTGCCCTCCCACAACCCAGCCGAGACCGCAGCTTCTAACCTGTAGTCTCCCTCCTTCTCCACTTTCGTCCCTAGAACAGCCAGGTCATGAGAGGGACAATCAGTACCACCTGTGCAGTAACTCCCATAGTTCATTATTGCTAAGGCTTCCCCACCGACACCGTACATGCGCACCCCTGCATTCCTTGCGACTACATCTGCCCACGCAGCATCACCGCTTTTAGCGACATGGCCAGATACAGTCGGTCTATGGTAGGGCTGTTGCATTCGACTAGAGCAGCATTGCGAGGCTATGCGACGACCGGGCACCTCCACTCCACAGCCAACCTCACCAATCTGCTCAATGTCCTCCTTCTGACCACCACCCTTGGCAGCCATGGGTCGACCTTGACCTGACAACCATGTCCAAGCCTCGTCGCCCACCTCGAACCACCGAAACAACGAGGCTAACGGTCTATTGACATTCAAGTGACCTGCCCGCGGAACATCTTGCACCGCCTGAGTTGTGAGGCTCGGGTGCTCGGCACGACCAGTGGGGTATGAACCGAGCTGGTGCTGGAGCGCTGCACACTGCTGCTCAGGCAGGTGCTCTAGCGCTTCCACAGCCACCAGACTCGTGTCCCCCGCCCACTGCTCCGCCGAGACATGACAATCCCAACTCTCCTCCACCTGTGCCCTACTGCCCCCCTCTCCTTCTCCACCTTGGCCGCTGCAGACCAACGCAGGGACAGTAGGCTGCTCAGGTGGTTGTCTCACAAACTCCTCCAACAGGTTCACAAGGCAACCCTCAACTTTCTCTTCATAATTGCTGAGGGGCACAAGGCCCTGGGTGGGGCTATTAGTTTCCCGGGCGTTTCTGCACCCTCCTCAGCTCCCCGCCATGGAGTGGCTTCGGTCACCCAAGCTTTATTGTGGTCGGCAGGGAGGGTTCTGTGGGGGCGCTCGATTATGGCCTTGGAATTGCTCGGGGCCTTGGGGCTGTTCGGCCAGGCAGCTTGGGGAACAACAACAACAACAACAACAACAGGTTCACATGACATGTTTCCCCGTCCTCGTGTTCGATAGCCCCGTTCCCACAACTCTCCTCCAACTGGGAACTACTAAGTCGCGGAGTGCCATCACGTCCAACCATGTCATTAGGGGTCACAGGTTCTGGGGCCACTCCGGAGCTCACCTCTGGGTCAAGTACTAAGCCGCTAAGGAGAGCCGCTGGAGCAAAACTCACAAAACTCCCAACTTTAGCTTGCTCCTTCCGACCGTTCCTCCGCTGGTCTGAAGACTGAGGAATAGGCTGTGACACTTTCGATGCAAGAGATCTTGTAACAACGCACACCATAGGATGTACTTGACACTTCTCTACCAACTCCTGTTCCTCCCTACTCACGTCGGCCGGCTTTTCGGCAACGACTAAGGGTGAAACCTCAGAAGTAGGCACCGCAAAGTCGTTGCCGAGTAGGAGGTCGACGCCCCCAACAGGCAAGTTCTCCACAATTCCAACATCCAACTCTCGTGTCACACCATCTACCTCCAGTTCCATCCTGACCAACAGGTATGACTTGGTAGCATTGATACCTTGCACCACAACCACCCGTGCCGCGTTTATTGGTCTACCAGTTAAGTTCTTCATCAAAGTCTGAGAGGCACCCGTGTCTCGCAACAGCTCAACTCCATGCTTCTTACCAGCCCACTTCACGCAGCTACGCCCTCGATGGTCGCAAAAGACATCGCGGACAGGGTTCGAGCCTTCCGGATTCTTCTCCACTGGCTGTGTCCCAGCTTCTGACGTTATACCCCGGGCAAACTCAGACGACTTCGGGGACACCCCAATGTTGCGAGCCAAAGACACAACTGCATTAGGTAGCTTGCTTGGACAGGCTCTTGCAAAATGCCCCTTCTCATGACAATGAAAACACTCTAACTCCCCCTTGGGCTTCCCTTGAGGTGGGGAAGGGCCCGGACCCTTCTTAAACGGGACGGTATTAGGTTTATGGTCAGACTTAATATCATTGCTCTTGTTGTTATTGTTATATGGTGTATTACTGACTCGGGGGGGTGGAGTGTTGCGCCCCTTGTTACCTGCATCGTTCCGTTGTGCAGACCCGCACCCACGAATCAGCGATAGCCTACGGTCAGCCATCTCAGCTGCCTCCTGAAGAGTTTTCGGGGTTTTTTCTTTAAGATTCAACGTCAGATCGCCGCCCGTACACTTGAAAAAAAATTCTAGAAGCATCAGCTGTTTCAACTCCTCAAACGTCGATGCCTTCTCAGAACGCAGCCAGTTTCTAAATGCATCGGACAGATCCCGGGCATGCTCAAGAAAGGTGCACTCACGACCCTTCGTTACACCCCGGAACTTCAATCTGTACGTCTCTGGTTGTAACTCGTACGCCCGCAGAACAGCTTCCTTCAATACCTCATAATCGACGCAAGACTCCAAGGGCAACGCATCATATGCCTTGAGTCCTTTGCCAACCAACCTAGAGGAAACAAGGGCTGCCCACTTAACCTCGGGCCATTGGTGCTCCCGGCACTTCTTCTCAAAACGCATAAAAAATTCAGTGACACCCGACTCGTCAAATACAGGGACTAACTTAAGAAGGTGCGATAAAGACTGATCAAGACCTCGATTCCCAGAACCGAGGCGCTGCCCTGTCGACTCCACCCTAGACTTCTCAAGATCTATGTCTGCACAGTACATGGTCTTTCTCTCCTCAGCCTGAATCCTAAGCTCAGCCTCCCGCTGCTGCTGCTGAATCTTAGCCATCTCAATCTGGAAGAGCATATCTGCAGTTAAACCTTGAGGAGGAGGAGATGCAACAATTGGAGACCCCCCCTGTGATCCACCCGGGGGCAAACCACGCTGCCAGTGACTATCGGCCTGCGGGAACGTCGGATCCGGTGTTCTAGAGACCACGATGGGAGCAGAGTGGAGGGGGGGCTTGGCCGAAGGTGCCAAAGCACCCGCTCCACCCTGTGCACCACGCACCCCGCCCAGCACACATGCCACCAGGTCACTTCTCGTCATGCTGCTAGTGCCCACATGCCCCATGACCGTGGCCAAACACTGGAGACCATACCGATCAATCCCCGCCACCCGGCTAACAGTAATAGGCATTTCCAGAAATTTCCTTGCATCCTCCTCACTAGTTATTACTTTCATGTCATCTAACAAACCCAGCCTCTGCACCTCAGAGCCTGCTTCCCGTACTGTGTCCTCACTGTACACTGATCCGTCGTCCGACATAGTGTCCACCGAAAATTCTCAACGTTTTTATATAAAAAAAGGAGTACCTAAACTCTCATGTAGCACTATTCACTCAAAAATGCTTGAAGACTCTTAAGTGTTATACTACTTGCCAAAAAAAAATCTGTGTCCACTATATTCTTTCAAACAAAAACAAATGACCACAACACTCCTGCAATATTTCTCTAAGTTCACAAAATCCTGAGCAAGGTCGCCATTTGTTACGACCGGGACTCGTATAAAACAAGGGCTCTTAATCATTGGACTAGAAAGGCACACAGCCACAACGGTAACACTAGGTCCAACCCTTGAACTTATAATGCCGGCGCACAAAAACACCTATACCCTCCAGAGTTAAATCTGCGATAGCGGGGTATCCTCTAACTCGGTATAAATGCACTACTACTACAGGCTGATGATCTCTGATACAGCCTGATCACAACAACATACAATTACGTTAATAATGTATACAAGGAAAAAGATAGAGAGCTTAATTAAATCACTGGAATGATTTAATGCAAACAAGAAGAAGGTATAATTAAAGTTACTCTAAACAATAATAAACTGTCACTCCTATATTAAAGAAAGTGAATGAAACTCCTAAAGCATCGAACAGGAATCTTCTGAAGAAAGTCTGATGCTGCTTAAGATGATCGAATCGGATTTTGAACTGTTATATAAAGCAGAAACAAGATGTGACAAGTGTAGGGACATACAGTGTTAACTGGCACGGGAATAACGATAAATGCGCAATAGTATTATCTCCAACAACAAAAGAAGTACTTCCTCAGGCAACGCAAAAGCCTGCTCGGGTTGTGCAACTCAACAACAACCAAGGCTTACAATCAACGTGAATAAAAATGCTGCATACATAACATAAGAGTTTATAATCCTAATCGGGTGTCTGCTAGGCGAATAAAGTCTAGCTGGGATGTCGTAGGCTAGGAAACAATGGCTGAGCAAGCGGCTCGTAGCCTAGCGAGGTCCATAAGAGTGTACGGCCAAATTACGTTAAATGACGGGGTGCTCTCTTGAGAGATCCAGATCGCTAGTATCTGGTTCTCTCCTGGCGACCCTCTTCAAGTCAAAGCAAAACGAGTTAGCACAGTGTTGGGTGGCAGAGGCAAAAGCCCTCACTCGCAACACAGTGCTAAACTCACAAGGTACACAGTCAGAAAGACAACCTAGGCTTCCCACGTATCCATTGCGATTGTACAAGTTCAACAAAACCTGGTACACATCGGAAATCACAACATCAATAGCCTCACCCCAGTCTAGCATTAAATAGCCCAGCAGACAACCAAGAAATAGGTAGGGAGACACCGCGAGTGTGTCGAACCTCTACAGACAAAATGTTAACCCCTCCAAAATGTCTAACTAAGCATGAAATATCTGAGAGCTTCAGCATATAATACGATGGCCGATATATGAAATCGTGCAGAACCAAAGGGGAGTTATGATATTAAATAGATTAGAAGCATAAGAGGTAAGAAGTTGAGAGAGAGAGAAAGTGTTCTATAGGTGGAAGTCGGGGACAGATGGCAAGGGAGGTGTGAAGGTTATGCTGGTCAGGCAAGCTCTGAGCAAGGAAGGCACAAAGGCAGCAGGGAGTGCGGGGTGACAAAGCGGCAAGGCGGCAAGGCGGCCAGCCACTCAGAGGGCCCGGCCGTGGCATGACGTCACCGAGACAACGCGTAACACTACGCGCACAACACTCTGCCTCCTGCACTTACTCACTCACACTCTCTAGCTGTATCATTCAGTCTTATACATTAAACTTATAACTGATGATATCAAATATAATGCATTGTCACAGACAAAAATAAAGACCACTTCTATACTGCCTGTGACATGACGATCCACAAGAAAGAAAGTATAACATTCTCTGATAACTGTAGCCCATTTCACTACCCTGGCGAGCGCTAGTGGCTACCGGGAGGCGATTCTGCCAACGCTGGTAGGCGTCACAGTAGGTAGGTAGGTAGGCTGGTAGGTGTGTGTGTGTTTATGTAAGTAGCCTACATAAATGGGTAGGTACTGTATGTAATTAGGTAGGTGTTGTTGTAAGTATGTCACAATAGGTAGGTAGGTGTATGTGTGTGTGTTTATGTAAGTACATAAATGGGTAGGTACTGTACGTAGTTAGGTATGTTTTTTTGTAAGTTTGTCAAATAGGTAAATGTGTGTGTGTGTGTGTGTTTATGTAAGTACATAAATGGGTAGGTATGTACAAAGGAGTACAAAGGAAATCAAGCAACAATAGGTCTAGTGACCCTTCTAGGCTGCTTGTCCTCCAAAACACTGAGGATCAAGTGTCCAAACAGTGGTTTAGAGTGGGTAAGGGAACATTGGAAAGGGAACTAATGTCCGTGGCAGGATTAGGAAGTTAGTAGGGGACAGATGGGTTAGTAGCCTAGGGGAGGATAAAATAAAGTTATTCATTTACAAACGCAGTCAGTCGCGGGTTTGATGCGAGATATTTGTCTAGGCGGAGTTTAAATGAATCAACGGTGCTGCAGTCTATAACGTCTCGGGGAAGCCCATTCCACAAGTTGACAACTCGATTGAAGAAGAAATTCTTAGATTTGTGTGAGTTAAAAGATTTACCAATAATTTTGCAACCGTTTCCCCCGCGTGTAATTAGATTGGTCGATAGTGAAGTACTTACTACAGTTCATATTGTCGATGCCTTTGATGATTTTGAACACTTGAATTAAGTCACCTCTTAATCTGCGCTGGGTTAAAGGAAATAGATTTAATTCTCTAAGACGCTCTTCGTATGGTTTGTTCTTTAGGCTAGGTATCATTTTGGTAACTCTACGTTGAACTCGTTCTAGCTTGTTTATATCTTTTTGGTAATAAGGGCACCAGGATTGAACGCAGTATTCCAGAAGAGGGCGGACTAAGGAATTGTAAAGGGTTAGGATAACTTCTTTGGATTTATGCTCAAATGACCTGCCTATAAAGCCAATTATTTTGTTTGCCTTCTTAACAACTTCTGAACATTGTTGACTCGGTTTTAGGTTACTCGATATTGTTACTCCCAGATCAGTTTCTCTGTTTACATTCTTAAGCTGAGTGCCATTCATCGAATAGTTTGCTTTCTCATTTAGGTATCCGATATGTAGTACTTTACATTTATCCACATTGAAACTCATTTGCCAAATTTGGGCCCAACATGACAATTTATCTAGATTGTGTTGCATGTTGTCAACTTGTTCTTTTGAGAGTACGCTATTTGCAATTTTTGTATTGTCAGCAAATTTTGAGATTGTACAGGTGAGACCCTCATCTATGTCGTTGATGTAAATTAGAAAGAGAATTGGTCCTAGTACCGAGTCCTGGGGTACCCCGCTACTTACATTGGTCCATTTAGATGCCTTACCATTTATGACTACTCTTTGCTTTCTGTCGCTGAGCCAATTTTCTATCCATTTCAACACACCGTCTTGTATTCCATGCGCTTTTAGTTTTAGCAGTAAACGTTTGTGGGGAACTTTGTCAAAGGCCTTTTGAAAATCAAGGTATATTATAATTATCTACAGCTTTACTCTCATCGTAGAGGTTGAGGATATCGTGGAAGAAGTCTAAGAGGTTTGTTAAACAGGAACGTTTTTTACGAAAGCCGTGTTGAGTATCTTTAAGTATGTTATTTCCCTCTAAGTGATTTACGAGTCTGTCTCTTATGACCGTTTCTAGCATTTTACATACAACTGAGGTTAAGCTAATTGTTACGATAGTTACTGGGTAGGGATTTGCTGCCTTTTTCGAATATCGGTGTTACGTTGGCTAGCTTCCACTGATCAGGCATAGTTCCAAACTGCAAGGATTTATTGAATAGTAATGTCAGTGGTTTGGAGAGCTCATCCTTAGCTTCCTTTAGAACTCTAGGCGAGATTGTATCAGGTCCAGGCGTTTTATTTACCTTGAGTTTATCTATACAGTTCAATACTGCTCTCTCTGTAGCTAGGTAGGTGTTTTTGTAAGTTTCAGTAGGTAGCTAGGTAGGTGTGTGTGTGGTTTTGTAAGTACGTAAATGGGTAGGTACGTAGTTAGGTAGGTGTTTTTGTAAGTATGACAAATAGGTAGGTGTGTGTGTGTTTATTTAAGTACGTAAATGGGTAGGTTCGTAGTTAAGTAAGTATGTCAAATAGGTAGGTTGTCTGTTTATGTAAGTGTGTAAATGGGTAGGTACGTAGTGAGGTAAGTGTTTTTGTAAGTCTGTCCTCTTAAAATTTCAGGCTCGCTACCGCTTTCCAGGAAATAATCGACGCCAAAATGGCACGAAAGGCCTTAAAATTGACAACGAAATGGGGCGAAAAGTGTTAAAATCGCCAAACTAATGGGCCGAACAACTTATAATCTCAAAACAAATGGGGCCTAACACGAAGGAGAAAGAGGACCAGAAAAATTGGTACTTCATTTTACGAATCTGTTAAATGATATGGATTTTTTTTATTTTTTTTTTGCTGAAGGCATTGTCATTGCCTTTATATGATAGCATGCCTGATATTTAAGTAATACTTTGCATTTCGTATCGTGTTGAAGTTAAATAATCTAAACTGCTTGAATCATGCCCTGTCCTACTCCATCCTCATTCGTGTTGAATAGATCAATTTATTATTTATGGTTCTCGTTCAGCTTATTTTAATATGTGGATATATTGTAATAATGTTTTGCTCTATTTCCAGTTTCCCTATGTCCTTTTTATATGAAGGGGCACAAAATATTACTATAATGTTCAAGTTGGGTGGATTTATTGAAAGCAAAATATTACTATAATGTTCAAGTTGGGTGGATTTATTGAAAGCAAAATATTACTATAATGTTCAAGTTGGGTGGATTTATTGAAAGCAAAATATTACTATAATGTTCAAGTTGGGTGGATTTATTGAAAGCAAAATATTACTATAATGTTCAAGTTGGGTGGATTTATTGAAAGCAAAATATTACTATAATGTTCGAGTGGATTTATTGAAAGCAAAATATTACTATAATGTTCAAGTTGGGTGGATTTATTGAAAGCAAAATATTACTATAATGTTCAAGTTGGGTGGATTTATTGAAAGCAAAATATTACTATAATGTTCAAGTTGGGTGGATTTATTGAAAGCAAAATATTACTATAATGTTCAAGTTGGGTGGATTTATTGAAAGCAAAATATTACTATAATGTTCAAGTTGGGTGGATTTATGGAAAGCAAAATATTACTATAATGTTCAAGTTGGGTGGATTTATTGAAAGCAAAATATTACTATAATGTTCAAGTTGGGTGGATTTATTGAAAGCAAAATATTACTATAATGTTCAAGTTGGGTGGATTTATTGAAAGCAAAATATTACTATAATGTTCAAGTTGGGTGGATTTATGGAAAGCAAAATTGAACCACTGTTGTTCTCTGGCCCGTAAGGGGATCGAACCCTCGACATCCGCGTTATTAGCACGGCGCTCTAACCAACTGAGCTAACAGGCCGATATGGGTAGCCAGGTAGAGGTTAAACAAGTATGTGGGTAGAGGGTATACGCAATTAATATATTATATCAAGTATATCTCAAAAACACCCGTGAGCTAATATATGTTTATATACTCCCAACCGGCACGAAAGGTCTTGAATATGTACAGAAATGGGGTAAAAGTTATTAAAATCGCCATACTAATGGGTCGAACGTCTTAACATTTCAAAATCAATGGGGCTAAACTAGAGGGAATAAGGGGTCAAGAACAAAATCCCCTTAAATGCAGGAAGTTGGTAAGACAATATGTCCACCGCGGCATAGCGATATATTTTGCATGAGCGTTCCCTGAGTCGGACAAATTGGGATGATCGTGTCCAATTGGAGTCTTTTGTTGGGCTAATTAGAACAATCAGTCAATATTTTGGCCCTGTCCGGAAATGTGAGTTGTATACCTTGAGGAGGAGGAGGAGGAGGAGGAGGAGGAGGGAGGGAGGGTAGGACAGAATGAGAGAGAGAGAGAGATAGAGATAGAGAGAGAGTTCCACAATTAATCATTAATATTTGGCCGGTGCTTTCCCTCAGTCCCTAAATAGTGATAATTAACTGCCCGTATATCTGACCTTAATCACGCCCCAAAGGCCGTTACATTTAATTGCTGAGTGTAGAGGGAGAAGTTAATGGGGGACGGGCGTATTTATTTGATCATTTATGTATCTTTTTAATATTTGTTTGTTTCCTCCGTAGACCTCCATCAAGCTATAAAAAACACCCCCTAGGACCCCTTTCAAGATAAATTTGTACATTTTTCGGTAGAAAAATTTCCCGGCCAAAGGCCGGTTCCTTCTAAAATTACAATCTCGCTATTGCTCGCCAGGAAAAAATTGACACTTAAGTGGCACGAAAGGTCTAAATATTGACGAAGAAATGGGGCGAAAGGTCTCAAGATCGACGAACTAATGGAACGAACGTCTTAGAATCTCAAAACTAATATGCCAAACATGAGGGAGAAGGGGGTCCCAAAAAAGCGAGTACCTCCCCCGCCCATCAGGCATTAGATCACTGCTAATATTATGGCCACCCAGTTTAGGGCGTATTTATTTGTTCATTTATATATGCTGTTATATATGTTTTTTTGGTTTCCTCCCTAGACCTCCATCAAGCTTTAAGATAAAAAATAAATAAAAAAACAATAAAAAATAAATCCTCCTTCAAGATATGAGAGAGAGAGAGAGAGAGAGAGATCCATAGATTACGATTTTGTAGATGCCGCAATGTATCTATTAACCCCTTCAAACTCATATGACGCAGAGGTTGCCAGATTAGCAATAAGAAATAGAGTTCTCTCACTCTTATAATTACCTCTCCAAAATTAGTTTTCTGCCCACAGCTAACTCAAAGACAACTGCAGAGGTGGCTCAAAATCGCGTCATATGTTGGAGAGGGTTAAGCATGGTTCACACATATGCCTTCTCCTAGTTCATGAAGGCCAAATTCATGTCTCGTCCATTTTTTAAGGAAAGTACCTGGTCCTCACAGCCCCTCTCTTGTCTAAACCCGCCTTGTTCCTCACCCATTAATGTATGTACTCTGTGCTACTCTAGCGATCACCACCATTCCATACACCCTAGATCTACAGTATATAGACCTTGACCTGATCTGCTCAGTAAGGTTATGCCTCTAAAGTAAGCCCATTAATATGAATAATTAAATATAGATAGCAAAGCAATATGGTTAAACAAACAAAAATGCCTTAATCCCTTCTGTACCGGTGACGTCCTTCTAATTTTATTCTTGCTACTAGTAGACGATTTCATGCAGTTCAGCCTCCAACAAATAACAGGCTTCGAATTACCTCACTGAACCCTTTTTCCTGCCACAGATCCTTCTTAATCTGCACACAATCCTCTAAATATAGCTATAATTATTATGTTCCTTCCAACAACCAACTATACTCCTAAAATCGATTAATGAAATTTACAAACACATGTGGCAGTCCGTGGATTCGAATCCAGGATGCTCACACCGAAAATCAACACCTTATGCATCGCACCACGAAGACAGTTAAAGAATGGTGGACACTGCCTACGATTTATTATGCAACTTCGAATCCTGCATATCAATCTAAGCATGTACACACATCCCAACTGCAACTCACGTAGGCTATGCATTTGTGAATGGAAAGAGCAATTAATGGGGCCTTAACCACTAGGGAAGTCCTCTCGATAAATTACCCCTGAACCAATATCAATTATTATGTTCCTTCCAACAACCAACTATACTCCTAAAATCGATTAATGAAATTTACAAACACATGTGGCAGTCCGTGGATTCGAATCCAGGATGCTCACACCGAAAATCAACACCTTATGCATCGCACCACGAAGACAGTTAAAGAATGGTGGACACTGCCTACGATTTATTATGCAACTTCGAATCCTGCATATCAATCTAAGCATGTACACACATCCCAACTGCAACTCACGTAGGCTATGCATATGTGAATGGAAAGAGCAATTAATGGGGCCTTAACCACTAGGGAAGTCCTCTCGATAAATTACCCCTGAACCAATATCAATTATTATGTTCCTTCCAACAACCAACTATACTCCTAAAATCGATTAATGAAATTTACAAACACATGTGGCAGTCCGTGGATTCGAATCCAGGATGCTCACACCGAAAATCAACACCTTATGCATCGCACCACGAAGACAGTTAAAGAATGGTGGACACTGCCTACGATTTATTATGCAACTTCGAATCCTGCATATCAATCTAAGCATAAAAGGAAAATACGTCACCGGTACAGAAGGGGTTAAGAAATAATATATATTTGTTTAAAGGAAACTAAAAACTACAAGTCTTTCCCAGTGCTGTTCGTGACTGCTTCCATCAGCGAGGTATTGAGATTCTTAAACTAGGGTGGATGGAGTGGACTTTTCTTCCCTCCCCGGCCCCTCTCTTCTTCATAACGAAATAGAAATATGTCGAGGTATAATGACACAAGTTATAATGAGGTTTTACAGTGGGCGGCGCGGGCGTGGGGGTGGGCGTCGTAATTTATGTAACGATGGATCATAATGAGGGCTGAGAGGGGAAGGCTGGAGAAGGAAGTGCCGCTCAGGGAATATTGTCACACTGTATACACCATTATTGTTATGAAGCTTAACGGTTGTAATTCGAATAATAATAATGATAATAACAATGTTACAAACTATTATTCAATCAATGCTATCCTCAAAACTAGTTGGCTAGATAGTTACGCTTCAACCGAAAGCATGCTGTCAACGAGGTGAATATCTAATAAATAAATGTTGTTTCCTTATAACAAAAAGTATTTCATAGGTTCGGCCTGAAGCCCTTCTCTAACTATTTCTCCAGCTAGGTCTGACTATGTTGCAAATACTAAACCCCAGAAAACTGGTCAGGTGAGCATAGTTATCTCAGTTGCATGGGCTATATCAATTATTTCCCCTTATAGCTGTACCCCGAAGAACTCCCTTTTAATATTAAACATATCTTTACTTAATATCCTATAAGATCCTGTAATATTGCTAGCTAACTGGATGAGTGCCTTTACTAACAATAACAGCTATATATCTCAACACATCATCTCTTTATATCGTAATTTGTCGAATCAGTTTCTCTTTGGTGGTTGTATAAGAACACATAGATTATATTGTTGGAACACAAAGCCCGCTCTAGGAGACAGTAGATCTCTTCTTTCTCTCTTCACCACTTCAAAGATGGCCAATACATCAGGTATCATCTACCACCAGGTGACACTCGTGAATCGCTTGGCTTATTGTGTGAAGGCTAGCGATGTGTCTGCAGGTCTGGAAGCTCTCTTGTCTCTGCTTCACAACTTCAAAGCAGGCCAATACATAAGGTCCATCTTCTCGGTACCATTTCCCACCAGATGACACTCTTGAATCGCTTGGCTTATTGTGTGAAGGCTAGCGATGTGTCTGCAGGCATCAGGATATTGGAGGTGTATCTGTGCCAAGGGTGGGCGGTTTACTGGATCCTGGCTCGTCTGGTATTCAGTAGAGCTCGGTTGCTGGAGGTCAAGAACAGACTTATTTATCTCCCCATAGGTGCCAAGGTGAGCAAGGGGGGGGGGGGGTCTGCTTAGAACGTGCCAATGTGATCCGGGCAGGTGCCCACGGCTGTGGGGGCCACCTCCCTGTATACTCCTCCCCCGCACAACGCAGCCCTGTGATTGGCTGAGCCGCGCACGTGGGCCGTCTAAATGTAGCTGAAATCAAGTAAAACAAAAAATCACCAGTTATGAAAGGGTGAATTCCTGTTCAACTTGTGACATGTGCATACCATTATCTACTTGTGCTTGTAAAACAGTGCCCCAATGAAGCCCCCCCCTCCCCCCCCCAAGCCACAGAGAATAGGGAACTTGACCCCACCTGACGAAGAGCACGAGCGACTCATCAAGCCACACATTAAGGCATTCTCCCCAAGATCGACGCACCTGACAAATTCTACGATAAGGCCTTCAGCACAAATAGCCGACTAAAATATTTGTGTCTGAGGGAAGAAGTTGAATTCATCAACCTCTGGGACAACTTCTACAACCAACCTACTCTGTTCCGCAAGGATGGCACTCATCTAAACCCTGTGGGTTCAGCACGCATGGGTCGTTTCCTACACGAAGCAGTCCGCAGCCATGGATCAAAAAACGCCATCCGAGAAGAAGCAGCAGTGACATAAATCATCCAACACCAAGCAAAAAACAGAGGCAACCGAGGACCACCAGCGATAAGGACCGAAGACAGCGAGGACCGAGGACAGCCATGAACATAAATGTAGATCCGACAAGAACCAAAAATATTATTAAATAGCGTTCTGTGAGTTCTAAAATAACAAATTTAAAGGTTTTCTATGCAAACGCTCGTAGCATACACAATACATTTTCAGATTTAGAGGAGCTAGTGTTTACAGAGAACTATGATGTGATTGGCATAACAGAATCTTGGCTCAATACAGAAGATAGAGACTTTTTAGCAGAGTATTCACTTCCCGGTTATGTAATGTTTGAGAAAAGCCGAATAAATCGAAATGGAGGTGGCGTTTTACTTTATATCAAAGAAAGTCTTAACCCTAGCAGAAGGATGAGCTCTCCAAACCACTGACATTACTATTCAATAAATCCTTGCAGTCTGGAACTATGCCTGATCAGTGGAAGCTAGCCAACGTAACACCGATATTAAAAAAGGCAGCAAATCCCTACCCCGTAACTATCGTCCAATTAGCTTAACCTCAGTTGTATGTAAAATGCTAGAAACGGTCATACGAGACAGACTCGTAAATCACTTAGAGGAAAATAACATACTTAAAGATACTCAACACGGCTTTCGTAAAAAACGTTCCTGTTTAACAAACCTCTTAGACTTCTTCCACGATATCCTCAACCTCTACGATGAGAGTAAAGCTGTAGATATTATATACCTTGATTTTCAAAAGGCCTTTGACAAAGTTCCCCACAAACGTTTACTGCTAAAACTAAAAGCGCATGGAATACAAGACGGTGTGTTGAAATGCATAGAAAATTGCCTCAGCGACAGAAAGCAAAGAGTAGTCATAAACGGTAAGGCATCTAAATGGACCAATGTAAGTAGCGGGGTACCCCAGGGATCGGTACTAGGTCCAATTCTATTTCTAATTTACATCAACGACATAGATGAGGGTCTCACCTGTACAATCTCAAAATTTGCTGACAATACAAAAATTGCAAATAGCGTACTCTCAAAAGAACAAGTTGACAATATGCAACACAATCTAGATAAATTGTCATGTTGGGCCCAAATTTGGCAAATGAGTTCCAATGCGGATAAATGTAAAGTACTACATATCGGATACCTAAATGAGAAAGCAAACTATTCGATGAATGGCACTCAGCTTAAGAATGTAAACAGAGAAACCGATCTGGGAATAACAATATCGAGTAACCTAAAACCGAGTCAACAATGTTCAGAAGTTGTTAAGAAGGCAAACAAAATAATTGGCTTTATAGGCAGGTCATTTGAGCATAAATCCAAAGAAGTTATCCTAACCCTTTACAATTCCTTAGTCCGCCCTCTTCTGGAATACTGCGTTCAATCCTGGTGCCCTTATTACCAAAAAGATATAAACAAGCTAGAACGAGTTCAACGTAGAGTTACCAAAATGATACCTAGCCTAAAGAACAAACCATACGAAGAGCGTCTTAGAGAATTAAATATATTTCCTTTAACCCAGCGCAGATTAAGAGGTGACTTAATTCAAGTGTTCAAAATCATCAAAGGCATCGACAATATGGACTGTAGTAAGTACTTCACTATCGACCAATCTAATTACACGCGGGGAAACGGTTGCAAAATTATTGGTAAATCTTTTAACTCACACGAATCTAAGAATTTCTTCTTCAATCGAGTTGTCAACTTGTGGAATGGGCTTCCCGGAAACGTTATAGACTGCATCACCGTTGATTCATTTAAACTCCGCTTAGACAAATATCTCGCATCAAACCCGCGACTGACTGCGTTTGTAAATTAATAACTTTATTTTATCCCCCCCTCAGTTACTAACCCATCTGTCCCCTAGTAACTTCCTATTCCTGCCACGGACATTAGTTCCAGGGCAGTAATTCCCTTTCCAATGTTCCCTTACCCACTCTAAACCACTGTTTGGACACTTGATCCTCAGTGTTTTGGAGGACAAGCAACCTAGAAGGGTCACTAGATATGTTGTTGCTTGATTTCCTTTGTACTCCTTTGTACACACACAGGCAACTTTGGGAATGTAAAGGCTCTGTTTTGTCCCTAGAGAAATTAACGGCGCACTTTGGCTCACTCACTTCTGCCTCGCACACTCTCTCTCTCTCTCTCTCTCTCTCTCTCTCTCTCTCTCTCTCTCTCTCTCTCTCTCTCTCTCTCTTTATCGTAAGTAGAGTAGGACGTATATTTAGGTCTATTTAGGGCATTCTATGCCAATGGTAGCTAATGTTTTATTGATTATTTTAACAAATCGCATATAGGCCTATCCTTAATATCTTATTCATATATAATTATTATGTTCCCTCCACCAACCTACTTTACTCCTAAACTCAATTAATGAAATCAACAAATACATGTGGCAGTCCAGGGATTCGAACCTAGGATGCTCACACCGAAATGCAGTGCATTTATCCATTGCGCTACGAAGACGTTGACATCATTTAGATCCAAGGAATGTACAGTAACGGTAAAAGGTTGTCCTACCTCTATAAAAATCAACTCTGGTTCTAGTTATACAGTAAGTGTATAAATTATCTTAACAGACAAACAAATTATATATATGTTCTAGGTTTGCTTTCAAGAGTATGTTTGTATTAAACCAATAGAGGAGAATTAATCGGGAGTTATGAAGGAGGAACATCACTTTTGTCTGTGGCTATATTGGCAGGCCAGTGTCCCTCAGTATTGTATATGTATATATTCTGACATACGGAGCCCTGTATGTTAATTTAAGAGTTAGAATTAGAGTTGAAGGAGTCACACTACCCAAACGGTGAAGCAGACTAGCGAGCGAACTAGCGAGTGGGGAAACCAGTTCGCCCGCATACCTGCAAACAAGCCTTCACACCTGCGTGCGTCATAGGGGACCCTGCAAACTACTCCGATGACCCGACGCTATGAGTATGTTCGACGCCAGGAGCTGTGATTGGACCATGCACCTGCTATGCAACTCGAGGAGCTATGATTGGAGCGCGCACCATCACTCGCCTCCTGATTCGTTCCTAGACCATCATTGTTTAGTATATAAGACCCGAGTTGTGGGCATTCAAATCAGTCTCATTTGGAGTTGGGGAAGGTGAACTTGCAGCTGGAGGAAGATGGGGTGAAGTATTATAATGGGATTGTGGCTGTCAGTCAGATTATATAAGTGTGTGTTAAGTGTGTTCGGTGTAAACACTTAGTTATGTTGGTTAGTGAGATATGTGATTGGGAATTAACGTGAACGCTACTATTATGTGCTTAACTATTTGATTGGGAATTAACGTTAACGCTACTATTATGTGTTTAACTATTTGATTGCGAATTAACGTTAACGCTACTATTATGTACTTAACTATTTTAGTTGACTAACTTGTGGACTAAAGCAACTCATTAAGTAATTGGGTTATGATGAAAGTAATACTATTGTTTTATATTAATACTTACGAGTTCTTTCATTTTCTTTGAATTAAGCTTACATTGCTTAACGGTGCTTAGTACGGTGATGCTATTGTCTCGTATTAGTAATATCGCCTTAGACTAATATGGCCGTGTTAATATTACTTCTAGTGATTTCCTAAGCTGAAGAAAATTCTTTTGCTTCAAAATATTATATTTTGCTTTTCATATTATTTGAGTGAGACTTGAATCGAATCTATGAAGCGATCCTGTAACTTTATTTACTCATAATCAAACCTCAATGTTACGTGGTTAAGAAATACATTTAACTAATTATTAAATATATATCTAACTTTTTATGTGATTTTGATATTAATCCTGATGATAATAATATAATACTATTAACGTAGGACAAGAACCAAGAATAATTACATTAAATATAAATAAAAGGACATATAAGAAAACTATCTATTCATTTCAAAAAGGGTAAGAGACAGAAATATTCTTACCTTAATATTTATCTTTCAAGACTTTTTATAAAATTAATAGTCCTTCTTTAGCTATAACTTATTCGGTTCATAACCATAGCCTACTAAGCTTCGGTTAAATAATAATTCTTTATAAATACTACATGACTTTAATAAGTTTCAGTATTTTTCATAATTAAAGAGTATCCGTCAATAAAGGATACCAAGTCCTAAGATCCAAAAGGAAAGGAAGCAACAACAGGAAATTATGTTATTAGATTTTACTTTTGTTTTGCCTTCAGCTGACTGATACCTTAATATATATCTCTGTGCTATCTAGATTCATCAAGTTAACCACTTGAGGATCAAGATACGTAACAGAGGAGTGGCGACCTTGCCAAGGATTCGTTTCATACAGTTTCACTCAGTTTCATTACCGTTTCACTACTTAAAAACCAAATATTAATCATGCCTCAACTAATTAATGACGAAGATGCTAGAGTTTTCATAGAATCAGAACCCACAGCCCCTGATATTGACTGTCTGTCAAAATCCGAACTGAAAGTGCTTGCCTCACATCTCCAATTAACTGTCTCAAACATGTCTAAAGTAGAGGTGGCTCAGACCATAAAAACCCACCTGTTCCCTGTAGAAGGCAAGGAGGGTGACGGAGCAGTTGGTGGGATCTCGAGTAAACCTAGCCAACTTGATGAACAATTGCCACCTGGTTTGACCGGTGATCAAATATTAGAACTAGCCAGAATAAAAGCAAATACCGAAGAAGCCAGGATAAGAGCAACTACCGAACAAGCCGGACTAAATATAGAACTAGCCAGAATAAATGCCGAACAAGCCAGAGCAAATACCGAAGAAGCCAGCATAAAAGCCAGAGCAACGACGGAACAATGTGAATATCAATATCGTACGGCTCAACTAAATGTCAATACAAATGCTCCCTTAATTGCTCCCCCTCTGGGATTGACTATGACCAGTGTCATTCCACCTTTCACTGAGGATAATGTGCAGGATTTCTTTGTTTTGTTTGAGGAAGTTGCTGGAGGTATGAAGTGGACAAGAGATCAATGGCCTTTTATGTTACAAACTGTTTTGACAGGGCAGGCTCGAGCCACGTATTTGTCAGAAGTAGCAGAGGTTAGGCAGGATTATGACAATCTCAAAGAAGCTATCCTAAAAACCTATCAATTGCAGCCTGAGGCTTACAGTCAATCTTTCCGTAAAAACCAGAAGAAAGTAGAAGAAACCCATAAGGTGTTTGCCAGGACCATGACTAAAACTTTCAATCATTGGGTCAAGAATAAGAAAGTCACAAGCTACAACGATCTGAAGGAGTTGGTCCTGTTAGAAAATTTCCTATGGAAAATTGATTCTTCTGTATCCTATCATTTAAAGGGGAAAAAGGTAGATTGTCTTGCCGACGCTGCTTACATGGCTGACACATACGTGCTCAACAACAAATTTCGTGGAAAGAAGCCCTACGATAATTCTAGCTCTAATTTTAAGTATCCCAATCACAAATCTGACAGACCCAGTCACAAGCCTATAACGTCTTCCCCAGCTAGCCAAAATAGAATTGTTCCCCCAACTAAAAATGCGACTCAGGGCAATGGTAACAGAGGTGGGCCCCAAACTAATAGTAATGCTCAAAGAGGGAACGTTCCCGTATCCCCTAAAGTATGTACTTTTTATGGCCAGAGAGGCCACCTAGCTTATCAGTGTTGGGCCAAGAAGAGAACCGAGAGATCGGGGCAGACAGTTGCCGCCGTATCTCAAACTCCATATGTGCCTGCAATGCAGGACTCCCGACAGAAGGAGTACCTAGCACCAAAAGTTCCTTTAATGCAGGACTCCCGACAGAAGGAGTACCTAGCAGCTAACGTAAATCATCTAGACAGGGGTGTAGTAGCATGTGTGGTGCAACCCACTAGGGTTAAGCCAATAATAATTTCACCATCAGTGCAGGACAGTTACCGTCCCTTTATTTCATCTGGCAACGTGAGATTAAATGGTTGTATGCATGAGGTAAAAATTCTGAGAGACACAGGTTCTACTAGCACCCTCATGGTGAATCCTTACACTGAGTGCCCACCTGGCGAACCAGTTGTAAAGAGAGGTGCTGGAGGCCAGTTTTATGCATACTTGGTAAAAGGCGAAATTGAATGTGAGTTACTACAGGGTGAGGCCACCATAGCTTTGTGTAGGTCCCAAGATATCCCTGTGGCTGGGGTAACACTCCTTTTGGGGAATGATGTAGCAGGTGAGAAGGTCCGACCAGACCCCATTTTGTCACTTTCCCCTGTTAACGAGCCACTAACCGGTGAGCTCGAAAAGGAGATGCCAACAGTTTTCCCTGTGTGTGCTGTCACACGTTCAATGTCTCAAGTAGCAGTTCCCTCAGACAGAAATGTACCGAATGTAAGAGTTGATGAAAGGGATGAGAGTGTGAATGACGCTCCAACTGTGCCTGATGATGTGACCGGTGGATTTATCTGACACCTTTATGGCTCATCTTGACCCTAACGATGACCATGAAACCCCTCCAAATTGTCCTAGTGGCATGGTAGAGCTACAGAGAGATGATAGTGAATGCAAGGAGTTAGCTGCCAGGTCCGTGAGTGAAGAGGAATGTGAGAAGGAGGGTGGTGAATGTTTCTACCTCAAAGGAGGAGTATTGTGGCGAAGATGGAGACCGCCACACAGACCAATCGATGACGGGGCTTGGGACGTCCATCAAGTAGTAGTCCCCAAACCTTGTCGTAGAGATATCATGGAAATGGCACATTGTATACCATTGGCAGGACACCTAGGTGTGAGAAAAACTCTAGACAGAATCAGAGCCCACTTTTACTGGCCAGGAATGCGTGCAGATGTAGTGGAGTTTTGTAGAGTGTGTCACACTTGCCAGATGACAGGAAAACCCAATCAGAAGGTGCCTGTACATCCTCTGGTGCCCTTGCCCGTTTTCGAGAATCCTTTTACTCGGGTGGTAGTGGACATTGTAGACCCATTGCCTAAGACTTCCCAAGGTAACATTTATTTATTAACTATCATGGACATGGCAACTCGCTACCCAGAGGCTATACCCTTAAGGACTACCTCTGCTCCAACTGTCATCAAGGAACTGCTCAAATTCTTCACCAGAATGGGTTTCCCCCATGAGGTGCAAAGTGATCAAGGAACTAATTTTACCTCTAACATTTTCCAGCAGTCCCTGAAGGAGTTGGGTATCGAGCATGTTAAGTCTAGCACCTACCACCCAGAGAGTCCAGGGGTTCTCGAACGATATCATCAGACATTAAAGGGAATGTTACGTAAGTATTGTACAGAGACCGGAGTTGAGTGGGATAAGGGGGTACCTTTTCTTTTATTTGCTACTCGTGAGGTTCCAACTGAATCCCTGGGTTTTTCCCCTAATGAGCTAGTTTTCGGTCACCAGGTAAGAGGTCCTTTGCAACTATTGCAGGATAGCCTAGTTGGCCAGGAGGGGAACCAAAACCTCCTCAAGTATGTTTCAGATTTCAAAACCCGGCTGAGATCCTCATGTGAGTTTGCCGCTCAAAACTTGACAGTGGCTAAAAGCTCCATGAAGAAATGGTATGACAGAAAAGCCCGTGAGAGGGAGTTTCAGCCCGGTGATGAGGTTTTGGTCCTGCTCCCCCTTTTTGGTCAACCTTTATCTGCCAAGTTCAGGGGCCCATATAAGATCATTCGGAGGGTGAGCATTACCGATTATCTAGTAACTACCCCAGACAGGAGAAAGCCCACGCAAGTATTCCATATAAATATGTTGAAACTCTACCATAGGTCCCCTGATTCCTCTCTTCCAGATTCTCACACTGTGGCAGTGAATGTCAGGACCTGTGGACAGCCTGGTGCGGACAAAGTCTTCAGTTCTCTTACTGACCCGCAACAGACTGTTCCAGAGCCTGAAGGTATCCATGCAGACATTGACTTGTCATGTAGCCTATCCAACTTTCAGTATAATTCAGTGGCTTGGAGGGAATTACCATCTAAACTATGTCATCTTCCCTCTGATCAAGCGAACCAACTAATCTCTGTTTTATCTCAGTCTCCCAGTGTGTTCCGTGATACTCCAGGGCTCACTTCTTTGGCCGTGCATGACATCGACGTAGGGGATGCAACTCCCATTAAACTATCCCCCTACCGTGTCTCGCCACAACGCAGGAGTATACTGCAGGTCGAGCTTGACTTTATGTTATCTAACGAACTGATCACTAGGGCCTTAAGCCAGTGGAGTAGTCCAGTCATACTTGTGCCATAGGTTAGCCATAGGTTATGTATGGACTATAGGCAAGTCAATGCTGTCACAAAGAACGATACCTACCCACTGCCACGGATCGACGACTGCATTGACCAGATTGGTACAGCCACCTATATCAGCAAGATTGACTTGATGAAGGGATATTGGCAAGTAGCTCTCACCCCTAGAGCGAGGGAAATATCATGCTTTGTAGTCAACAATCAAGCCTTCTGTTGTAACGTAATGCCCTACGGCTTGAAAAACGCCCCAGCTACATTCCAGTGCCTCATGAATTTGGTGACTGAAGGGGTACCTGGGTGCGTTGTCTACATCGATGATATTCTTATCTTTTCACAGTCATGGGAGGAGCATCTTTACCAACTTAGATTGCTATTCTTAAATCTTGCTGATGCCAATCTGGTGGTTAATCTTAAGAAATGCACCTTTGTAAAGAGTACGGTCCAGTATCTAGGATATACGGTAGGTCAGGGGCAGGTTGCACCTCCTCAAGCAAAGGTAGAGTCTATTCTAGAATTCCCAACTCCTAGCACTAAGAAACATATCCAAAGGTACCTAGGCATGATTGGCTATTATAGGCGTTTCATTATAAATTGTTCAAAGTTGACAGCTCCCCTGACAGATCTTCTCCGTAAGGATGTGAAGTTTGTGTGGTCCTCTGAATGTGAAGAGGCCTTTATTGCTACCAAATATATATTATCTAATTATCCTGTACTCCGAGCTCCTTATTTTAACAGATCTTTTTCCCTGGCAGTGGATGCGAGCAATACCGGGGTTGGTGCAGTGTTGCTCCAGGAAGACGACTGTGAGGTATTGCATCCTGTGTGCTATTTCAGTAAAAAATTAAATTCTGCCCAACGTAACTATTCAGTCATTGAGAAGGAGCTGTTAGCATTAATTTTATCCCTTCAATACTTTGCTGTCTATGTGCAATCTGCCTCTGGTGCCATCACTGTGTATACTGACCATCACCCCTTAAAATTTTTGCATAGGTTCCAAAATAAAAACCAACGACTGACCAGGTGGAGTTTGTTGCTGCAGGAATACTCCCTGGATGTCAAACATATTAAGGGGGTCCAGAACGTGCTAGCCGATTGCCTATCACGTATCTGTTAAAGATTACATTTACCAGGTTGGCTTCATACCGCAGTAGGTTTAACTTAATGAGAGGATTTTGGCAATTAGCTCTCCCTTGTAGCGAGGTAAATATCATGCTTTATTAGTACGCTGTCAAGCCTTCAGCTGTGAGATGCCTTGCAGTTCGAATAACGCTCCAGCTACGTTCCGGCTATGTTCTGATGTGGTACCTGGAGACGTTGCCTACTTTGGGTAATATCCTTATTATATCCTCATTATAATCTTGCTGTTGCCAATCTGGTGGTGAATCTATTTATGTATTATGTTTAACATTATGTACTATACTCCTTAAACTCTTTTCTAGGGGGGAGGTCTGACATACGGAGCCCTGTATGTTAATTTAAGAGTTAGAATTAGAGTTGAAGGAGTCTCACTACCCAAACGGTGAAGCAGACTAGCGAGCGAACTAGGGAGTGGGGAAACCAGTTCGCCCGCATACCTGCAAACAAGCCTACACACCTGCGTGCGTCATAGGGGACCCTGCAAACTACTCCGATGACCCGACGCTATGACGTATGTTCGACGCCAGGAGCTGTGATTGGACCATGCACCTGCTATGCAACTCGAGGAGCTATGATTGGAGCGCGCACCATCACTCGCCTCCTGATTCGTTCCTAGACCATCATTGTTTAGTATATAAGACCCGAGTTGTGGGCATTCAAATCAGTCTCATTTGGAGTTGGGGAAGGTGAACTTGCAGCTGGAGGAAGACGGGGTGAAGTATTATAATGGGATTGTGACTGTCAGTCAGATTATATAAGTGTGTGTTAAGTGTGTTCGGTGTAAACACTTACGTTATGTTGGTTAGTGAGATATGTGATTGGGAATTAACGTGAACGCTACTATTATGTGCTTAACTATTTGATTGGGAATTAACGTTAACGCTACTATTATGTGTTTAACTATTTGATTGCGAATTAACGTTAACGCTACTATTATGTACTTAACTATTTTAGTTGACTAACTTGTGGACTAAAGCAACTCATTAAGTAATTGGGTTATGATGAAAGTAATACAATTGTTTTATATTAATACTTACGAGTTCTTTCATTTTCTTTGAATTAAGCTTACATTGCTTAACGGTGCTTAGTACGGTGATGCTATTGTATCGTATTAGTAATATCGCCTTAGACTAATATGGCTGTGTTAATATTACTTCTAGTGATTTCCTAAGCTGAAGAAAATTCTTTTGCTTCAAAATATAATATTTTGCTTTTCATATTATTTGAGTGAGACTTGAATCGAATCTATGAAGCGATCCTGTAACTTTATTTACTCATAATCAAACCTCAATGTTACGTGGTTAAGAAATACATTTAACTAATTATTAAATATATATCTAACTTTTTATGTGATTTTGATATTAATCCTGATGATAATAATAATATAATACTATTAACGTAAGACAAGAACCAAGAATAATTACATTAAATATAAATAAAAGGACATATAAGAAAACTATCTATTCATTTCAAAAAGGGTAAGAGACAGAAATATTCTTACCTTAATATTTATCTTTCAAGACAGTTTATAAAATTAATAGTCCTTCTTTAGCTATAACTTATTCGGTTCATAACCATAGCCTACTAAGCTTCGGTTAAATAATAATTCTTTATAAATACTACATGACTTTAATTAGTTTCAGTATTTTTCATAATTAAAGAGTATCAGTCAATAAAGGATACCAAGTCCTAAGATCCAAAAGGAAAGGAAGCAACAACAGGAAATTATTTTATTAGATTTTACTTTTGTTTTGCCTTCAGCTGACTGATACCTTAATATATATCTCTGTGCTATCTAGATTCATCAAGTTAACCACTTGAGGATCAACATACGTAACAATATATATATATATATATATATATATTTTTTTTTTTTTTTTTTTTTTTTTTTGTTAAGCTTGATAGAGGTCTGGAGAACTAACTATCCCCCCACCCCCGTCCTCAAAGACTGAAAGGGTTCCATTGACAATAACCCCATGGTATTGAAAGGATTAAACTGGATTATGATTGATGACATTAGGCGGTGATTAATCAAATAATGTGGGCGACATGTCTAATAACTTTGATGGATAATTACATTACATAAATTCGGCTCTGATTAAATTTGGGGCTTTTGTGTTTTGGCTTCGGTACAGGTACCTAATTCATTATCTGATTACATGGTGTGTGTGTGTGTGTGTGTGAGTGACCATATTGCTAATATATATTATGTGTATGCGAGTGTGTGCATGTGTGTGTTGTGTGTGGGGGTTATATTGCTATTATATATATGTATGCGATTGTGTGTGTGTGTGTGTGTGTGTGTGTGAGTGACCATATTGCTAATATATATTATGTGTATGCGAGTGTGTGTATGTGTGTGTGTATGTGTGTGGGGGTTATATTGCTATTATATATATGTATGCGATTGTGTGTGTGTGTGTGTGTGTGTGTTTATTATATGTAGGTTCTTATTATAGTGTTGTGGAGATTATGTAATAATGCAGCTGTAAGTTTGTAAACAGGATTTCTCAAAAACTGTATGACGGATTTACATGAAACTTCGCCAGTACCATCGTTTGGTACTTGAATACCAACAATCCTCTGACAACCCCTTCAACCCCACCCAGGGTTCCGCGTAGCCCTAAACGTTAGATAATTTAAGAATGAAAAAAAAAAAAAAAACACATACACACACACATATATATATATATATATATATATAGAGAGAGAGAGAGAGAGAGAGAGAGAGAGAGAGAAATACATAATTAAAGCTCATTCTCGTGTTTCCCTCTCAACCAATGTATGGTCCTTACACAGTGCAAACAAATCCTTACTATCCTTACCTAGCTAATAAATAATGGCATTTTAAACTCCTTTGATGAATCAAAGCCTTGGTGTTGGTCGTAGCTGAAAACTTTGATGTATATATTCATCTGCCATTTATTAAGACTGTCAAAAGCTGCCCGTGATTACAGAGATTTATTATGCCTTTGATTAATATGAAACACCAATAAAATCATACAAGCACAGTCACCCCTAAAAATCTGGG
>CM064531.1:19064359-19136859 GCA_032716605.1 Paralithodes platypus | reverse complement strand
GAGTCTGCGTCATGCCAATATAGGAATGAGGTCCACAGTCCTCATAATTACAGGTATGTTGGTAAATGACGTGATCGTCGGTCATCGGGCTCTTTATCTTGGTGGAAGCTGGTTTGTTGCGAGGTTGGAGGTCTTGGGGGATTTGTAATAAATTATTAATTTGATTTTGTTTACCGGGTTGGTTGGGTGGACATGCTTGGAGATTATTTCTTTTATGACGGCCTCGTCATTTTTGTGTCAAGAGGACATGTAATTGCGGTAGAAGTTCTTAATTTCATTGGGGGGGGGGGGGGGGTCAATATTGGGAGGGCTTTGGGTGTACCATTTTTCAAGATGGTGGTTGATGGTGCTGGAGATGGCGGAGTTGGAGTATCCATTATTCACTAAAACTTGGGATAGTCTTTCTAGTTCCTGGTGGGTGTCGGCCCAGGTAGAGCAGTGCGTGAGGGCTCTCCTTACATAGGCGGAGATGGAGGATAGAAGATAACGGCGGGGGCATTCACTATCGCCGTTGAGGCATTGTCCTCCACCCTCTATATATACCCTTCCTGTTTACCTTTTATATCATTCTACCCTTACTTGATAATGCTGGTTGTCCAGTGAAACGCGTCGTATATCCTGTATCATCATGTACATTTATGTAACCCTGTACCACCATGAATTTTGCTCATCTCATTCATCTCCTTCCTGCCACCCAGCGAAAACTCATCAGAGACCTGGAAACTTTGAATAATAAAATTTCCAACGCAGAAATTGCCATTTCTTTCAACCTCGTATGTATTAAAGAAAAAAAAAAATATATATATATATATATATAAATATATATACAGTATATATGTACCAAATTTCCTTCTCCCATTATATTCTTTATATTCCTCCTCCTTCCAATCAAAATGAGCAGCACAGGCTTCTTCCCAATATTTTCTTGTTTTCCAGTAACGGTCCTTCCTTTTACAGTACTTTAATATTGATTTTACCATTCTTTTACATTACTTTAATATTTATTTTACTATTCTTTTTTCCTTATTCTTTCATTCTTTCCTTTTTCCTATGCTTCTTCCTTTTTAATATTTTATTTTGTTATATGTCCTGTTACATTAGTTTTTGTTTTCAATATTTTCCTTCCATCTATCACCACTTGTCTCCATGTGTTGTTTTCTTGTTATACTTGTTCTCCCCTATTTTTTCACGAAGAGAGAGAGAGAGAGAGAGAGAGAGAGAGAGAGAGAGAGAGAGAGAGAATTAGAGAGAGAGAGAGAGAGAGAGAGAGATAGAGATAGAAAGATAAATATATATATATAGAGAAAAAAACATAGATAGATAGAGAGAGAGAGAGAGAGAGAGAGAGAGAGAGAGAGAGGGGTAGAAAGATAATATATATATATAGAGAGAAAACAAATAGAAAGATAGAGAGAGAGAGAGAGAGAGAGTGAGAAGGAGGGTGGGGGTGGGGTGCTTCCTACACTTTTCCTCTCATGTCAAACTTTATCAGACCAACTTTATTATTTTTCCCCCGGCTTGGTAGCTTTCTTATCTTGTATCTTTCTCCACCTCTTCCCATTTTCTCTTGTATCTCTCTCTACCTCTTCCCATTTTCTTTGTTATCTCTCTCTACCTCTTTCCATTTTCTCTTGTATCTCTCCACCTCTTCCTATTTCCTCTTGTATCTCTCTCTACCTCTTCCCATTTTCTTTTTTTATCTCTCTACCTCTTCCCATTTTTTCTTGTATCTCTCTCTACCTATTCCCATTTTCTTTTATCTCTCTCTCTCTCTACCTCTTCCCATTTTCTTTTTTATCTCTCCACCTCTTCCCATTTTCTCTTGTATCTCTCTCTACCTCTTCCCATTTTCTGTTTTATCTCTCTCCACCTCTTCCCATTTTCTCTTGTATCTCTATCTACCTCTTTCCATTTTCTTTTTTATCTCCACCTCTTCCCATTTTCTCTTGTATCTCTCTCTCTACTTCTTCCCATTTTTTTTATCTCTCCACCTCTTCCCATTTGTTCTTGTATCTCTCTCTACCTCTTCCCTTTTCCTCTTGTATATTTCTTTTTTTCCCTCTTTTATCAGTTTCTCTTTGTACCTGTGCTCTATTTTTCGTGTATATTTCTTCCTTCTTTATACGTTTGCTCTTCTATCTTTCTCTCCTTTTCTCTCTTTCTCTGGCTTGTATCCATTCGGCCCCATTCAGCTGACTGTTTTAAGGGGGATTGGGCCAGTTTTCTGGATCACTTTCTCCCCCATGTTTAACCCCATTAGTTTTCAGATGTTAAGATGTTTGCCCCATTAGTTAGTCTATTTTAAGACCTTTCGCCCAATTTCTTCGTCAATATTTAGACCTTTCGTGCTATGTAGGTGATTTTTTCCCTAGCGAACGGTAGTGAAGCTGTAATGTTGGAAGAACCGGGCTTTGGCCAGGATATTTTTCTGCCGAAAAATGTACAGATTAATCTTGAAGGGGGATGTAATGGATGTTTTTTGTTTTTTTTTAAATTTGATGGAGGTCTAGGTAGGAAACTAGAAAAATAACGAATACATGCAAAACTCGTCCAAAGAGTGAACCATCCCCCCTTAAACCTGTTCTCTTTGTTCGTGTATATTTCTTCCTTCTTTATCTTTATGTTCTTCTTTCTCTCTCCACCTCTTCCCATTTCCTCTTGTATTTATCTTACCTCTCTTTTATCGGTTTGTCTTTGTCCCTGTTCTCTATTTTTGGTGTATATTTCTTCTTTCTTTTTCGTTTGCTCTTCTCTCCTTTTCTCTGCACCTCTTCCCATTTCCTCTTGTATCTGCCGCTCCTTGCCCCCCTTTTATCAGTTTCTCTTTGTACCATCCTTCTTGGTTGTCTTGCTCCTGTATGTTCCTTCCTTCTTTATCTCTATGCTCTTCTATCTTTCTCTTTCTGTATCTTTCTCTTTTTGTATCTTATTTTATATTTTGTATTTTCATATTTGGTATTTTCTCTTCCTGTATCTTTCTCTTTTTGTATCTTTCTCTTCCAGTATCTTTCTCTTTCTGTATCTTCTTCCTCTATCTTTCTCTTTTTGTATCTTCCCTAGCTGTACCTTTGTTTTTGTATTATGTATTCCTGTATCTTTCTCTTACTGAATCTACCTTTTTCTGTATCTTTATCTTTATGTATCTCTGTCTTCTCATATCTTTACCTGTATCTCTATCTGTATCTTTTACTTTATGTATCTTCTCTTTAAATATCGTTTTGCCTACATCTTCTTTCTGTATCTCTCCCTTCATCTACCCATTTGTTAAATATCTTTCTCTCGTTTCTACTGTTTTTATATACTTCATAATTTTCTGTCAACCCTCTGTCCGTATATTCTTGACTATAAGGACCATATGAGGAGGAGCACTTTATTGACAACGTTTCGCATATAGCTTCACCATAGCAAATGCTTTCACTTCTTCCTAACACTCTCTCATGTTCACTACTCACACACTCCTTGCTTCCACCCACGTGCTCTCCTTTATTCCACCTACTCGCTTCTTCCTTCCACCCACCTTCTCTCCTTCCTTACACACACACACACACACACACTCTTTCCTTTCTTCCACCCACGCCCACTTTCACACTCCTTCCTTCCACCCACGTTATCTCCCTCCTTCCACCAACACACACTCACTCCCCCCCCCACCCCCCACCTGAATATGTATCATCCTTACGGCATAATTTATGTTAATGCCTCCTCAATTTCCCCCGTTCAGCTTCGCAGCTTTTCTCTTCTAATTTCGGTCAATATAGGCTGGATCCCGGGCGATCCAAGGGAGGCTAAAACTGTATTGATGTTCGGGGGCTCGTTTCCGAGATGGGTAAGAAGAAGAAGAAGAAGGAGGTTTTATTTATTGTAGTTTCGTTGTTGGATATAGCTTGTACTGTGTGGGTGAGTGTATGATAACAACAATAATAATAATAATAATTATAATAATAATAATAATAATAATAATAATAATAATAATCTAAGTAATAATAATTGGTTTAATTCAGTTTCATTCTATGCCGTGTGTGTGTGTGTGTGTGTGTGTGTGTGTATGTGTGTGTGTGTGTGTGTGATAATAATAATAATAATAATAATGATAATTATAGTAATCACTATTATAATAATAATAAATGAATAATAATAATCGGTTTATTTTGGTATATGTCTATGCCGTGTGTGTGTGTGTATGTATGTATGTATTTACCTATTTGTACCTATTTGTAGTATACAGGAGTTGAGCTTTTTAGGCTCGTATTGTCCCGCTTCCTGAGTTACTATTATCTAACTTTGCCTTAAAAAATATGAATGTTTTTGGCACACACCACTTCCTCTTCCAACTGATTCCATTTACTTATACTTCTGTAAGGGAAACTATACTTTCTCACATCTCCTTTACATCTTCCTTTCATTAGTTTATATCTATGCCCCCTAGTTCTACCATTATCTTTCACAATATAACCCTTCTTGTCCACCTGTTCGAGTCCTCTCACACATGTGTACACCATAATCATATCGCATGTGTGTGTGTGTGTGTGTGTGTGTGTGTGTGTGTGTGTGTGTATGTGTGTGTGTGTGTGTGTGTGTGAGTAATGACCAAGGTAATGGAGTCAGCAGCTCGAGGTTCAGCAGGACAAATCAGATAGATGAGCACGATGACAAGGATGTTAGTTTACCATACTTAATCTCTCGTTGTTAATGTTATTTATTTTCGAGTATCGAGGTAGTATGTATTTTAGTTTAAAATCATATCTAGCAACTCATTCCTATTAGCCTATATACAGTATATGTAAATGTTATAAAGTATACTATTTTACTATTAGCCTATATATACAGTATATGTAAATGTTATAAAGTATACTATTTTACTATTAGCCTATTATACAGTATATGTACATGTTATAAAGTATACTATTTTACTATTAGCCTATATACTCTATAATTATGTAAATGTTATAAAGTATACTATTTTACTATTAGCCTATATACAGTATATGTAAATGTTATAAAGTATACTATTTTACTATTAGCCTATATACAGTATATGTAAATGTTATAAAGTATACTATTTTACTATTAGCCTATATATACTGTATATGTAAATGTTATAAAGTATACTATTTTACTATTAGCCTATATATACAGTATATGTAAATGTTATAAAGTATACTATTTTACTATTAGCCTATATATACAGTATATGTAAATGTTATAAAGTATACTATTTTACTATTAGCCTATATATACTGAATATGTAAATGTTATAAAGTATACTATTTTACTATTAGCCTATATATACTGAATATGTAAATGTTATAAAGTATACTATTTTACTATTAGCCTATATATACAGTATATGTAAATGTTATAAATTATACTATTTTACTATTAGCCTATATATACAGTATATGTAAATGTTATAAAGTATACTATTTTACTATTAGCCTATATATACTGAATATGTAAATGTTATAAAGTATACTATTTTACTATTAGCCTATATACAGTATATGTAAATGTTATAAAGTATACTATTTTACTATTAGCCTATATACTCTATAATTATGTAAATTTTATAAAGTATACTATTTTAATATTAGCCTATATACAGTATATGTAAATGTTATAAAGTATACTATTTTACTATTAGCCTATATATACAGTATATGTAAATGTTATAAAGTATACTATTTTACTATTAGCCTATATACTCTATAATTATGTAAATGTTATAAAGTATACTATTTTACTATTAGCCTATATACAGTATATGTACATGTTATAAAGAACATAAGAACATAAGAAAATGGGAGTCTGCAGAAAGCCGATTGGCCTAAGCAAGGCAGATCCCTGTCCCACACAACCCCAATTACAAAGCCCAATTATAGGCTCAACACTCTAATACCCTGAGGATCATCTTACCAAAACGGTTAGAGATTAACGCAGGATTACGGGGGTCTGCAGAGCGATGATTGGCCCAACCCTGCTGATCCCCCTTCACACCCAACCCTTCTCGTCCATATGCTTATCCAATTTTATCTTAAAGCTCCCTATCGTTTTTAATCCCACTATAGCACTTGGTAGTCCATTCCACCCATCTACAACTCTGTTACCAAACCAATATTTGCCTATATCTTTTCTGAAACGAAATTTATCTAATTTGAAACCATTGGTACGAGTTCTTTCGCTATCACTGAGCTTTAGTACATTTGTCATGTCCCCTTTGTTAATCCCACTAACCCACTTGAACACCTCTATCATATCCCCTCTAACTCTGCGTCTCTCTAACGAATGTAAGCCTAATTTCTTCAACCTTTCTTTATACGGAAGATTTCTAATATTATGAATCGTTTTTGTCATTCTACGTTGTACTCTCTCCAATGAATCTATGTCCATTCTGTAATAAGGACACCAAAATTGAACAGCATAATCCATATGGGGTCTCACTAATGACAAGTAAAGTTTTAAGATAACATCAGCAGTTCTGTTACTCACACTCCTTGAGATGAACCCGAGAATCCTGTTTGCCTTGTTTCGAACGCTTATACACTGTTGTCTAGGCTTCAAATCATTGCTAACAAACACACCTAGATCTTTCTCACAATTCGAGTTTTCTAATTCCACATTAGCTAGTTTATATTTAACATTTGTATGCATCTTCCCTATCTTTAATACCTTGCATTTGTCAATGTTAAACTTCATCTGCCAATTTACTGACCATTCGTGTAAGGTATCTAGATCCCTTTGGAGGCACTCTATATCTCTATCTGAATCAATTGTTCTCCCCATTTTGGTATCGTCTACAAATTTACTTATCCTACTAGTTATACCTAAATCAAGGTCATTTATGTATATAACAAACAACAGAGGACCTAATACAGATCCCTGGGGGACACCACTTTTGACTGCTCCCCATTCTGACTTCGTACCATTTATGCTGACTCTCTGCTTCCTACCAATTAGCCATGACCTAATCCATCCCAACAACGCCCCACCTATTCCATGCGCCTCAACCTTTCTCATCAATCTCTGATGGGGGACTCTGTCGAAAGCTTTACTGAAATCTAAATATATTATATCATATGACTTGTCATTATCTACTGATTCATATACCTCTGAGAAAAAACTAAGCAAATTAGTAAGGCAAGAACGTCCCTTAGTGAATCCATGCTGAGAAGAATTTATTAAATTAAATGTATCTAAGTGGTTTCTAATTTTACTAGCAATAATTGACTCTAGTAGCTTTCCTATGATTGATGTAAGACTAATGGGACGGTAATTGGATGCTATTGATTTGTCACCTTTTTTGAAGATCGGAACTACGTTTGCAAGCTTCCAAGCTTCTGGAACTATACCTGTCTCCAATGACTTGTTAAATAAAAATGTTAATGGGTAACTTAACTCATCCCTACATTCTTTTAATACTCTAGCATATACCTCATCAGGACCAGGCGATTTATGAGGTTTCAGTCTGTCAATTTCCTTAAGCTCATCATTTCTACTTATAGTAACCGTACTTAACCTATTTTCTATACTATCGCTATATAGCTTACGGACTTCTGGAAACTGTGCCAAATTTTCATTAGTGAAAACGGAAAGAAATTGACTATTTAATGTACTGCACATTTCTAAATCATTTTCTGTCATTTATCCTATCGAAGTTTTAAGGGGACCAATTACATCTCTAACCTTGGATTTATATAGTTGGTAAAAAGCTTTAGGATTATTTTTTGAGTCATTGGCAACCTTAATTTCATAATTTCTTTTTTCTTTCCTAATATCCTTTTGTACCTGTCTTGATAGATTCTGATAGTAAAGTATACTATTTTACTATTAGCCTATATATACTCTATATGTAAATGTTATAAAGTATACTATTTTACTATTAGCCTATATATACTGTATATGTAAATGTTATAAAGTATACTATTTTACTATTAGCCTATATATACTGTATATGTAAATGTTATAATGTATACTATTTTACTTAACTTTAATAGATTCATTAGAAAGTAGATTGTATTTGTTTTCATATTTTGCAAGAAACGTACACAATTATGAAGTAACTCTCTATTTGATATATATATATACATACAGGTATCTTGAGGTTATTCCTGATATGAGCCATAAGGTCTTTGAAATACAAATTATGCCTTGTAATACTCTGTACAGGTAGCTCTCTTCCAGCACCTTTCTCCACCTCTCAAGTACCCCCCCCCCCCCCCCCACACAACCCCACCTCTCCAGCCAGGCAATATCCACACCATAAACAGGGTAAAGGCAGTATTGCACTGTAATGGCTGGCTCTAAGTCCATCCTACAGGGGATTTCTCCACTGCCATTGAATCTGTCTCTTGGGCCAATGGGACAAGTGGAATTAATTATAGGGCTTGTTTCCCGAGATATTTAGGGTTTATGCCTTTCAGTACGAGGACAGAGGTCTAGGGAGGAAACTAGAAAAATAATGAATAATGCAAAAATCGGCCAAAAGTTAACCATCCCCCCTTAATTTAGGAGGCGATTGGTAGGGGGCATACTTCCGCCAGTGTAGGTGGAGGTATGCGCACTCCTGAGTACCCCTCTAGTTGCTATAGATATACCTACAGCAATAAACCGTTATACTGAATACAATGGGACATGGGCCGTTTTTCTGGCCCCCTTCTTCCGCATGCTTAGCTCCATTAGTTTTCAGATTTGTTGACGTTCGGCCCATTAGTTTGGCGATATTTATACCTTTAGCCCCATTTCGTCGTCAATATTTAGACCTTTCGTGCTATTTAGGTGTCGATTTCTTCCCTGGCGAACGATAGTGAGCTTGTAATGTTGGAAGAACCGGCCTTTGGCCGAGACATTTTTCTACCGAAAAATTTACAAATTAATCTAGAAGGAGGATCTAATGGATGTTTTTTTTTTAATTTGATGGGGGTCTAGGGAGGAAACTAGAAAAATAATGAATACATGCAAAAATCGCCCAAAAAGTGAACCATTAAGGTCTTCTACTGTTAATTTGACGGATAATTTTGACAGTGTAAGTAAAATTAACCATACATGAATGGTCCATGTGAAGTTTTATTTTTACGACCCAGACACGGCTATTAATATCGGCGGCGGCGGAAGCGTAATTCGGCCAAGGATACGAGCCCGATAGACCAACCCAAGATCCATATACACCTATAGTATTCTCAGTAATACATAGGCTATATTAACAATTGCGATAATTTGCTTACACAAAATACTGTAAATGAACAACAATTGTCACACACACACTTAATACTAATAATAATGCAATGTGGGACATAAAGTGAAAAACAAAGAGGTATATGCTAACGAATAAGTGGAGGAGCGCGGTGGTCAGTCGACCTCGTACTACGTCACCTGCGTAGACCGAGCGTATTTTGGTAAATACCCTGGCCGACCTCCAGGAGCGCGTTCAGTCTACCCAAACGAGCAAACGGGATAGCTCTACTGAACGTGATCGCCTCTGATTCGACGAATCACGTTTGTGATTGTTTGCAATCAGACGGCGATCACGCTAACATTCCGTGGAGGTGACTAGCGAAGCTATCATAACAGTAAGCCTAAATCTCACCTCGACATTATATTATCATAATTAAGCTTAATTAGCCTCCCTCCATGTTATATATGTGTCGCAATATAAATTATAAGGTTGCACACCTATAAAAATCATAGTTATCATGACAATTTTGCTATATATAACATAAAACAAGCAACTTGGAGCGCAACCCTCGCAGCTACTTCGCCTATACTTCGGTGCAGTAAGCATAGCCTAGCCGGTAACGACTTCACCTTTAATTCCGTAAGCCTACTCGCAAGGGTTCGAGTCTCGACGAGTTAATGTGGTTTTTTTTTGCGGTTTTTATCTAATTTGTTTCGTTATATATTGGTAATTTTACTATGCCAATGATATATTGTAATGGGTTATAACTTGCTGTACAGGTTTTTGAGCGTTTGTCTATATTATTGATTAATTATTTTGTTTTATATGCGGTTTGTATTTAATTTTTATAGTCATATATTAGTAATGTTACTATGCCAATGATAGCCTATATTTTACGGGTTATAGCCTAACTTGATATACAGGTTTTTCGGCGCTTGTCTATATTATTGATTGATTACTGTATTTACTTTCTTAAAAACAATTTATGAGGCATAATTGCATCGAAGTATGTTAGGTCAGTTAAACTATGTCTAGTAGGGTGGCCTAACCACGCTATAGTTCAATTTTCAAATGTGATCTAATGATTAACAAATAATATTAATGAACCTTCCATAATTATAGGCTTGCAAATAGCCTATATACACACAGATCGTCAGAAAAAGAAAGTATGCCTATACATACATTGCCAAGAAGAGATAATATAGCCTATATAGGCTACTATTTAATTCAGCCTGGCTACATAGCCAATATATATAAACTATAGGCCTATAGTTTAGCATATTCATAGTCCTACATCGCCAGGAAAAGAACATCTACTTTTTATTTCCCCAATAGACTAACGGAGAATTGTTTGAAAATTACACGGGGAAGAAAGAGCTACCTTTGCCAGATAAGGACCGTAATAACTTTGTCAACATTTCTAATAAAATTACAAGATATAATAAGCCTGATGGTAGCCTAGCCTACCGTCTGTCTTGAGCTTGAACAAGGCTGCTGACTGTAGCTGACAGTGTGACTACCTTAGCCAATAGTCTATATTGATGGATAATAATATCCAATAATAAAATGTATTGATTGTAATTAATAGACCGAAAAAGCATATGTTACAGGCCTAAAACCTTCGTAGACATCGCCAACAAGATTTGAATTTCGTGCTCATAGCCACTGACCAATCAGCGACGAGAATCAATGTTTGGCTATCAATGTCGTTCAGTCTGCGCGATCATAAACAGGATTGCCCAAACAGAAGCAGGATTGCCTGATATGGTAGACTGAACGCGCTTGGATCTTGGACCGACCGACAACCACCGATCCTAGCGCACACCTTTATCGGGAAAACTTGGGGCCTGTACAACGATAACATTGGCTGCCCCCAGATTTGCGAGATAACGGTAAATAGCAATTTTTCTCGACCGGGGCGGAGGAGGGAGGGGGGGGGGGGGAGTCCTTGGGAAGCTTCGGCAGGTGAAATGGTTCCTGGGGGAGGGATAGAAGAAAAGGAAGAGATGCGGGTGGTGGGGGTTGGTGAGGTGAAGGGGAAGGGGTGGATGGTGGTGGTTGGTGAGGTGAAGGGGAAGGGTGGATGGTGGGGGAGGGGGAGGGTGATGTGGGAGGGAAGGGTGTAGGTGAAGGAGGAGGATGGGTAGGGGTGAGGGTAGTGGTGGGGGTGAGTGAGGGAGAGAGAATGGAGAAGAGGAGGAAGGAACGGAGGAGAAAAATAAGAAACATGGGTAGGAAAAGACAAAGTGTAGTAGGAGGAGGAGGAGGAATAAAAGAGATAAGGTGGAAGAGGAAGGAAGGAAGTAGGAAGAGGAAGAACAAAAGAAGTGAAAAGGTAGATTAGGAAAGGGAAGGTTAAAGCAGGAGGAAGAAGAGAAGGGTGGAGGTGGAAGGGTAGGATAAGAAGATGGTATGTGGACAAATATAATGAAGGGAGAGGAACGGAGAAGATGTTTATTATAGGTTGTGCCAACGAACTTAACAATAATCTTGACCCCTTAACTTCTTATAACTTGAAATTAATGAAAGCAATCGGGCTGACGTTTCTATCATTCGGGTTGAGTCCACCAGGAAATAGGTGAGTATATTTACAGCCAGTTTGCTCTAGGCCCTTTTGAGTTATAGAGAGGTCAGGGATCAATATTATTGTCTAAGGAGATGATGTACGGAGAATTGTTGAAATTGAAAAAGTCTACACTAAATGTTTACAGGCAGGGGTGTCCAACTGAACATTAAGGGCGAGATAGTTACTTTTGATGGACCCCTTCTCCCTCATGTTTAGCCCCATTTGTTTTGAGAGCATAAGACGTTCGCCCTAATAGATTAGCGATTGTAAGCCCTTTCACCCTATTTTTGTTGTCAATATTAAGACCTTTTGGGCTATTTACGTGTCGAATTTTTCCTGGCGAGCGTAAGCGAGCCTGTAATTTTAGAAGGAACCGGCCTTGGGCCGGGCCATTTTTCTACCGAAAAATTTACAAATCAATCTTGAAAGAGGGTCTAGGGGGTACTTTATTAAGCTTAATGGAGGTCTAGCGAGGCAACTCAAAAATATATTAATACATAAATATATTGACTAAAAAACAGGACCTACCCCCTTAAGTCAAATATAGAGTTACAAGGAATAGATAGATAGATAAATATAGAGATAGATAAATTCAGGGAGACATAAGAGATAACCAGACAGTCAGACAGACACAGGTATATATTATTAGAGAGAGATGGGAGACGGGGGGGGGGGGGGGGGGGGGAGAATGGCAAGTGTAAGAGATAAGCCAAAGGGAGAGATGCGGGCAGAAGTAATGCAAGGGAGAGAGAGAGAGAGAGAGAGAGAGAGGGGGGTGGGGAGGAGTGAGAGAGAGAGACTTTGCAATGTGTGTGCGGATAATTAATTGCATAGCTTATACATTTCGTTTTATTGACATCTGAGGGTAATATATAATCCCAATATAAACAAGTCGAACGCGAGCACAGAGAGAGAGAGAGAGAGAGAAAAAAAAAGAGAGAAAAAGAGAGAGAGAAGAGAGATAGGAGTGATTAGGGTCAGGCTGGGATGTTGAAAGTGTAAGAGAATTAAGGGGAGGTTTTTAGTTTGGTCCCTAGATATCCTTCAAGCTTAAGATTACACCCCCTTGAGCCCCTTTCAAGATAAATTTGTACATTTTTCTACCGAAAAATGTCCCGGCTCAAAGCCGGTTTCTCTTAAATTACAGGCTCGCTATCGCTCGCCAGGATAAAATCGACACCTAAATGGCACGAAAGGTCTAAACAAATTACAGAAATGGGTTGAAAGTTCTTAACATCGTCAAAATAATGGGGCGAACGTCTTAGAATCTCAAAAGCAATGGGGCTAAACATGCGGGAGAAAGAGGGCAAGAAAAGAGTCCCTCAAGTGGAAATCTCCCCTTAATGAGAAACAGGAGAGGGAAGGGGACCAACAAGATATTAAACACTGACTCTATTTGACCAAGTTCAGTTAAGGCACCAGATTCACCGTCTCTCCCTTAAAAGGCGGGTGACCTGTTTTTGTTCTGTCCTTTTCTATCTTTCTCTGGCTTGTATCCATTTGGCCCCATTCAGCCTACTGTTTTAAGACGTTTATCCTCATCCAGGTGTCAATTTTTTACTGGTGAGCGGTAGCGAGCCAGCATATTTTTTTATTTTTGTTTGACAGCAGGCTAAATTTGTACATTTTTCGATAGAAAAATTTCTCCCGGATTTCTTCATATAATGCTGGCTCGCTATCGCTCGCTAGGAAGAAATCGACACCTAGATGGGGATAAACGTCTTAAAATAGTTGGCTTAATGGGGCCGAATGGATACAAGCCAGAGAAAGAGAGAAAAGAAGACAAATAAACAAAGCAGGTCACCCCCCTTATACATATACCGTATACTGTATATCCTCATATAATAAACAAAGCAGGTCACCCCCCTTATACATATACCGTATACTGTATATCCTCATATAATAAACAAAGCAGGTCACCCCCCTTATACATATACCGTATACTGTATATCCTCATATAATAAACAAAGCAGGTCACCCCCCTTATACATATACCGTATACTGTATATCCTCATATAATAAACAAAGCAGGTCACCCCCCTTATACATATACCGTATACTGTATATCCTCATATAATAAACAAAGCAGGTCACGCCCCTTATACATATACCGTATACTGTATATCCTCATATAATAAACAAAGCAGGTCACCCCCCTTATACATATACCGTATACTGTATATCCTCATATAATAAACAAAGCAGGTCACCCCCCTTATACATATACCGTATACTGTATATCCTCATATAATAAACAAAGCAGGTCACCCCCCTTATACATATACCGTATACTGTATATCCTCATATAATAAACAAAGCAGGTCACCCCCCTTATACATATACCGTATACTGTATATCCTCATATAATAAACAAAGCAGGTCACCCCCCTTATACATATACCGTATACTGTATATCCTCATATAATAAACAAAGCAGGTCACCCCCCTTATACATATACCGTATACTGTATATCCTCATATAAAACAAAGCAGGTCACCCCCCTTATACATATACCGTATACTGTATATCCTCATATAATAAACAAAGCAGGTCACCCCCCTTATACATATACCGTATACTGTATATCCTCATATAATAAACAAAGCAGGTCACCCCCCTTATACATATACCGTATACTGTATATCCTCATATAATAAACAAAGCAGGTCACCCCCCTTATACATATACCGTATACTGTATATCCTCATATAATAAACAAAGCAGGTCACCCCCCTTATACATATACCGTATACTGTATATCCTCATATAATAAACAAAGCAGGTCACCCCCCTTATACATATACCGTATACTGTATATCCTCATATAATAAACAAAGCAGGTCACCCCCCTTATACATATACCGTATACTGTATATCCTCATATAATAAACAAAGCAGGTCACCCCCCTTATACATATACCGTATACTGTATATCCTCATATAATAAACAAAGCAGGTCACCCCCCTTATACATATACCGTATACTGTATATCCTCATATAATAAACAAAGCAGGTCACCCCCCTTATACATATACCGTATACTGTATATCCTCATTTTCTCCCTGTCCTATCCGAATTCCGTGTCAGTTTTTCCATACTACATGGTATTTTTCCAACTGTTTCCATGCCAATATTAGCTGGAGGGAGTGGTGGGTGGTGAGGAGCCTTCCTCTTTGCTATCCTTTTCTCTACCTTGTAGTCAATAGATTAATAGTTTTAGATATCCAAACTTTACCCAAATGAGACATTGTGTTGTTATATATACCAGGTGTGGGCCAATCGGCGTTCAGCAGACCCCCGTAATCTTGTGTTAATCTCTGACCGTTTTGGTGGAGTCAGTACTCAAGGTATTAGTGAGTTGGGCCTAGTAATTGGGGTTGGGTGTGACAGGGATCTGCCTTGGCTTTCTGCAGACTCCCATTTTCTTATGTTCTTATGTTGCCCTCTCACGGGTTTCTTTATACAAATACAGCTATGACATTTATTTATGCTTGGAATTTACCGTCAAATATACGGTATTTGTGGTTTTATTATGATTGTAGGTAAACTTACTTATATAAATCAACTTACATATACTTGATTAATGGAAAATACGCTAGGTTGACAAACTATTAACCCTTTGAAGCTCTGACGCGTTTTAGCAGTTTATTTTGGCTAACATTAGACGACTTTATGCAGCTTAGAAAGTATCTGTGGGTATTAAAAGGGTAAATACTATCTCAATTAACCCTTTGACTTCCATATACCGTTACTAATCTGAATAAAATCGTCTAATAGTAGCCAAAAACAGAACAGAAATGCGTATAGGAGCTTGAAAGGGTTAATAGTGAATGTACAGTACGTTGGTCAAATATGAGTTGCATAAATAAATATCGTCCTGGTGATCTCCCACTATAGAGCAGTTTACGATATTGCTTGGTATAACGAAGCTCTTCACTATTATGGTTGGCATCACATGACCCAACACCACGCCACGCTCTGAGTCTATAGGTTTGGGGCCACCAGGGGTATACCGCAAGGTCTATGGATGAGCGGTTTTATTGTTGTTGTTTTTTATGTTGTTGTTGTTGATGTATTTGTTGTGTTTGCTGTTTTTTAGCTCTGCCTGCAGCGATGATGTAATCGATACTGTGTGTTTGTCTCTGACCTGTTTGTCAGCATGATTTATCAATATATGTTGGGTGGATTTAGATGAAACTTTGTCAGTATCTTTATTTTCTACTCGGATATAAACAGTCAGCATCCGATTCCCCCCTCCACACACACTTCCTCACTCACACTTCATTAAATAAACACTCGTAAAATTGCCATAAGTGTTTGCTCGATCTTCAAAACATTGAGAATAACTAATGGAATTTGGTGACTGCATTGATAGAGTACCAACATATTATTTGCCAATCAGCTCCCAATATCGACCGATTAAGGGGAGATGGGCAAGTTTTCTGGACACTCTTCTTCTCCCTCATGCTTAGCCCAATTAGTTTTCAGATCTTAAGACGTTCGGCCCATTAGTTTGGCGATTTTAAGACCTTACGCACCTTTTCATTGTCACTATTGAGACTTTTCGTGTCATTTAGGTGTAAAAAAAAATCCTGGCGAGCGATAGCGAGCCTATAATTTAAGAGGAATCGGACTTCGGCCGGGACATTTTTCTACCGAAAAATTTACAAATATATCTTGAAGGCCAGTGACGCCCAGAGGAGAACCAGGGAGGGGGTCGATACGGTGGCCTTGGTCGAGAGGTCGTTGAGGGGCGGCGAGATGGGCGTCGCTTAGGGGGTAACTATGTCATTACTGTTTTTGTGTACGGCCTGCAGGTGACGGTCAGAGAGAGAGAGAGAGAGAGAGCAGAATAAAAACAAGCAGCCATCGATATAATCAGTGGTGTATAAAGACACTTTAACCTAGCACGGAACTACCATACACCAAAGAAAGAAGATAGATGGCAAAGGCTAACTCATGATAAGCAAGGTTCCACATTACCTACCGTATCAGATACGTTAACGGTCAAGTGTGATAACCTCTATTTCATGACTGGCTAGATTGAATGTTACATCTATTTATCTCTATTGCCTGACGCTGTGTACCCCGAAGGGGTGGCCACGAACGAAACGCCCCCATGCACCTCTGTCCCCAGTCAGTCGACGCCCCTTCTCCCAACCAGCACCGCCTTCATTCATATACTTCTTCACTCCATCCTTCCACCTCTCTCGGTTTACCTCTCCCTCTCTGTCCTTCCACCTCGCTTTCGTACACCTTCTTAGTCATTCTCTGGCTTCCCATACGTTCCATATGGCCGAACCATCTCAAGGTGTTACTTTTCACACTTTCCAGCACATCTACCACCACACCACACCTCCCTCTTACTTCCTCATTCGTCTGTATCCCTCCATGTAACTCCGCACGCACTTCTCAGTTAACTAATGTCCACCCCTCTCACTCTTGGTCTGATTCTCTCCACCAACGTCCATGTTTCGCTTCCGTAAGTCAGTGTCGGGATTACCACACTGTCATGCAAGGACTTCTTCACTTCCATATTGACCACCCTGTTTCTTATTCTGCTTTCAGCGTTCCTACAGCCCTCTTCCCCTGTTGCACCCTCTCCCGCACTTCCTCATCAATATTCCCATCTTTACTCATCACTTCCTCATCAATACTCCCATCTTTACTCAGCGCACTGCCCAGATACTTAAATGAGCTGACGATCTCCATAGCCTGACCGTTCAACTTCACCTCACACTCTGTGGCTTCACCCCATTCGAAGACCATAACCTTGCTCTTCCCCTCATTTACCTTCAGATTCCGTTTTTCGCACACTGTTCCGAACATATTTACCAGACCCTGCAACTCCCATTCATAATCGCTCATCAAAGCTGTATCATGTTTATTTTAAAATTAAACATATTGTTATGTTATCTCTCCCGACCCTATCCTATCTAGAGTAACCTTAACCAAGCAAACTGAACACTGCGGACAATTCCCCTCTCCCTCCACCCACCAATTCTCCTCTCCCTCCACCCACCAATTCCCCTCTCCTTCCACCCACCAATTCCCCTCTCCCTCCACCCACCAATTCTCCTCTCCCTCCACCCACCAATTCCCCTCTCCCTCCACCCACCAATTCCCCTCTCCCTCCACCCACCAATTCCCCTCTCCCTCCACCCACCAATTCCCCTCTCCCTCCACCCACCAATTCCCCTCTCCCTCCACCCACCAATTCCCCTCTCCCTCCACCCACCAAACCCTTCAGCGAAATCGTGTATAATAAGAAAGAAAAGAAAAAAAGGTGAGTTGATACCAGCACTCCTCGCATGTCAATCTGACCGCCTCAATAATCTCACCACAAGTTAAGGGGAGATGGGTCGTTTTTCTGGCCCCCTTCTCCCTCATGTTTAGCCCCATTAATTTTCCGATTTTATGACGTTCGGCCCATTAGTTTGGCGATTTTAAGACCTTTTGCCCCATTTATTTGTCAATATTAAGACTTGTGTCATTTAGGTGTCGATTTTTTTCCTGGCAAGCGATAGCTAGCATGTAATTTAAGAGGAAACAGAAAATAAGAAAGAAAAGAGAAAAGTGAGTTGATACCAGCACGTCCTGAAAAACAGCAGCACTCCTCGCATGTGGATCTGACAGCCTCAATAATCTGACCACAAGTTAACGCCAACCGCAGCATGGAATATCGCGTCTGGGTCTATAATTATTTAGCCCAGTGATCTACAAGCCTCCCTCCCCTATCCTAAAAAGCAGCCGTGGTAGTAGTAGGGAAGATGGTCAATACACTCCTAAACGGTCAAACTCCTAAGCGGCCACACTCCTAAACGGCCATACTCATAAACGGTGTCACTCCTAAACGGCTACACTTCTAATCAACCACACTCCTAAACCGCCACGCTCCTAAGCGGCCACACTCCTAAACGGCCACACTCACAAACGGCCACACCTAAACGGCTACAACTCAAACCGTCGTAATCCTGAAGAGCATAAGTTAGGTTAGATTAGATTTGATTCGATTTGGTCAGGATAGGTTAGCTTAGATTAGGTTAAATTGACTCTGGTGAGGTTAGATTAGGGTTAGGAGTGAAGTTAGCTTAAGTGACTGTGGCCGATTCAGAGTGTGGCCGTTTTGACGTGTATCCTTAGTTTAGTAGTAGTAGTAGTAGTAGAAGCCTAATATTAGAGGTAGTAGTAGTAATAGTAGTAGTATCACCACCCATAACGAGGGGCGTCGCGCTCCTTGGTGCCGCTAGAAGAGCGGCGAACACATCCAAAGGAAAGGATCCAAAGGTATACAACACAACCTAATATATACATCCCACCAGCCAGCCAGGGGGAATATCAAATAAGGCATACAACAACACCGATAGGGAATACACACTCTAGTACAAAATAATCTAGGCACACATACCGAAAAATATTTGGTTGTTTTTACGGAAGTTATGGGCAGGTACTGTAAATAAGATAAATTAAGTTTTGGAAAAAAACAAAAACAAAACAGAAGCTAAATAGCCTTAGTGTAAAGCGTAAAAGACATTGCAAGAGAACAGATGGAAGTGTCATAAGGGTATAATGGAGGATGATGAAAGTTTAGATGAAGACCTATCACAAAGGTCAAAGACTAACAAGTGTTGCATCTGTACAAAGAACGAGCATACATGTACAAGATGCAAATGCGTGCTAAAAAAAAAAGGATGCATAAACTGTAATAAAGGTTCCCGGTGTCGCAACCCTTATAATAGTGTAATAACAGAGGGAGGGGCGGCAGCCAGTGCCCAGAGAGTGCGAAGGGATGAAGCTGACGGGACACAACACGGCGATGGGCAACAACCCGACAGAGCATGTGGAGGTGCGGGACCCTCAGGGGGCCCGAGAGAAGGGCGGCAACCACATGACATGGTGGGTGACGGTGAGCCCAGCGGAGTCCAAAGACCCGGAGACGAGCACCGAGATGCTGGAGAGGAGGGTGGTGTGCAAACAAGGTCAAATATAGCTGGTAGAAACGACGATATGCCACGCAACGAAGAGCCCCGAGAAGCACACAGGGAGGTGGGACCACAGAGGGAAGCAGCCCTGGAGAGACCCGCAGAAGTTGATGGCAGAGGAGGACCCCTTCAATGGAAAGGACTATGGGGAGAGGAGGTAAAAATGTGGACAGAGGCAGCTTACTCAGAAATTGTAGATTGGTCTGCACACAGTTTATTCAACCCACCTAAATGTGACGCCACCACCAAACTGTTGACAGAGATGAAAAAGCTCATTTATAACTATGTCTATGACAGACCTTTAGCCCCGTATGCTCTCAAGTTATTTTTCAGCATTCCACATCTCTTCTTGCAAAAAACTCACCGCAATTCTAGACAAGCGGAAAACGTGACAGCGCTAACAAATAGAGTGAAACTGTGGAATGATAACTAGATGGATGACTTACTCAGTGAAGCCAGAGCATTACAAGAGAGACAAGGCAGACGGCAACACGAAAGAGAAAACACTGAGGACAAGGCCAGGAGATTCGGCGACCAGATGAGACAAGGTAAAGTGGCACCTGCAATACGATCGCTGACAAAGGAGGCAGCTGGTGGGCTGTTGCCTATCACAAGAGATACCATCAAGCTGCTGGAAGAGAAACATCCGCAACCTAGTATATCCGAGAGTCAGAAGCTAGAGGGGGCTTATATACCACCGAACCCCGTCATCTACGAACAAATCACTGGCGAGAAGATTAGGAAAAAGGCTCTAGGGACCCAAGGCAGTGCAGGACCCTCAGGGATGGATGCAAAAGGTTGGAGAACAATCCTGAGCAGCACACTTTTCGGAGTTGCAGCGACCGACTTACGCAGGGCGCTGGCAGATCTTGCAAGAAAAATGGCCACTCAAGATTGTCAACACTTGGAGGCCTACAGAGCTTGTCGTCTAATACCATTGGACAAGAATCCAGGGTGCAGACCTGTAGGGGCGGGTGAAGTGTTGAGAAGAATCATCGGAAAATGCATATTGGAGGTGGTGAACGACGATGTGCGGTCAGCGGCTGGAAATCTCCAAGTGTGTGCTGGCCACCAAGCAGGGGGAGAGGCAGCAATTCATGCAATAAGAGAAATATATGAGGTAGAAGAATGTGAAGCCGTGCTGTTAGTGGATGCATCAAATGCCTTTAACACCATCAACAGAAAGACTGCAATTCACAACATCAAGGTAAAATGCCCCAGCTTAGCCACCTATGTAGAGAATACCTATAAACAGCCTGCAGACCTCTTCATAGTAAACAACCAAAACTCACGACGTGGAACGGCACTGAAATCAATGGAAGGAACCACACAAGGGGACCCAGTAGCAATGGCGATGTACGCATTAGGTCTCTCGGTGTTGCTATCATTAACAAGACATGAGACGACACATGTTAAGCAGGCGGCCTATGCAGATGATCTCACTGGAGCAGGGAAAGTCAATGATCTCAAGAGCTGGTGGGAGCAAGTATCACAAGTGGGACCAGAAATAGGATACTTTCCAAATGCTAGTAAGTCTATACTGATAGTAAAAGCAAAACATTACGAAAATGCCTTAGAAGCTTTCAACGGTAGTGAAGTGGTCGTAACAAAAGACGGACAGCGTCATCTAGGGGCAGTGATTGGCACAGAAGAGTTCAAGAAGCAATACATGGAAGAGAAGGTCAGAGAGTGGGTAAACGAAATAGAAATACTAGCCAAAATTGCAAAGACGGAACCACAGGCTGCATATTCGGCATTCACATATGGGGTCAAACACCGCTGGACCTACTTGATGCGTACCATTCCAAACGTGGGTCCACAACTTCAACCGCTAGAAGATGCCATCAGAGACAAACTCATCCCAGCTTGGATGAAGTCCCACACCCCAAATGCTACAGAGAGGGAGTTGCTCGCACTTCCTCCTAGGTTAGGAGGGCTTGGAATCATCAATCCGGTGAGGAGGGCGACAACGGAACACCAGAACTCAGTAAAGATAACAGAATCTCTCACTGAACGCATCGTAGCGCAAGATCCTGACGGCGAAGTGGACCAGGCGGACATCTACAACATCAGAAAGACCATCACGTCAGAGAGGCAAAACTCACAGAAAAATGACCTGGCACAATTGATGCGACAACTTTCCCCGAGACTAACAAGAAAAGTACAAATAGCACAAGAAACGGGTGCTTCAAATTGGCTGACAACACTACCAATCAAGGCAAAAGGCTTCAATCTAAACAAACAAGAATCTAATGATGCTATTGCACTGAGGTATGATTGGCCGATTGAAGGACTGCCCGATCGATGCGTTTGTGGAATCAACAACGATGCAGACCACAGCATGATATGTAAGAAGGGAGAATTCATCAGCATCAGGCACGATGAAGTAAGAGATGTAACGGCGAACATGCTCAGGGAGGTGTGTCGAGATGTGGTGCGCGAACCATCACTCATTCCCTTGGAGGGAGAGATCTTGCAGCACAGGACGGCCAACACATCCAACGAAGCACGAGTGGACGTTAGTGCAAGAAGTTTTTGGACAAGAGCACAGCGAGCATTCTTTGACGTAAGAATATTCGACCCTAAGGCCCATAGCTACAGCGGGCTGTCTATGGAGGCTGCACACAAGAGGAATGAACAAGAGAAGGTCAGGGCATATGGGGAAAGGATCTTAAATATCGAACATGGCAGCTTTACCCCACTAGTCTTCACCATATCTGGAGGGATGGGACCTAGGGCCCAGTGCTTCTATTCAAGGCTTGTAGAGATCATCGCAGAGAAGAAGAAACAGCCCAGGAGCCACGTTGTAGCCTGGATGAGGTGCCGTCTATCTTTCTCGTTGCTCAGATCAGCACTACTATGCCTGCGGGGAACAAGACTGTCTGCACCACAACCAGCGACGGTGGCAGAAGTGGACTACGAGGCAGCAGTGGCAGAGGGTCGCATAGGAAGGAGACTGGATTGAAGTTGCATGGTGTTGAATAGTAATATCTGATGCTAGTAAAATTGTAGTAGTAGTAGTAGTAGTAGTAGTAGTAGCCTTATAGTAGTAGTAGTAGTAGTAGTAGTAGTAGTAGCATTACAGTAGCAGTATATTCCTATATGATGGACGGTGGTACTCCGGTGGTATTGTGTTGTATGTGTGGAAGCAAAGGGGGAAATGGAACGGAATTGTAGCTGCTCTCGTAAACCTTAGGAACCGACTTACGATTTTCCTTAAAGTGAGAGCAAGTTTTTGTGATTTGCTGGACACTTTAAAGCCTAAACCTTTTAAGATATTTTCTGGAGGAATAATTCTTTCTTTATGATTGATGTTTAATTAAATTAACTGTATATACAAGTGTAAGTTTGTAGTTATATTGCCAGCCAGTCAAACCTCTTTACACAAATATAACACGGATTTTCAAAGGGTACAAAGCAAAGTAATTAGAAACAGATCTCAGTTTCGCAGTGAATATTATACAAACAAATACTTAATAATTATAGTGGGAATCAAATCAGCTCACTTCTTTCATCATACAATCACTATTTCCCTTGGTGACCCTTTTTAACTCTTTTAACTTTGTCCACCAAGATAGAACATAATACATGCTGAATCTTTAATCTTCTCATTATACCAGGACGCAATCTTGTATTTTATTCTGGCTACTACTAAAAAAAAAAAAAAATGGGGAATGGGCCTTAGTACATACATACATACATACTACTAGACGATTATATTACGTTTCGAAAAGCACTGTGGGAGTCAAAGGGTTAACTGGAATTAATTTCCCTCCTTTGATTACTAAATATCCTTCGTATGCTACATAAACTCGTTATTGATAACGAGAGTAAAATGTGAATTAGCGTCTTGGATCCTAAAGAGGTAAAGGTCTAACTACATATGCCTAATATATCTCTTTTCCACTTAAACAACCTGTAGATCCAACCTTTCTCTCCCGTGTCGGCCACCCCCAGCTATAGGGTATGTGCCTTAGTAAATACATACATACATACATACACACATACATACATACATACATACACACATACATACATGCATACATACGTACATACATACACACATACATACATACATACACACAGCTTCTTGCTCTGTACAGGGGCATAGTGCGTCCTTGTATTGAGTATTGTTCACATGTGTGGGGAGGTTCCTCACACACCGCTCTCCTAGACAAAGTTGAAAGGAAGGCCTTTCGTATCATTAACTCCTGTCCACTCACCAACTCTCTGCAATCTCTCTCTCTCCGCCGCAATGTTGCATCTCTCTCGCTATTCTATCGCTACTATAATAATCAGTGTTCCTCAGAGCTTTCCCAGTGTACACCACCTCCTTTACGTAGGGCACGTGGTACCCGTCTTGCAACTCAAACCACCCCTACTCCGTGCAACTCTCCAACCCGAGAGTGAATCGTTACTCTCAAACTTTCTTCTACTCAACAGCTGAGCTCTGGAACTCTCTTCCAGAATCAGTCTTTCCCTCTTCCTATAACTTAAATTGCTTCAAACTCTGTGTGTCCAGGCATTTTGGCTCGAACGTCCCTTGATTTTGGCCTTGTCACTCTTTCAACTATGGGGGAAGCACTCGCTATAGGCAGTTCTGCCTTTTGCCTCCCTCAATCACATAGAAAAAAAAAATATATATATACACACATACATACACACATGCATACATACATACATACACACATACATACATACATACAGTACATAGTACTCATATTTCGTCTACCAATATCCACCTCTCACAGATCCCCAACCCTTACACCCTGCACTATGATAATTCAGGCAGCCACAGTTGAAATCAGTGTTGGGTAATTGCACCTCGTACTTTGAGAACGGAGGGCTAAAGGAGGTGTCACACGGGCGATTTTTCCATCAATATTTACGGGCAATTGTAGTCTGGCAGCTTCACAATTTATGTTCCACAACAATTAAACTACCTACAGAATTTACCTTCGATCTAGTGTCCGATTACAGCAAGAAAGAACCTCCAAATAGTACGAGACAAAACTTGCTCATCGAAAATTGCCGGAAAATGCGCTCGTGTGACACCGGCATAAACGCAGTGGGGTCCATGACAAAGTTTCAGTTGGCTGATTGTTGGACGGTATGTGGGAGAGGTCTGGTTTAACTGGTTGGCTTAATTGTCTCACTCAATTAAACACAGGCACTAAATATGTATCAGTTCACTTGAGGGGAAATTTGTATTTATTGGTATATATTTTGTATATATTCGTTTGTTTAAACATTTCTTTGGTAATTCTGCAGAACAACAACTCCTGCCGCCCCCACATCCCCGCTGGTTGGGTATTAATAAAACAATAAAAGATTGACGGGCACCGAAATAAAGTCAATGAAGTCTACGGTGTTTACTCCGCAATCTTCAGCTTTGGCTGTCGATAACAGGAAAGTACCAATAAAAATTTACTGATGTCTTGTAGGTGAAGCTCCACTCTGATTGGCTACTGAACATAGGGGAGGAGGCTAGAATGTAAACATAGTGTCCTGGACTGGCTATATAAAAATAAAATTTTATAGGGAAGTGAAAATCAAATTGACAAAATAAGAAAAGTAGCACTTATCCGCGCATATGTAAGGTCCCCCGAGCAAGGTAGGAGCAAAAACAAATATATACAAATAAAAAAAATACATAAGACAGGAATCCCGTAATCGAGGAATTATTGTTATACATAATTATATCTATTTTTTAAAAGTTAACTCGCAAGGTCTTATAATCGGCAAAATAATGGGGCTAAACATGAGGAAGAAGGGGGTCAAGACAAAAAAGCTGCCCCTTAATCAGGAAAAGTCACATCTACTATATCTGCCAGCGATGAATTTACTAACGATAATAATTATGTAATTAGTGCTTGCCTGTTAATTAATTCTACTTCACAGACAATAGTTTCTGATGATTAATTATGACAGCTTCTAGCCTTGTTTACCAAGATTACAGGCAAGATAAAGATATTGGCTTGTCTTGCGATATTTTTGTTTAGCATGTCGTGTCATATATATTTGTATGGGTGTATTTGCAAATAAACAGAGTAACGAAATGCATTATATGTTAAATGATTACAGTATAACACATAAAGCATACTTCTAATTCGACCATCTATTGATTTGCTGGCTATTAATTATATGACATACGGATACGAAAAATAGTCTTCGTTCCATCAGCAGTTCTCGAAAAAAAGAATATCCATGTGAGATATATTATCCAAACAATTCAATACAACATTAGGTATAGTCGGCCTAATAAGTGATGTCTCGGCACTAAGTATATTTTGATCCATAATTGGTATCAGCCACACCTACAACTTTATATATTCGTTTCGGGGGAGATATACAAACATGTTCCTACACTTACCCACATTATACAACATCTGACAGACATTAATACAGCACAGAGCGAGCCAAACGTAATGACTGCTGAGACATGACTTATTAGCGCGACCGTACTTTGGGTACAGAACCTTTCATACTGAGACCATAATAGAGTCTATACCTAAAGAGTTCGAATTTCCTTTGCCAAATGCTACACAAATCAAGATGTCTGTAAACTCAGAGTACAGTAATGTGAATGTCGGGTGGAAGCAGTCGAGGGGAAGAGACTGTCAGACAAGTGTGTAGACAGATAAACTGAGGAATGGATACAACAGAAACATGGGAATAGAAGGGGTGCGAGTTAAGGGAGCCCACATAGCTGTTTTTCTCTTTCTCTCCCTCTCTCTTTGGCTTGTATCCGTTCAGCCCCATTCAGCCTACTGTTTGAAGACGTTTACCCCCATCCAGGTGTCAATATTTTCCTGGCGAGCGGTAGCGAGCCAGCATATATATTTTTTTGTTTTGACAGCAAGCTAAATTTGTACATTTTTCGATAGAAAAATGTCTCCGGCGAAGCTGGATATCTCCATACAATGCTGGCTCGCCTTCGCTCGCCAGGAAGATATCGACACCTGGATGGGGATAAACGTCTTAAAACAGTTGGCTGAATGGGGCTGAATGGATACAAGCCGGGGAAATAGAGAAAAGGAGAGATAGATAAAAACAAAAACGGTGACCCCCCCTTAATGAAGCTGAACACGGGAGTGCGGGAGAATCGAATGGAAAATTATATAATATGGAGTTGATAGAGAATATGAGATCGTGCAAAGAGGAGGCCGTGGATGATGTAAAGAAATGGAGGTAAATTACAAAGAGGATGATGAAACAGAAACATGGTACACGAGGAAATGAGATGGAAGGGAGATAAAGGGAATATACTGGAAATGGGAAGGGCAGGAGCAAGATATATGCAGAAAGGAATGGAGTACAATGGCGCTAATAAGTCACGTCTCAGCTGTTATTACGTTTGGCTCGTTCTGTGCTGTATTAATGTCTGTCAGATGTTGAATAGGGTGGGTAAGTGTATGAAAATGGTTGTATATCTCACTTAAAAGGACGAAATCATGTGTAAATATTGCTGATACCCATTATTGATCAAAACATAATTGGTGCCGAGACATTACTTATTAGGCTGATTGTACAGTGGCGCTAATAAGTCATGTCTCAGCTATCATTACGTTTGGCTCACTCTGGGCTGTATTAATGTCTGTCAGATGTTGAATAGGGTGGGTAAGTGTAGGAACATGTTGGTATATCTCACTCAAAAAGAAGAAATTGTGTGTAAACATTGCTGATACCAATTATTGATCAAAACATAATCGGTGCCGAGACATCACTTATTAAGCCGACTGTACATACCCTGAAAAGAGGAAGACGGGAAGGAGAGACTGAAAAACATTAGTGTATAGACAATTATTAGACAAAAACAATACTATGGTGATAGAGTAGGCAAGACAAACACTATAATAACATTTTACAGTTCCAACTCCAACCAAAACTCAAACCAGTTTCCGTTCTTGCCTACTGTCAGTGGTAGAGCAAGCAGAAATCGAAAACAAAAAGTACCATCGCTATATAAATATATTATATATTGTAATGTAATGCCAGAATTATATAATTTTTATTTTGTCTAGTGATGGTTCAAATCTGGAGTGAGAAAGAGAGATTTCTGGAACCCTCACCGAGCCTGAGCTTGCACCAGACGCACGTGTATGTTTCTTGTCTACTGCGAGGGTATTTAACCCATAAACGGCGAAGAGACTTTTAAGAGGTTTTGGTGGTGGAAGGCGACGGCACTCTTAAGATCCAAGGCCTAAACAAAAATGTTTAGAAGACCCCAGCATCAATCAAAACAAAGGAATATGTGATTAAGTGAGATCATTCCCCTCCATACCTACTATCACTCCTCCACATGTGTCAAAATCCCCTTCCTTCCCCTCTTTCACCCCACTTCTCCCCCTCTGCCCCTTCAAATATCACCTATTTTTCCTCTTATTCCCTTGTTTATTGGTTTATTTACCGCACCAATATCGCCCGCCCGGTTCCAAGGTTGTTTGGTACGCATATAGAGAGCGTGGCAAGAGAGAAAGATCAGTCTGGCTTCAGGCCTTGAAGAGGGAGGGTGTACATCTCGTTTGCCTATCACCTCATGACTGGAGGGTCGGCAATAATTTGTCTTTTTCACCCCCCAAATACTATTCCCACTTGTTTTATTGCTGTTAGGCTACATGTTAATATCTTCATATTAAACTTAAAATAGACGTATATGAATAAGTAATAACGATATTAATGGTAAAATGACGGTTTTAGGCGGGAATTAACCAAAATATGGCGCATCGTTCTCGGGTTAAAGGGCTGCCTGAACATGTAAAGCCAAGGGACTGGGGTTCTCCAGTCCTGACATTATTCTTGACTTACAGTGTGCTGACTTAATACTCCAAAAGGGTTGATAGCCTCTGAATTCCTATTTTAACTAACTAACGAAGGCAACTGTACATACAAATCTGGGTTACAATAATGGGGTATATTCAAATAATGTTTTATAATAATTATAATTTACATCATGTAAATCATTATGACATGGCTACTTACTATGTGAATGTTACAGTGCATAAACAATATATTTAAAGAACAAGATTCCAAATGTCTATAATATGAAATGGAACAATCAGTGTTGTTGAAATTATGTATGCGATTATTTTAACTGATTGTGAGCATATATACAATATATATATATATATATATATATATATATATATTGTAGGTTGGTTCAATAGTGGTTGTTGGCGTGATGTTTACGTTGTTCGTAGTCTCTTATAAGGGGCATACACAGACCGAGGAGAACACTGAGCACCAGACCACCCCCACACAGACACAGACTCCAGGTGTAGCTCTGGTTCATGTCATGCAACACACCTGGAGAGAGAGAGAGAGAGAGAGAAAGATGGAGTGAGAGTGAGTGAGTGAGTGAGTGAGAGAGATGGAGTGAGTGAGTGAGTGAAAGAGAGAGGCAGACAGACAGACAGAGAGAATATTAGTGTACAAGAGAGAGAGAGAGATTTATATAGACATAGTTATGCTGGCCACACTGATCTTACGATCCAAACGAGGTGGCAGGACTTAATTCTAGTAGAGATGGCATACCCGATAGAAAAGTAAAGTTGAAGGAAAGGATAGAAAAGAAGAGAGAGAGAGAGAGAGAGAGAGAGAGAGAGAGAGAGAGAGAGAGAGAGAGAGAGAGAGAGAGATAATATTAAAGTACATGAGAGAGAGAGAGTACAAAGGAAATCAAGCAACAACATATCTAGTGACCCCTCTAGGCTCTTTGTCCTCCAAAACACTGAGGATCAAGTATCCAAACACTGCTTTAGAGTGGGTAAGGGAAAATTGGAAAGGGAACTACTGTCCTGGAACTAATGTCCGTGGCAGGATTAGGAAGTTAGTAGGGGGGCAGATGGGTTAGTAACATAACACAGTTATAAGTGATCTTTCGTATATCTGGGAAGAAGAGAGTAACGTCTTAGTAATATATATACGCAATAATCCTTGATGAATTTGAGGGGGGAATAAAATAGTTATTCATTTACAAGCGCAGTCAGTCAGGGTTTGATGCAAGATATTTGTCTATGCGAAGTCTAAAAGAATCAATGGTGCTGCAGTCTATGACATCTCTGGGAAGCCCATTGCACAAGTTGACAATTCTATTGAAGAAGAAATTCGTAGATTCGTGTGAGTTAAAAGATTTACCAATAATTTTCCAACCGTTTCCCCGCGTCTAATTAGATTGGTCGATAGTGAAGTACTTACTACAGTTCATATTGTCCATGCCTTTGATGAGTTTGAACACGTGAATCAAATCACCTCGTAATCTGCGCTGGGTTAAAGGAAATAGATCTTTAGGCTAGGTATTATTTTGGTAACTCTGCATTGAAATTGTTCTAGTTTGTCTATATCTTTGTGGTAATAAGGGGCACCAGAATTGAACGTACTATTCTAGAAGAGGGCGGACTAAGGAATTGTAAAGGGTTAGGATAACTTCTTTGGATTTATGCTCAAATGACCTGCCAATAAAGCCAATTATTTTGTTTGCCTTCTTAACCCTTCCGCGCACCAGGACGCAATTGCATCCTTACAGGGATACTTTAAAACCTTTGTGACCATCAGGAGTGTTTAGAAACCTTAGTTTAATTACGTCAACCTCTGCAGTTGTCTTTGAGCGAGTTGTGAGCAGAAAACTAATTTTGGAGAGGTAATTATAAGTTTAAGATTTTTTTTTTTCTGAACACTAAACGGCAACCGTGGGACCTGAAAGGGTTAAACACTTCTGAACATTGTTGACTAGATTTTAGGTTAATCGATATTGTTACCTCCAGATCGGTTTCTCTGTCTACACTCTTAAGCTGAGTGCCATTCATCGAATAGTTTGCTTTCTGATTTCGGTATCCGATATGTAGTACTTTACATTTATCCGCATTGAAACTAATTTGCCAAATTTGGGCCCAACATGACAATTCATCTAGACTGTGTTGCATATCGTCAACTTATTCTTTTGAGAGTACGCTATTTGCAATTTTTGTATCGTCATCAAACTTTGAGATTGTACAGGTGAGACCGTCATCTATGTCGTTGATGCAAATAAGAAAGAAAATTGGTCCTAGTACCGATCCCTGGGGTACCCAGCTACTTACATTGCTATTTATTATAAATACTTTATCACTAACTGATAATGAAACGATTGCTAATATAATATGTTAATCTGAGAATGCATGCCGAAACACATTTGACTTTAATATTGAATAAAGTACAAATTATTAACAAAGTAAAGTAGCGCTAATAATTCATGTCTCAGCTGTCATTACGTTTGGCTTGCTGTGTGCTGTATTAATGTCTGTCAGATGTTGAATAGGGTGGGTTAGTGTAGGAACATGTTTTTATATCTCACTCAAAACCAATAAATCATGTTTTAGATATTGCTGATATACCAATTATTAATCAAAATATGTATTTGTTGATTTCATTAATTGAGTTTAGAAGTAAAGTTGGTTGGTGAAAAAATATGAATTAATCAAAATATACTTGGTGCCGAGACATCACTTATTTAGCCAACTGTACAAACAAAAGGAATACATATTACCCTGTTCAGGGAGCCCATCTTGCTTTTTTTCTCTTTCTCTCCCTCTCTCTTTGGCTTGTATCCATTCGGCCCCACTCAGCCACCTGTTTTAAGACGTTTACCCCCATCCAGGTGTCAATATTTTCCTGGCGAGCGGTAGGGAGCCAGCATATACAAAATATTTTTGTTTTGACATCAAGCTAAATGTGTACATTTTTCGATAGATTTTTTTTCAGGCAAAGCCGTATTTTTCCATGCTGGCTCGCTATCGCTCGCCAGGAAGAAGTAAACACCTGGATGTGGATAAACGTCTTAATACAGTTGGCTGAATGGGGCCGAATAAATACAAGCCAGGGCAAGAGAGAAAAGGAGAGAAAGATAAAAACAGCTGGTGACCCCCCCTTAAGAGACAATTTACCTGTTAATGACCCTATGAACAAACACAACATTCCCGTCATGAAGCCGACTAAACTGAGGACTGTGTTGAGCATGTCCAGACCAAACTCTTCCAAGGCATAGAGGTTGAAGGTCGCCGCCGTGAGACCGTAGCCCAGACCACACACTCCAGAGGCTATGATGTAGGTTACTAGTCCACCATCCAAGCTCAGTCCTACGAGAGACAGGTTAATGTGTCATAACAATATATATATATATATATATATATATATATATATATATATATATATATATATATAGTATATGTTGAATTTCATAATCAGTTGATGCATGCAGATAAGTGTTATGCCCTAGTCAGGAATTGAACCCACGATCTTCGGAGCATGAACAGGTCACAGCTGGGTTGGAATCTTAAAGGTGGTGGTGCATGGGTTGAGGTTTTTAACATGGAATAATCGCCAACCTGCACATAATTATCTTGCAAAATGCAATGGCACCAAAACAAAAACAATTAACATGGTATTTGGATTTGGATCGTCAATCTGTACATCTCTGTAAGTGTAGTAAGTCCAGGATGAGGCCCTGTGTGACGTCACTATGACGTCATCACTGGGTGCCGGGCGCCTCTTCAAACCTTCTGCGCCTGCAAACGACAGTCGAGTGAGGCAGCATGGCTGATGTACGATGCCTCTAGTTTTCAAGTAAAACTTATTTACACCACCCGAGCAACATGTGTGCCTCCATAATTCATCAAATGGCAATATGTATCACAGAATGTCATTGTAAGTGATGGTACAGTGTACAGTGTTACAGTACATAAAGTCAAGTGTATTACATCTAACTATTCAATCATTTATTAAGGATTCATTATATCCAACTCTCATATAATTTTAAGGTGTTAGTTACAGTGTCTCTATACTTATGTGGGGGACTGTACACCTGGAGGTTATTCAACTCTGCTAAAACTCTTGAGTCAGACGCCATTTAAGCCAACGTGCAGCTGTGTCTCTCTCTCATGCCCTCATCCTATGACCGGAAGGAGTGGTGGAAATTTCCTTCAACTCTGGGAGGTAGGTAGGAGGCTTGTAGTGAGGCTAGGTGGGAAGGTGGACTGACAGATAGACTCGAACCTTGGGCCCGACAACATAGCCCTCTGAGATTCCCTCTCCATTAGGGAATTCTCTCTTACTTATATATTAGTAAAGCTGTATACATCATTGAGTTGTTACTTATTAATTAAAGTGGTTTACGGATACAAAACAGATCCTTTACTTTACCTTTTACCTATAAGTATAAATATTATATTTATGAGGTTTAAAGATGTAACGGTGGCAGCATTACTTCAACTAACATAAAGATAGTACTACAATCTATCATATATCTATTAATCAACAAGCAGAGAGGAGAGCTGAGATCAACCTACACTTCAACCTACAATCAACCTATAACTACAACATAACATATAAATCATAAGGACATCGACACCTTTAGTCATCCTTACTAAGAGTTAATAGTTAACCCTTATAATAAATATTGGATCGTACCTCAAAATGTCCTAATCTTTACACCTTACTTACAGTGACTGTCAACAGTCATTTGTAACATAATTATGGTGTGCTTGCGGTGGTCTTCATTAACTGAATTGTTAACTGAGGCGACTACACCACGTTCCTTTTGAAGAATTCCAGTCTACATTCAACCATTCTACAGTGCTATCCAGTTTCTCTACTGTTTCCTGAAGTTCCTGTTCAATTTATCACTTCAACACACCGAGTTTCTACCATTATCTACCAGTTCCTGAATGGGCATGTGACGGTGACGACTACAAGCGGTGACGTAACCTGAGTGTGACGTCTGGGTGGGAGAGAGACTTCGTCAGCAGAGTGGACGCAGCGTGTTGATCATCCCTGACCTATCTCAACCACAGCTAACACCAACTCGCTGTGCTGTATACAATCGGCTACCATCACTCCTCACTTAAATTTTTTTTTTTGTTAAAGGTGTGTACAGAAAAATAAAACATCTATAATTTGTTTCACGGTCATTTTTGTTCCGCATGTCTAGCGAGAAAAATTCAATTTGCTAATTATGACTCATAAAATGAGCTTTCGTAGCCATTGTGTGTTTTCTAACTCGTGTAAAATCGTCGCCAAATGGCGGTTACTTTATCATGTCATTCAGTCACGGTTCCAAATTATCGTCATGTCACTTCATCTTGGTATACTGATGTGGAAGTAAGGTGTGTGAGATGTGGCTTGCATCCTCCTGACACACTCTCCCGTCATGAGTCAGTAAACAGTCAATCACTCATTCATTCAATGTGTTTCTCACCCTTGCAATGTGCATAGTGTGTGAGATATGTGGTAATTCCCTGATGTAATTCTTGACTTTTTATTCCTAAGTGATAACATTGTTTTAGGAATTTAGAGAATTAATTTTCCAAGTCAGTAATAATGTTTTGTCTAAATTGTCTTTCTCTCGCACGCTGAACTAATGCGGTTGAGTCAATTTTCATTTAGGAACATTCTGTTGTTTTAAAGTGAATTTAGTGTTCATTTCTTATTAATAATTTGAATTACAATAAATTTACGAGTGCGTTCGGGCGGCCTCCAATTTTTGTCTGTATCGACCTCTGTATTTCTTCTCGCTCACGGCAGCGAAGGTATTTGTATTTTTTCTTGTTTTTCTTATAAGTGCGTCAATTCAACATCTTTATTTTACGTACAGTGTAATTTTGTTTTTCTTAACCTCAGTTTGATTTCTAACTATTTTCGAATTTCAATCTTAATTTATTTCAGTCTCTTCTTTCACACGCTGGAAATGTTTATACTTCTATTTCATCATTGGGAGATTTTCATTTTGCGGTCTTTTGTGGGAGATTAAAAACTTGTTCTACGGTTCTTATACCGCCTCAGAAGTGCGAGTTTTGTAAAGATTAATTTTCGGTTTTTTAATAACATATTTGTGTCCAAAATTTGTGGACTCTACCGAAATACAATCGTCTAAGAATGTTTTTTCGAGTTTCATTTTGAATTGATCCTTGGAAGTTTGATTGATTGGCATTTCATGAAGTTCTATTTTTTAATCAATCTTATTATTGTTTTTCGTTCAGTTGTTCTGACGAATTTTTGGGGAGCTTAAGTTAATATTCCTTACATTTTTTTCTTTGCCCATTTAAGTGTATTCGTGTCTGCCTATTGGTTACAGTCAAGGGCTGTATATGTCGGTAAATTTTCGTTCGCTAATATTGTGGCAATGTTTTTTTTTTCTGAGGATCTTTCCTAAGTTGACAAATTTTCCCCCTCACGTTTATTTTCGAGTTAATTTTGTTTGGATCACGGGATATTTTAGTCGTGTTTTCCATTTGTTTTATAACGATTTAGCTTACTGTACAATTGGGTCCAGTTAAGTAATCTTTATTCTAAAATTTAAACCGAATTTTTCGTGAGTTGAAATCTTATGTTTAATTACCATAGAGTGTCATCTGTAGAAAACTTAAGATTTTAATTTCTTGGGATTGTTCATTATTATTTTCATTTTCATTGCCAACAGAGAGTTTAACCAATCTATTATTTAGTATATCTGCATGAACCATTGGCTATAGTTCATCTAATATAGAAGTTTGATTTTTTTTCTGTTTTGGCTTATTTGCATTGAACAGAAAATCATTTATCTATCTATCTATTGCCTGACGCCGTTATCCCCGAAGGGGTGGCCACGAACGAACCGCCCCCATGCACCTCTGTCCCCAGTCAGTCGACGCCCCTCCCCCCTAACAGCACCGCCTTCGTTCATATACTTCCTCACTCTCTCCTTCCACCTCTCTTTCAGTCTACTTCTCCCTCTCTGTCCCTCCACCTCGCTCTCGTACACCCTCTTAGTCATTCTCTCGCTTTCAATACGTTCCATATGGCCAAACCATCTCAAGTTATTCCTTTTCACACTTTTCAGCACATCTACCTCCATACAACACCTCCTTACTTCCTCATTAGTCTGTTTATTCCTCCATGTAACTCCGCACGCACTTCTTAAGTCATTCATTTCCACTGCTCTCACTCTTGGTCTGAGTCTCTCAACCAACGTCCAAGCTTCGCTTCCGTAAGTCAGTGTCGGGATTACCACACTGTCATGCAAGGACTTCTTCACTTCCATACTGACCACCCTATTTCTTGTTACTGCTTTCAGCATTCCTACAACCCTCTTCCCCTGTTGTACCCTCTCCCGCACTTCTTCATCCATAGTCCCATCTTTACTCAACACACTGCCCAGATACTTAAAAGAGTTGATCTCCATAGCCTGACCTTTCAGCTTCACCTCACACTCTGTGACTTCACCCCTTTCGAAGACCATAACTTTGCTCTTCCCCGCATTTACCTTCAAATTCCGTTTTTCGCACACTGTTCCAAACTCATTTACCAGACCCTGCAACTCCCATTCATTATCACTCATTAGAACTGTATCATCCGCAAACAGCAGTATAGGTAGCTTCTACTCCTTTCCCTCCCTTTTCAGCGATACACCAACATCCACTGCTCTTGATAGTATTTCTTTCATGACTCCATCCATATATACAGTAAACAACCACGGGGACATCACACACCCCTGTTTCAAACCAACATTCAGGTCAAAGAACTCGCTCTGCTCACTCTCCACACGTACTGCCGCCTTTGCACCCTCATACATGCTCTTCACTGCTTTCAGCAACTTTCCATCTACTCCGTATACTCTAAGTACTTTCCACAAACCTTCTCTATCCACTCTGTCAAAGGCCTTCTCCAAGTCCATAAAGGCAACATACACCTTCGTTTCTTCTCCAGATATTTCTCCACAACACAATTCAGGGTAAAAATCTGATCTACACATCCTCTTCCCTTCCTAAAACCTCCCTGCTCGTCGCTCGTCATAGTCTTGGAAAATATATATATATATATTTGTTTTCATTTGGTGAGAGCAATTTGATTTGTTTTTTCCCAGTCTACTGATAAGGAGATATATATTTCTTTAGTTGTGTTCTACGGAGCACAGACATAGAAAACATGTCTCATATATATACATTTATTTCCTTGTTAGGAATGTTCTGTATGATAAAATAAAATGTAGGAGTTTGTTTATTAATATCTGTATGTACGGTACTTAAATTAATTTCTAAGCGTTTTTTTGTATTTGTTTTTTTCGGTGGTTTTATTATTATTATTTTTTTTTTTTGTGAAATTAGTTGCCCATGTGTGGTATATTATTTTCTTAAGAACATAAGAACATAAGAAAATGGGAGTCTGCAAAAAGCCGATCGGCCCATACAAGGCAGATCCCTGTCAACCCCAATTATAGACCCATCTCACTATAATACCTTGAGTACTGACCCCACCAAAACGGTCAGAGATTAACACAAGATTACGGGGTCTGCTGAGCGCCGATTGGCCCACACCTGGTAGATCCCCTCACACCCAACCCATCTCGTCCATATGCCTATCTAATTTTATCTTAAAGCTTTCTATCGTTCTTGATCCCACTATATCACTTGGTAGCCTATTCCACCCATCTACAACTCTGTTACCAAACCAATATTTGCCTATATCTTTTCTGAAACGAAGTTTATCTAATTTGAAACCATTTGTACGAGTTATTTCGCTATCACTGAGTTTTAGTACATTTTTCATGTCTCATTTATTAATTCCACTAACCCACTTGAATACCTCTATCATGTCACCTCTAACTCTGCGTCTCTCTAACGAATGTAAGCCTAATTTCTTCAACCTTTCTTAATACGGAAGATTTCTAATATTATGGATCATTTTTGTCATTCTACGTTGTACTCTCTCCAATGAATCATGTCCATTCTGTAATAAGGACACCAAATTGAACAGCATAATCCATATGGGGTCTCACTAATGACAAGTAAAGTTTTAAGATAGCATCAGCAGTTCTGTTACTCACACTCCTAGATATGAACCCGAGAATCCTGTTTGCCTTGTTACGAACGATTATACATTGTTTTCTAGGCTTCAAATCATTGCTAACGAACACACCTAGATCTTTCTCACAGTCTGAGTTTTCTAATTCCATATTAGCTAGTTCTTAGATGATTTTTGTCTGCCATTAATGTTGTGCAGGCTATTGTAATTCTTGAGTATTTTTTTTTTTGTGGGGTTTATTTTAGAATTGATTTGCATTAGGTTGTAATAAATTTATTTGCAACGACGAGTGTGTGAATGTATTCTATATTTTAGGATTGGCCATAGGAAATGCATTATTTGGGGTAACGGGTAGCTCCCGACTGAAAAGATTTATTACAATTTTATTCGAATTTTCTGTTTGATTTTATTTGCGCAATGATTTTTTTTTCAGAATAGGAAGGTATTATGTTACACACCAAGGGATGTGGCTTGCTGTGTTTAATATTGATATATATCACGTTCCTATAAATAGGATGTTTATCAATTTATTTTACATCGGGTTTTAATATGGTTTTATCAAACTTGGAAGGTTTTAATATTTCGTTTTATTATAAACTTGGATATTATTTATTTTTGCACCACGGGTCTAACCTAAGTGGACTTTTGTGTTTATTTATTTTATTCTTTTGATTTTATCCTACGAGTTAGGACTTAATTTTTGTTCTGCAGTATTTTATAATTTACCTAGGATTTAATTTTGTTTTTGTTTGCAGCTGTCCGTTTTAGTGTTTACCTTGTTTTATAAGTCTGTATTTCTTTACTTTGTTAATCGAACTACAGCAGACTTCATTATTATATGTCTTGGTTTTGTTTTGATTTTCTTATTTAGATTGTGTTAAAAGATACTACCTTTAGTATTTTCTATTACATTTTTGTTTTTGTTCATTGTCTTTGCATTTGTTTTTGCTTTGTTCAATTTGTAATCGTTTTACATATTTTGTGCCAATTTCTTGGTACATTTTTATAATTTTATTTTTTTATTAACAAAATACTTTGAAAATTTTCCATTCCACATTCAAAACATTTCTTCAACTGAATTATTTTTGTTTAATCTTTAACTTTTTTATGTTTACTCTCACATACTTTTAAGTGTCTGCCTTGCGGTGGGTATGCAAGTATTTTAGTGAGGGCGTATTATATCTAACTATTCAATCATTTATTAAGGATTCATTATATCCAACTCTCATATAATTTTAAGGTGTTAGTTACAGTGTCTCTATACTTATGTGGAGGACTGTACACCTGGAGGTTATTCAACTCTGCTAAAACTCTTGAGTCAGAATCCGTTCTCACGCCATTTAAGCCAATGAGCATTTGTGTCTCTCTCTCATGCCCTCATCCTATGACCGGAAGGAGTGGTGGAAATTTCCTTCAACTCTGGAAGGTAGGTAGGAGGCTTGTAGTGAGGCTAGGTGGGAAGGTGGACTGACAGATAGACTCGAACCTTGGGCCCGACAACATAGCCTTCTGAGATTCCCTCTCCATTAGGGAATTATCTCTTACTTATATATTAGTACAGCTGTACAGGTATACATCATTGAGTTGTTACTTATCAATTAAAGTGGTTTACGTATACAAAACAGATCCTTTACTTTACCTTTTACCTATAAGTATAGATATTATATTTATGAGGTTTAAAGACGTAACGGTGGCAGCATTACTTTAACTAACATAAAGATAGTACTACAATCTATCATATAAATTATCTATTAATCAACGAGCAGAGAGGAGAGCTGAGATCAACCTACACTTCAACCTACACTTCAACCTATAACTACAACATAACATATAAATCATAAGGACATCGTGTTACGACTGGGGTTCAAATATATCAGGGCTCTTATTCATTGGACTAGTAATGGCATAAATGCTACAACGGAAAGCGCTAGCTCCAACCTCTGATGTATATTCCCAGTGAACAAAGAACACAAATACTCTACAGAGTTCTATATGCAATAATAGGTTATTAAACTCTCAATAAATGTGCGTCTACTCTAGGCTTAATGTTATGTGAAAACAGCCTATTACTACCTATAACCGAAGGTGCTTGGTTATGGTATACAAAGTAAGGTGGTAAGGGAAGTTACAGCTTACTTTACTATAATCAATAAATGTCAGGCACTTCTGCATGAAAGAAAGTGCACTAAAGTCCTTCAACACCAACAAGGAATCTTCTTTAAATGTTAGATGCTATAAAGATGCTCGTATCGGAAATGGAACCCAAAAAGGCAGGCAGCGGAACAATGCTCGTGCAGGCTATGCACACAAAAAGGCAGAATATATAATGCCGTCGGAGCCAAGAATATCCTAAACACTACAACAATAATAATGATCGCCACAACAATGCAGTATTCCTCTCAACAAAAAGAGCCTAAGTCGTTTGTGTCTCAATACATCAAACTAGGCTGTGAAAGGCTTGTGTAATCATAAATGGGTATGCATAAAAAGAGTAATTGGGTTAATATACTTAATGTCTACTATGACTGATAAAGTCTAGCTAGAGTCAATGATACGAGATACTGGTGCGCATGGCATGCCGCATAGCCTAGTGCAAATCTCAAGTCTGTGCGTCAAATATTACGTTATAGGGAAGGGTAGCTCTCTTGAGAAACCTTAATACCGAAGTATTAAGCATTCTCCTGGCGTACCTCAAAGACAAACAACGAGCTTAGAACAGTGCAGAATGGTATAGGCAAAAAGCCCTCATTCGTGCATACTCTACTCTCAATGGCACACAGACTAGAATTTACTCAATCAACTCCAGTTCTCAGGTATGTCGTGCAGCTTTTAACTGAAGCCAGCACTCATAGGAAACAATACCTTATAATATCAGACTCCTAGTCTAGCATTATCTAATCCAGCAGAACACTAATAATTATAGGAAGCGGTACTAAACAATATGAATGCCAACCAATGCTTCGTGATCAACTTATCTTAACAACTAACATACATGGGTTATATCAGACCTTAATGCACAATACAACTGGCAAGCATGAAGCTGATTTTGCAGAGTTAACCAGAGGGGATATGGTATTAATAAAAGGTGGTGAAAGATATGGAAAAAGACAGAGGTAGGCAGAGGAAAATGTTCTCAGGTGCAGGGCGGGGACCAGGTATCAAGGGATAAGAGAGATGCGCTCTAGAAACCAGATCTACAAAGGAGTACAAAGGAGTACAAAGGAAATCAAGCAACAACATATCTAGTGACCCTTCTAGGTTGCTTGTCCTCCAAAACACTGAGGATCAAGTGTCCAAACAGTGGTTTAGAGTGGGTAAGGGAACATTGGAAAGGGAATTACTGCCCTGGAACTAATGTCCGTGGCAGGATTAGGAAGTTAGTAGGGGACAGATGGGTTAGTAACTGAGGGGGGATAAAATAAAGTTATTCATTTACAAACGCAGTCAGTCGCGGGTTTGATGCGAGATATTTGTCTAGGCGGAGTTTAAAGGAATCAACGGTGATGCAGTCTATAACGTTTCGGGGAAGCCCATTCCACAAGTTGACAACTCGATTGAAGAAGAAATTCTTAGATTCGTGTGAGTTAAAAGATTTACCAATAATTTTGCAACCATTTCCCCGCGTGTAATTAGATTGGTTGATAGTGAAATAATTACTACAGTTCATATTGTCGTGCCTTTGATGATTTTGAACACTTGAATTAAGTCACCTCTTAATCTGGGCTGGGTTAAAGGAAATAGATTTAATTCTCTAATACGCTCTTCGTATGGTTTGTTCTTTAGGCTAGGTATCATTTTGGTAACTCTATGTTGAACTCGTTCTAGCTTGTTTATATCTTTTTGGTAATAAGGGCACCAGGATTGAACGCAGTATTCCAGAAGAGGGCGGACTAAGGAATTGTAAAGGGTTAGGATAACTTCTTTGGATTTATGCTCAAATGACCTGCCTATAAAGCCAATTATTTTGTTTGCCTTCTTAACAACTTCTGAACATTGTTGACTCGGTTTTAGGTTACTCGATATTGTTACTCCCAGATCGGTTTCTCTGTTTACATTCTTAAGCTGAGTGCCATTCATCGAATAGTTTGCTTTCTCATTTAGGTATCTGATTGTAGTACTTTACATTTATCCGCATTGAAACTCATTTGCCAAATTTGGGCCAACATGACAATTTATCTAGATTGTGTTGCATATCGTCAACTTGTTCTTTTGAGAGTACGCTATTTGCAATTTTTGTATCGTCAGCAAATTTTGAGATTGTACAGGTGAGACCCTCATCTATGTCGTTGATGTAAATTAGAAAGAGAATTGGTCCTAGTACCGAACCCTTGGGTACCCCGCTACTTACATTGGTCCTTTTAGATGCCTTACCGTTTATGACTACTCTTTGCTTTCTGTCGCTGAGCCAATTTTCTATCCATTTCAACACACCGTCTTGTATTCCACGCGCTTTTAGTTTTAGCAGTAAACGTTTCTGAGGGAGAGAGTGGCGAGGAGGCTGTATATATACTCGCACTAGGTCGAGCCGCGTGGAAAAAAAGCGGTAACAAGTCCTCTAACCACTACCAAAGTAGCTAGCAAAACATTACGTCACCAAGCATGGTAAAGAACTCCCTCAACCAATCCCCACGAGGCCAGCCAGCTATGACGTCATCGAGTATAGCAAAACACTCGCGCCCCCTCTCACTCTGTTCTACTCTCTCTCTCTCTCTGATCCTATCATTACTAGTTAAGGATAAAACATATACTTTACAATTGAATATATAAAGCCTTGACATGGGTGAAAACAAAGAGCCCATGACACGAGCTTTCATATGAAATAAAGCACACAACAATACACAAACTGTAGCCACATCCACTGTCCTGGCGATACTAGCGAGTCACTGTAGGACAAGCCATGCGGTTCTAATGGAGTGGTTAACGTCACACCCCCCCCAAGATTTTTCTCAGAGGCCCAAGGCTCACATAAATCTGATGGTTAGTACCCATGCTATATCTCTACTTCTCATCACCCAGCGGCAGTAAAATATCTGGCACAGTTCTTCAACAAAACATTTTACAAAATTATAACCCTCCCCAACACAATAGGTTAAATTATATGTAGTTATGCTCCTCAAGAGCGAGCTTCTGTAGCCCAGCATTCTGAGAGGAGTGCAACTCAGAATTACTGCTATAACATACTGAAAAAATTCAACTATCAAAGAAAGAGTTTTTATTTGATTTTTATGTTTTTAATTTGTTTATTTCGACTGCACTATAGGGGCAAGCCTATTTTTTTCGTCTATACCAAACCACTCAACTCCTGCTTTACGACCCAATACGCTGGGCTACAACCGCGAGCCAACAAGCACCAAGCGCAAAATACTATTCAAACTAAAGCAGGAGGCTACCCGTGTGTCAATCTACCCAGGATATATCTACCCTCGAAAGACAATCTGCAATCACGTTGTCACAACCGGCAATATGGCGTATGTCCAGGTTATATTCCTGTAACATTAGCGACCACCTGGTCAGCCCCATATTCCGATTGTGAAACTGGTTAAAAAACTTGAGAGGGTGATGATCTGCGTAAATTACAACGATTGGACCATAGGCTGGAACATAGACCTCGAAATGCCTCAGTGCAAGTACAATTGCTAGCAGCTCTTTCTCGACAACAGAGTAGTTCTTTTGGGCTGAATTGAACTTCTTCGAGTAGAAACTAACAGGATGTTCCAGCCCATCATCGTCCTTTTGCATAAGGACACCACTAGCATCCGTTGCTAGTTGGAAAGGTAGGCTAAAGTCAGGGGCTCTGAGGATCGGGTGAGTGCACAACAGGTGTTTTACTACGCTAAACGCCTTCTCACACTCAGGCGCCCATTTGAATTTCTTATCCTTCGCTAAAAGATCTGTCAGAGGTGCTAGCACGGTATAGTACCCCTTAATGAAGCGTCTGTAGTATCCGATCATACCTAAGAACCTCATGATCTGCTTCTTGGTGGCCGGCCGGGGAAAGTGATCAATCGCAGCTATCTTGTTCTGTGGGGGGCACACCTGACCCAACCCCACCATGAACCCAAGATACTGCACGGACGCCCGCACGAAATCACACTTTGCCAGGTTGACCACCAAGCCAGCCTCACTAAGCCTCTCGAACAGGAGTTCTACGTGCTCACAATGACTCGTAAAGCTGTTGTCATAGATAATAACATCGTCGAGGTATACTGTGCAATTAGGAATGTCTGCCGTTATATCATTCATCAAACTCTGAAAGGTAGCGGGTGCGTTCTTCAGGCCATAAGGCATAACGTTACAGCGGTAGGTAGCACCATCCACCACAAAACCACATACCTCTTTCGCTCGTTCGGACAAGGGCACCTGCCAGTATCCCTTAACCAAGTCCACCTTGGTTAGGTACTTTGCATTGCCTATCTTGTCCACACAGTCGTCGACCCGAGGAAGAGGGTATGGGTTGGTGGGCGTCAAACCGTTTAACCGTCTGTAGTCTACACAGAATCGCACCTTACCATCCGGTTTTGGTTGCAGCGTGACGGGAGATGTCCACTTCACCACCCCCTTCTCAATCAGCCCCCTTGTTAACATATACTCCAACTCCGCCCGGAGGGCCGGCAGTTTAATAGGGGGCACCCTATAGGGAACTGACTTGAAAGGGGGGTGGTCTCCTACGTCCACGTCGTGCACCTCTAGGGTAGTGATGCCTGGGTGCTCCTCGAAAACAGAGGGGTATGAACCGAACAGGCGCTCCACAGCCACACGCTGATGCTCAGGTAAGTGTTGCAACGCTTCCTGAGCCGCCTGGTTCGTGTTCCCCGCCCACTGGTTCGCAGAGACATGATGATCCCAGTTATCCTCCACCTGAGCTTGACTGTCCCGTTCTCCTTCTCCACCTTGACTGCTAAACGTCATCACAGGCACAGTGAGAGGCTCAGGGGGGTGCCTCACATACTCCTTCATAAGATTAACGTGACATAACTGATTGCGCTTACGTCTGTCTGGAGTGGCTCCCAAGTAATCCAGGTCCGATAGCTTCTCAACCACCCTATAAGGACCAGTGTAGTTCGCAGATAAGGGGTGACCTACAAGGGGCAGTAGAATCAACACCTCCTGTCCCACGTGAAACTCCCTGAGTTTAACCTTGAGGTCGTACCTGTCCTTCATGAGGGCCTGAGAGCTAGTGAAATTACGGCCAGCCAACTCCAGACTGCGCAACATCCGTTCTCGACTGTCGAGGACATACTTGAGCATAGAACAAGGTTTTTCTGCACCCTCCCATATTTCTTTAACCATATGGAGAGGCCCTCTGACACGGTGTCCAAAGACGAGCTCATTAGGGCTGAGTCCCAAACTTTCCCCAGGTGCCTCCCGTGCAGCAAACAAAACATATGGCAGGCCAAGATCCCAATCTTTCCCATTCTCAAAGCAATAACAACGAAGCATAGATTTTAAGGTTGAGTGCCATCGCTCTAACACACCCTGGCTCTCCGGATGATACGCAGATGACACAACCGTAACAATCCCATGCTGCTGCATAGTTTGAACAAAGAGGTTAGAAGTGAAGTTGGATCCTTGGTCTGACTGAATCTCCTGCGGGTAACCATACCGGGAAAAATACACTAGCAAGTTTCGGACCACCGTCTTCGCTGACCCATTTCTCATAGGGTACGCGTCAGGGTACCTTGTTGCTACATCCATGATGGTCAGGAGAAACTTGTTTCCGGCACTTGTAGGGGGAAGGGGGCCAACCATATCCACTATAACCTTACTAAAGGGAGGCCCACTGACAGGAATGGGGTGTAACGGCGCCTTAGGAATGCTCTGATTCGGTTTGCCAACCTTCTGACACACATCACACATTGCCACCCATGACACAACTTGTGCTCTCAGACCAGGCCACCAAAATAATTTCCCCAAGGCTGCAACCGTCTTACGGACACCCAGATGTCCCGCCAGTGGTACATCATGGGCCAACCTAAGTAGGCTTTCCCTGCAAACCCTTGGCACGACCAGCTGGTCTACCTCTCCTGACCCCCCCTCCCAATTCCTCTGCGGAACTTGGAATCGCCGGTATAATATGAAAAAAAAACTCGCGACTGTGCATCACTGTCCTCCTCCAACTCGACAGCACCGATACCACATTCAAGAACCTCCGGGTCTTCCAATTGCAACTTACGAATGTCCGAAGGAGCAAGCCTATCCAAGTGTTTGCGAAACAACTCATGCCCCCCTCCTACATTAAATTTGGCCTCCCGTTGCTCTCTCTCTGCGTACCGTTGCTGTCTCATCGTCTTTTTAAGCCCATCCACTGCCTTCTCAGGAACAGTTAATGAGTCTTCTCTAGACTCGAAAATTGGTCCTAATAATGAGTCCCCGAGAATGTCCGCTGATACTGAACTCTCAACCGCATCAACTTTCAACCCCTTCTCGGTACCCTTCCTCCGCTGATCTAAAGACTGTTGACCAGAATGTGACTCCCTGGATGCAAGGGAACGGGTGACAACACACGCCATAGGTTGCCCCCGACACTTCTCAACCCACTCCTGCTCCTCCCTACTCACGTCGGCCGGATTCTCGGCAACGACCAAGGGTGGAGCCTCAGAAGTAGGCCCCGCAAAGTCGTTGCCGAGAAGGAGGTCGACGCCCCCAACAGGTAACTTCTCCACAATTCCTACATCCAGGTCACGAGTCACACCATCAACTTCCATCTTCATTCTTACAAGTGGGTATGACCTTGTTGCATTAACTCCCTGAACCACAACCACCCGCGCCGTATTTACAGGTTTACCAGTGAAATTCCTCAACAATGTTTGCGATGCCCCAGTGTCACGCAAAATTCTCACCTCATGTCTTCTCCCCCCCCCCCACTCCACACAACCGAGTCCCCTGTGGTCACTAAAGGCATCACGGACAGGGAATAAGCCTTCCGGATCCTTCTGCACTGGCAGTGTATTTACCTCGGAAGAATTGCCTCTAGCAAACTCCGATGTCCTCTTGAACACTCCAATGCCGTGAGCAAAAGACACGGATGCCGGAGGAGGTCGACTAGGGCACTCATTTGCTCTATGACCCTCCTTGTGGCACTTAAAACACATAAATTTCGGTTTCGGCTTATACTGTGATGTAACAGGCCCCTGACTTTTCTTATATGGCGGGGTGTTAGGTTTGAATTCAGTTTTAGTTTCATTGCTCTTTTGTTTAAATGTGTCGTTGCTACGGGGAAGGGGAGGATAACGGTCCCTAGCACTTGCATCGTACTTCTGTGAGGACCCGCAACCCCGAATCAACGACAGCCGTAGATCAGCCATTTCTGCTGCTTCTACTAGAGTTCTTGGGTTTTTCTCCTTTAAGTTCAAAGTTAGATCACCGGCCGTGCTCTTAATTAAAGAACTGCTCCAACATCATTAACTGCTTAATTTCATCAAATGTTGTGACCTTCTCAGATCGGAGCCAGTTCCCCATAGCATCGGACAAGTCCCGGGCGTGTTCCAAAAAGGTGCTATCTCTTCCCTTAGTTACACCCCGGAACTTCAAACGGTACGTTTCTGGTTTCAGTTCGTAAGCCCTCAGGACAGCCTCCTTGAGATCCTCGTACACAATACATAACTCCAAAGGTAACGCATCGTAGGCTTTAAGACCCTTGCCTATTAATCTAGAGGATACAAGTGCTGCCCATTTATTCTCTGGCCACTGATGTTCCTGGCACTTCTTCTCAAAGCGTGCGAAAAATTCTGTTACACCGCACTCATCAAACACCGGAACCAGTTTCAATAAGTGCGAGAGAGACTGCTCATGAACACGGTTACCAGCCCCAAGTCGCTGTCCCGTTGTCTCTACTCGCGACTTCTCTACGTCCATGTCGGCACAGTACCTAGTCGACTCTAAGTCAGCTTGCATTTTTGCTAGCTCTATGTGCTGCTGACTGATAGTTTTTCTCTCATCTATCTTGGCTAATTCTAATTGCTGCTGAAGCTCACCTGCCCTGCTAGCCTTTCTCTCTTCGATCTTAGCTGATTCTATTTGCTGCTGATGCTGAAGCTTAGCTAATTCGAGCTTAAACAATAATTCTGGAGATAACCCTTGAGGAGGTGAAGCTGCTACAATGTTTGAAATTACCGGTGGTCCCCCCCAGGGGCAACCCACCCTTCCAGTCACCACCCAACTGTGGAAGCGTACCAGGGGTCGGCAAACCACTGGGATGGCTGGGAGTCGAGTGTAGGGGAAGCATGGCCTAAGGGCTCTGAGCACTCAACCCCTCTCGCTCACCAGTTACCCTGCCCAGTACACACATTATCAAGTTATCCCTGGTCATGCTGCTAGTAACCGCATGACCGATAGCTGTGGCCAGGCATTGAAGACCGTACCGATCCATACCCTCCAACCGCTCGGCAGTAACAGGCCATTGCAAAAATATCCTAGCATCCTCCTCACAGTTTACCTGATTAACCATATTATCATACTGCTGTTCCTCAGTCTCGACATTACGTACTGTGTCTCCATTCTCCTCTGATCCGGTATAAGACATGATGCTCACAAAAAATTTCCTACCTCAATAATCAGAAAAGAAACACCCCAAACTCTTATACCTCGATATACATACACAAATTCTCGGAAATACTCAAGGGCTATACTATGTTGCAAAAAAAAATTATTCTTGCTGATCCCCGCAAAATATTCCCCAAAACAACAAATGTTCCCTGCTAATAAATGTAGGTTCACCAAATCCTAGGTAAGGTCGCCATTTGTTACGACTGGGGTTCAAATATATCAGAGCTCTTATTCATTGGACTAGTAATGGCATAAATGCTACAACGGAAAGCACTAGCTCCAACCTCTGATGTATATTCCCAGTGAACAAAGAACACAAATACTCTACAGAGTTCTATATGCAATAATAGGTTATTAAACTCTCAATAAATGTGCGTCTACTCTAGGCTTAATGTTATGTGAAAACAGCCTATTACTACCTATAACCGAAGGTGCTTGGTTATGGTATGCAAAGTAAGGTGGTAAGATGGTAATGCAGTATTCCTCTCAACAAAAAGAGCCTAAGTCATTTGTGATTCAATACATCAAACTAGGCTGCGAAATGCTTGTGTAATCATAAATGGGTATGCATAAAAAGAGTAATTGGGTTAATATACTTAATGTCTACTATGACTGATAAAGTCTAGCTAGAGTCAATGATACGAGATACTGGTGCGCATGGCATGCCGCATAGCCTAGTGCAAATCTCAAGTCTGTGCGTCAAATATTACGTTATAGGGAAGGATAGCTCTCTTGAGAAACCTTAATACCGAAGTATTAAGCGTTCTCCTGGCGTACCTCAAAGACAAACAACGAGCTTAGAACAGTGCAGAATCTATCTATCTATCTATATGCTCAGGCCGAATCCCCATTTTGGGGGTAGCCGACTCAAGACAGAGCAAGAACAGGGAAAACACAAAAACAACACAAAACAAAAAATAAACACATACAAAACACAAACTCTCACACAACCAGGTCACCCAGGAGAAGACCCAGAGACCAGGGTTACCAAGGTCGCTCCAGCACTCCCCCGACCCCTGACCACCCGGAGAGGTTCCGATCTCGGCAGGCAGACTATTATCTAGTCCAACTTGCGCCCGACCCCTTACTCCAAATCACCACGTGTTCACTCAACTATTCACAAGCATTCTCCATTCACTCCTGTCCACCACCACTTCCCCTGCCTGATCTATAGTCATTCCTCTATCATCTAAAGCCTTTCTTACACAGTCTCTCCATCTCAATGGGGGTCTTCCTGCCCTTCTATCTCCCCTTGTACCTGACTCACATATTCTCTTTGTAAGCCTTTCATCTCCCATTCGTTCAATATGACCATACCAGCTCAGCACCCTTCTGTCCACTCTGGCTGACAAATGTTCCTGCTGCCCCACTCTCCTACGTATCTCTTCATTCCTCAATCTGTCTCTACGAGTAACTCCACACATACTCCTCAAGCAGCTCATCTCCATCACATCCAGCCCTCTGTTCTCCTTTTTCTTCAGAGCCCATGTCTCAGCCCCATACATCACTGTTGGCACAACAATTCCTTGATACAGTGCACTTTTTATTTCACTCCGAGATTTCTCGTCTTCCACATACTTCCCATTGCTCCGAAAACCTTCCTTCCTTCACACACTCTGTTTTACCTCCACTTCCATACCTCCACTCCTGCTTATTGTTCCTCCTAAATATTTAAAACACTCTACTTGTTCCAATATTTCCCCATCCAGCCTCACATCTAGATTCACCCTATGCTCTCCCCTATTACACACCATTACTTTACTTTTATTGACGTTCACCTTCAGTTTCCTCCTTCCACAAACCACACCAAACTCTTTGACTACCCGCTGCAGTTTCTCATCAGAATCCGCCACCAATGCTGTGTCATCAGCGAACAGCAACTGATTCAACTCCCAATCTCTACCATTCGGTGGAACGGTGCACGGCTAACGCAGAAAAGGTCTCATCTACCAGTCACAATGTCAAACAGATTTGAGATATTGGTAGAGATGGAAGACGAACCAGAGGAGACCAGGCTCGTTGGGGATTCCATCCTACGAGGACAGGTCGAAGAGTTCTGCGACAGAGTCCCAAATCAACGAAAAAGATTTTGCATCCCAGGAGCTGGAGTGGACGACATTGTGGAAGCCTTCGAAGATACCACAAAGGATGCAAATGAAAATACCCTTTTTGTCATCCATGCTGGTTCAAATGACGTCATGCGCACCAGATCCGAAGAGTTGATGGAGAAATATCGCAAGATGATCCATCACTACAAAAACAAGTCAAGGAATATCATCATCTCAGGCATTCTCCCCAAGATCGACGCACCTGACAAATTCTACGACAAGGCCTTCAGCACAAATAGCCGACTAAAATATTGTGTCTGAGGGAAGAAGTTGAATTCATCAACCTCTGGGACAACTTCTACAACCAGCCTACTCTGTTCCGCAAGGATGGCACTCATCTAAACCCTGTGGGTTCAGCACGCATGGGTCATCTCCTACACGAAGCAGTCCGCAGCCATGGATAAAAAAACGCCATCCGAGAAGAAGCAGCAGTGACATAAATCATCCAACGCCAAGAAAAAAACAGAGGCAACCGAGGACCACCAGCGATAAGGACCGAAGACAGCGAGGACCGAGGGCAGCCATGAACATAAATGTAGATCCGACAAGAACCAAAAATATTATTAAAGAGCGTTCCGTGAGTTCTAAAATAACAAATTTAAAGGTTTTCTATGCAAACGCTCGTAGCATACGCAATAAATTTTCAGATTTAGAGGAGCTAGTGTTTACAGAAAATTATGATGTGATTGGCATAACAGAATCTTGCCTCAATACAGAAGATAGAGACTTTTTAGCAGAGTATTCACTTCCCGGTTATGTAATGTTTGAGAAAAGCCGAATAAATCGAAATGGAGGTGGCGTTTTACTTTATATCAAAGAAAGTCTTAACCCTACCCTCCTGTCCATACCTCAAATTGTGAACGTCGACGCATCTTTTGTGCTAATAAAGAATAATAAAGGTACACAAATAATACTTGCATTAATATACAGACCTCCAGCTCAATCAGTGCAAACTGACCGAGAAATTTACGAACAAATTGCAGATGTAAGTAACTCACAAGATACCGTAATTTTTGGCGACTTTAATTTACCTGTGACCAAGTGGGGCGATACTCTTACGTCACACTCCGGACATGACTTGTATACGAACTTGCAAGAGAGTTCGCTTTATCAATTTTATTCGAACGCCAACCCGTGGTAATAACGTTCTTGACATTGTACTTGCAACAAAAGAAGAATTAATAGAGAATTTGAATGTTGGTGATGAATTCAGTAACAGCGACCATCGTACGATAACTTTCACTTTAAAGTTTACTAGTAACGAACCAAATAGTAGCATCGAAAAAGTCCCTAATTTCAAGAAAGCAAACTTCCATAAACTTAGAGCTATGTTTAAAGAAACTGACTGGAGCTTTTTAATTCACAATAACGACATAAATACATCTTGGAAGTTATTCGAAGCCACTTACCTAAAAGCAGTGCAAGACTGCATACCATCGAAAATACGGCGTCCAGGTCATAATAATAAGCCCAAATGGTGGAATAAAGATATTTCAAACTGCCTGCTTGCTAAAAAATTTGCTAATGATAGATTAAAATCCTCACAAAATGACGAAGAACGGCTGAAATTTGTAGAGCTACGACGCAAAGCCAAAAAGTTAATTAAGCAAAGTAAAAAGACCTTAGAGTTACATATTGCGAATCAAAGTAAAACAAACCCGAAAGAATTCTATAGTTATATCAGAAAGAAAAAAGTAGTTACTTTAACTGTTGGACCGTTAGTCGATGAAAATGGAGAATACACCAAAGACGAAGTACAAATGAGTAATGCCCTCAATACTTTCTTTGCATCAGTTTTTACAACAGAAGACCTCAGTGATATCCCTACACCATCGCCGATTCAGATTGATAATTCAGATGTTCTAAGCAATATCACCGTTACAGAGAGAGAAGTATTGAATTGTTTAGATAAACTCAAGGTAAATAAAACGCCTGGACCTGATACAATCTCGCCTAGAGTTCTAAAGGAAGCTAAGGATGAGCTCTCCAAACCACTGACATTACTATTCAATAAATCTTTGCAGTCTGGAACTATGCCCGATCAGTGGAAGCTAGCCAATGTAACACCGATATTCAAAAAAGGCAGCAAATCCCTACCCAGTAACTATCGTCCAATTAGCTTAACCTCAGTTGGATGTAAAATGCTAGAAACGGTCATACGAGACAGACTCGTAAATCACTTAGAGGAAAATAACATTCTTAAAGATACTCAACACGGCTTTCGTAAAAAACGTTCCTGTTTAACAAACCTCTTAGACTTCTTCCACGATATCCTCAACCTCTACGATGAGAGTAAAGCTGTAGATATTATATACCTTGATTTTCAAAAGGCCTTTGACAAAGTTCCCCACAAACGTTTACTGCTAAAACTAAAAGCGCATGGAATACAAGACGGTGTGTTGAAATGGATAGAAAATTGGCTCAGCGACAGAAAGCAAAGAGTAGTCATAAACGGTAAGGCATCTAAATGGACCAATGTAAGTAGCGGGGTACCCCAGGGATCGGTACTAGGACCAATTCTCTTTCTAATTTACATCAACGACATAGATGAGGGTCTCACCTGTACAATCTCAAAATTTGCTGACGATACAAAAATTGCAAATAGCGTACTCTCAAAAGAACAAGTTGACAATATGCAACACAATCTAGATAAATTGTCATGTTGGGCCCAAATTTGGCAAATGAGTTTCAATGCGGATAAATGTAAAGTACTACATATCGGATACCTAAATGAGAAAGCAAACTATTCGATGAATGGCACTCAGCTTAAGAATGTAAACAGAGAAACCGATCTGGGAGTAACAATATCGAGTAACCTAAAACCGAGTCAACAATGTTCAGAAGTTGTTAAGAAGGCAAACAAAATAATTGGCTTTATAGGCAGGTCATTTGAGCATAAATCCAAAGAAGTTATCCTAACCCTTTACAATTCCTTAGTCCGCCCTCTTCTGGAATACTACGTTCAATCCTGGTGCCCTTATTACCAAAAAGATATAAACAAGCTAGAACGAGTTCAACGTAGAGTTACCAAAATGATACCTAGCCTAAAGAACAAACCATACGAAGAGCGTCTTAGATAATTAAATCTATTTCCTTTAACCCAACGCAGATTAAGAGGTGACTTAATTCAAGTGTTCAAAATCATCAAAGGCATCGACAATATGAACTGTAGTAAGTACTTCACTATCGACCAATCTAATTACACGCGGGGAAACGGTTGCAAAATTATTGGTAAATCTTTTAACTCCCACGAATCTAAGAATTTCTTCTTCAATCGAGTTGTCAACTTGTGGAATGGGCTTCCCCGAAACGTTATAGACTGCATCACCGTTGATTCCTTTAAACTCCACCTAGACAAATATCTCGCATCAAACCCGCGACTGACTGCGTTTGTAAATGAATAACTTTATTTTATCCCCCCTTCAGTTACTAACCCATCTGTTCCCTACTAACTTCCTAATCCTGCCACAGACATTAGTTCCAGGGCAGTAATTCCCTTTCCAATGTTCCCTTACCCACTCTAAACCACTGTTTGGACACTTGATCCTCAGTGTTTTGGAGGACAAGCAACCTAGAAGGGTCACTAGATCTGTTGTTGCTTGATTTCCTTTGTACTCCTTTGTACTCCTTTATTCTTTCCTACTAAACCCAATCCTCTTCCCATAGTTCTCCTTTTCACCTCCCTCACCACACCATCCATAAACATATTAAACAGCCATGGTGACATTACACAACCCTGTCGCAAACCTACCTTTACCTCAAACCATTCACTCAACTCACCATTTCCTACTCTCACACATGCTCTGCTCCCTTCATAAAAACTCTTAACTGCTTCTAACAAATTTCCTCCTATTTCATAAATCCTTAACACCTTCCACATTGCTTCACGGTCCACACGATCATACGCTTTTTCCAAGTCCATAAAAGCCCAAAATATCTCCTTATGCTTCTCTAAATACTTCTCGCATAACTGTCTTACTGCAAACATCTGATCCACGCACCCTCTTCCCCTCCTAAAACCGCACTGTTCTTCTCCTATTGCAACTTCCGTACACTTTATTATCCTCTCTATCAACACCCTGCCATACAGCTTTCCAACCACTGACAATAAACTAATACCTCTATAACTTGAACACTCCTGCCAATCTCCCTTCCCCTTGTACAACGGCACAATACATGCACTCTTCCAGTCTATTGGTACCATTGACACAGCAAAGCACACATTGAAAAGTCTCACCAACCAATCTATTATCACATTTCCACCTTCTTTATACACTCCACAGCAATACCATCCAAACCTTCTGCTTTTCCCGCTCTCATTTGTTTCACTGCTTCTTTCACCTCATTTTCCTCAATCCTTTCATTCATTCCCTGCCACCTGGGTGGCCTGGGTAACCTATCTCCATCCACCTCTGCTTCAATCACTGCTTCTCTTCCATCTCTTGTATTTAACAAAGATTCAAAATACTCGGCATATCTTTTCCTCACTTCAACTGGTTCCACTAGTAATTCTCCATTTTCATCTTTCACTGACTCTTCCCTCTTTTGTCCTCCTTTCCTTACTTTATTTACCTCCTTCCAGAACATCTTCTTTCGTTCTTCAAAATTCTCACTCAGCCTTTGGCCCCACCTTTCGTTTGCATCTTTTTTCGCTTCTCTAATTTTCCGTTTTGCCTCTCTCCTTTTCTCCTTGTACCTCTCCCATACCTCAACACTACCATCCTGTAAAACCCTCTCAAAACACTGTCTCTTCTCCTCAACGTATCATTCCACCACTCGCTTCCCTTCATCCCTGCAGAATGGTATAGGCAAAAAGCCCTCATTCGTGCATGCTTTACTCTCAATGGCACACAGACTAGAATTTACTCAATCAACTCCAGTTCTCAGGTATGTCGTGCAGCTTTTAACTAAAGCCAGCACTCTTAGGAAACAATACCTTATAATATCAGACTCCTAGTCTAGCATTATCTAATCCAGCAGAACACTAATAATTATAGGAAGCAGTACTAAACAATATGAATGCCAACCAATGCTTCGTGATCAACTTATCTTAACAACTAACATACATGGGTTATACCAGACCTTAACGCACAATACAACTGGCCAGCATGAAGCTGATTTTGCAGAGTTAACCAGAGGGGATATGGTATTAATAAAAGGTGGTGAAAGATATGGAAAAAGAGAGAGGTAGGCAGAGGAAAAGATTCTCAGGTGCAGAGTGGGGAACAGGTATCAAGGGATAAGAGAGATGCATTCTAGAAACCAGATCTGAGGGAGAGAGTGGCGAGGAGGCTGTATATATACTCGCACTAGGTCGAGCCGCGTTGGAAAAAAGCGGTAACAAGTCCTTTACCCACTACCAAAGTAGCTAGCAAAACATTACGTCACCAAGCAAGGTAAAGAACTCCCTCAACCAATCCCCACGAGGCCAGCCAGCTATGACGTCATCGAGAATAGCAAAACACTACGCGCCCCCTCTCACTCTGTTCTACTCTCTCTCTCTCTCTCTGATCCTATCATTACTAGTTAAGGATAAAACATATACTTTACAATTAAATATATAAAGCCTTGACATGGGTGAAAACAAAGAGCCTTTCTGGACTGCCCATGACACAAGCTTTCATATGAAATAAAGCACACAACAATACACAAACTGTAGCTACATCCACTGTCCTGGCGATAATAGCGAGTCACTGTAGGTCAAGCCATGCGGTTCTAACGGAGTGGTTAACGTCACAATCGACACCTTTAGTCATCCTTACTAAGAGTTAATAGTTAACCCTTATAATAAATATAGGATCGTACCTCAAAACGTCCTAATCTTTACACCTTACTTACAGTGACTGTCAAAAGTCATTTGTAACAAGTGTTTATAAGTGCCGACGAGTGGCAAGCCCCGCCCGCGTCCTGGTTACCATGGTGACAGCGGCCATCTTTGCCTGGGACCATAACAGAACGCACGCACATACGCATGCCCAGCTGATTGACACCGACTCCCTCCGCTCTTCCCCCTTCCTCGCCTGTCACTTTCACTCACTGCCACACACTGATTATTGCTTTTTATACTTTATCGTATATATTATAGTTAGACTAAGATATTTACACATGGTTTAACTCACTTTTGACTTAGAATATTGATTTACACATTGTATTTTTGTACTCATGTTTATCGTATTTTATCTCACTTTTATCGTCTTTTATCACAGTCTTCATTGTACACAGTGTGATTAGTTTATTATATATTTACAAGTATTGGTGTCCGTCACTGTTTTATGTATATTTGAGTGTCACTATCACTTACATATTGTGTTCGGCACTTTGTACATAAAATATATATATTTACACTTTGTTTTTGTACACACAGTCTTCACTTATATTAGCGTCTTTTATTGCAGTCTTTGCACACACTGTTTTAGAAGTGCTCAATGGTGTGGTACTCCCTGAAGCAGATGGAGAAACACAGTGCCACACCACATGCTAGACACATATACCTGGTATCTTGTCTTGAAGGGGTCCTCTGTGTCGTATTCCGGCACACATGATACCTTCTGTGGGGTCTTGGGTTTCTGGGCGCGACCGGCACCCAGTCAGGTAAGTGGTGTTCTGTCAGCCAGGCAATCCCTTCTGCTGCTGGTTGTTGATGGGCGGGGCGTTGCTGGGCGCGGGGGCCATCCATGTTCTCGCCCAACAAATCCCTTGCCAACTCGATGCAAAAGTTCTCCATCGTTTCTTGTTTGCCGGTGATTGTTGAGTGGAGGATGTGGCAGTTGTATAGAGTGATATCAAGGAGGTGGAAGAATAACTTTTGATACCACTTCATCTTCTTCCTCGCACACTCTACTGACGAGATGAAAGCATCAGATTTGTCCACCAGATGCAAATTTATATTGTAGTCACAGATGGCCAAAGGGTTCTTGATTAGTTCTCCTGTTGCTCTATCACAACGTTTGCTGTCTTCGAAGATGTGACGGTGTATAGTTGTGAGGACGTTCACATCACGGTTATTCATCCAGGACAACATGAGGACATTGTTTGCCTGCTGGTAAGTGATAGAACCCTTTTCCCGCCTGATTGGTAGCTAGGGCATGAATGAGCGATTCCTCCTGACGGTGCCACAGACTCCTGTATTGCGGCTATGCAGGTACTTGGCAAGGGCGGGGCTGGTGTACCAATTGCCCATGTAGAGAATGATGTCCTGGATGTAGCCGGTGCGACAGTCACACATCACAAACAGTTTCAGGCCGTAACGATGACGTATGCTGGGCATGTACTGCCGGATGCTGATATTTCTCCTCCACAGCAGCAAACTTTCGTCAATAATCAGCTTCTGATGGTGTCTGAAGGCGGCAGCAAACTTCACCTTCAGGTACTCAAAGATAGGTCGTATCCTCTCCATCGAGCCCTTCATAGCCCTGGGTTGGTCCTGGTTTTGTGTGTGACTTGCCAGGCTGTCAATGAAATGGAGATTCCCCATTATGGCCGAGAACCTGTTTCTAATCATAATTTTGCCAAAGATGGGAGTTCGGATGAGGAGATCCCAGGACCAGTACTTCTTGATCGATGACTTCTTGATCAGCCCCATCAGGATGACAATGGCCAGGATCATGTAGAATTCGCGGACGTCAAGAGTTTGCCATGTCAGTCGTGCAGCGAGTGTTTCAACTGCTCTTTCCCAGCCTCATAATAGTAATTGCACCAGTTCGTCTGGTCAACAATCAGGGACATGAGGTTAGCAGTGAAGAACTGCAGGAAAACAGCAAGTCTAGTTGTCTCTCGTCCTCGGTTGGGGATTGCAGAGCCGGCATCCCTCGCACCTACAAAGTTGTAATGGGTGGGCACAAAATGTTCTCCATCCACCCAATTCCACTCGGGTTGATCGGCAGCACCTTCATTGCCGCTGTCGTCAGAAGGAGAGGGGTCATCACCATGGGCACAAGGGCGGGAGGTCCTCGCCCTTCCTCTTTACCTTGAACTAGATCGAGATGTCGACCTAGAACTTGATCCACTGCTGGGCCGTCGTACCAGAGACACCCTCGATGCCCTTCGGCCGCGGGTGGCATGCCCATGGGAAAGTACACGCCCACGCCTACGCCTACATTGGCTTGTAGGGCGTCGTGGACGATCTGGGCGTTGTGGCGATGCAGGCGGTGATGGGGTCTCAGGTAATTGAGAGGTGTCGTGGCTGTGGGAGTTCCCAGGCTAAGGCGACACAGAAGGCCTGAGGGGGGAGTAAGGCATTGGGCAAGGGGGTGATGGTAGTGGTGGAGAGAAGCCAGGAGAGTATGGTGGTGGTAGTGTAGAGTGGTGAGGCGGAGAATGCACTGAGTCATCCCGCGCTGATAAAGGGGAGAACAGGCGATGTGGGTGGAAACGTGGAAGAGATGATTCTAGGGCAGGCATTTCCTCATCACTTTCGCTTGAATCAGAAAATGACTTTGGTGCTAATATAGCTGCACCCAAGCACAACCCATAGAATGTGTTAGGGGTTGCAGCTCTTAAAGGGGAGACAGTGGGAGGTGGTGGTGAAGGCAGGCGTGGGGTAGAACGCACGTGTTGTGAGGGAGGAGTAGGTTCAATACTCTCCTCATCCTCAGCTGGTCTCTTTTCACCCCTACGATGAGAAACAGGAATTTTGATGAATGCCATGGGGTCTGGGTCATCCTCCTCGTCTTCCTCACTTGTTGGGGAATCAACAATGTGATGGGTAGCAGTGAGGGGGGTGAGACACCCTCCCCCCATGTTGTCATGGCGTCCCAGCTGCGACACGGCGACGAGAGATGGAAACAATGGGCAGCTCTTCTCTCATCTCCTTAGAGAATAGAGAATTAATTAGTCTTAGAGAATTAAATCTATTTCCTTTAACCCAGCGCAGATTAAGAGGTGACTTAATTCAAGTGTTCAAAATCATCAAAGGCATCGACAATATGGACTGTAGTAAGTACTTCACTATCGACCAATCTAATTACACGCGGGGAAACGGTTGCAAAATTATTGGTAAATCTTTTAATTCACACGAATCTAAGAATTTCTTCTTCAATCGAGTTGTCAACTTGTGGAATGGGCTTCCCCGAAACGTTATAGACTGCATCACCGTTGATTCATTTAAACTCCGCCTAGACAAATATCTCGCATCAAACCCGCGACTGACTGCGTTTGTAAATGAATAACTTTATTTTATCCCCCCCTCAGTTACTAACCCGTCTGTTCCCTACTAACTTCCTAATCCTGCCACGGACATTAGTTCCAGGGCAGTAATTCCCTTTCCAATGTTCCCTTACCCACTCTAAACCACTGTTTGGACACTTGATCCTCAGTGTTTTGGAGGACAAGCAACCTAGAAGGGTCACTAGATCTGTTGTTGCTTGATTTCCTTTGTACTCCTTTGTACTCCTCTATCTCCCACATTGATGGGCGATACTCCTCCCCTGAATCTTCATCAGATGATTCAGTGTCGCTATCTTGTGTAATACTCTCATCCAGTATTGCAAGGGCTTCTTCAACACTAAGGAGAGGAGTAAATAAGGGTGAAAGTCCAGACACAGGTGCCGCATCGCTGGGACTGTGCGTTACATACATAGCCGATGCATCACGCGCGTCGCTGGGGTCCAGTGGGTTAACTAATGTTTTTTACAAATATACACATAAAAAAAAAAATAATTAGGCAATCAGTAAATAGAGCAAAACTAATTTTCCTGGCAGAGATAATATATAAAAGCTGGTAGTACCTATGGCTGCGGTGCCATTAAGGAATAATCCCAAGAGAAACACTTGTCTGGCAGTGACCTCCTTGCAGCAGCCCAGGGCAGCACTCAGGAACCTGGAGGTGAGGTTCAGCACACCAGCCACCATCAGGCACAGGGACGACTCTCGCTGACTATAACCTGCTTCGAGCATCACAAAGGGAATAAGAGAGAATATATTCAATGCTCCTACAAGCATCATGCCTATGATAACTGATATTGTGACAACAGAGAATGATTTCATATATTTCATGTTTTGCAAGGCTTTTATAAGTACTGCCTTTGTTATTCTAGACAGATTCAAAGGTTCCTTTGTTTTCGTTGTGCATTGTATCCGAGTCAGTGGTATAATTTTGTATTTTTTTGTATGCCACTCAACGGGATGTAAGACCATTGCTGCTGCACAACCGTTAAGAGCTAGTGCTCCCGTGATAAGTGTTGCTCCCTTGATACCATATTCTTCTTGTAGGTATGTTATGAGCAGTGGCATCACAATCTGGCTGATGCTTCCACCACAACTCATAATGGCATTGGCGATGTTTCTCCGCAGACTGAAGTAGTACGGTCCAACAATAAAGACGATGTTTGATGAAATATCAATGGTAGGACCTGCGGATGAAAAACATTAAGTTCATAGTTACATCAAACTGGAACAGTATGAAATGCAGATGTTTCACCTTGAAAGAAAAGAAAAACCACAGAGTTATCACGCCGTGGTGTAGTGGAATAAAACCTTGGACACTCGTTCTGAATGTCGGAGGTTCGAGACCGGCTGGGATTATATTTAGTTCACATGTATTTGTCAGGTATAATAATATATATATATATATATACAGTATATATATATATATATATATATATATATATATATATATATATATATATATATATAAATATATATATATATATATATATATATATACTGTATATATATATATATATATATATATATATATATATATATATATATATATATATATATATATATATATATATAATATATATATATATATATATTCATAACATACATACAGTATATATATTCACCTTAACATCTGCACTTCCTTACCTTGGGTTGTAAAACCTTGTTACGAAATACATTGTGTTAAATTTTTGCTTTAGTCGCCTTGATTACAATATTCAACCCTCTCACTCTCGGTTAAGTCACTTGGAAACCAATTACTACTACCCTTCACCCTTAGGTGGTGATGGGCTGGTCTATCAGAGTGAGAACTGAGCGATCTCTGCCATACCCATAGCTTACTCTGACTGTTCCTTTAACTTATATATTTTCTAGATCTCAAGTGACGGCGTCTTTTCCGTGGATTGACCTCCCAATCTACCAAGATTGGAAGCCAAAGCGTCACATTTTTCCCTTGCCCCTCAACTTTCTCTTCATAATTGCTGAGGGGCACAGGGCCCTGGGTGGGGCTTTGGTTTCCCGGGCGTTTCCGCACCCTCCTCAGCTCCCCGCCATGGAGTGGCTTCGGTCACCCAGGCTTTATTGTGGTCGGCAGGGGGGTTCTGTGGGGGCACTCGGTTATGGCCTTGGAATTGCTCGGGGCCTTGGGGCTGTTCGGCCAGGCAGCTTGGGGAACAACAACAACAACAACAACCCTTCACCCTCGCACACTAACTTCCCTACCGCAAGACAATACACGTATGTTAATGCTCTGTTTTAATCCTCAATTAGTGCCTCTACATGCAATATATTATACATCCAAAAATAGAGGAAAACCCATATTGTTTTTCCCGAGTGTACACTATCATGATTTCGTTATATGCTGAGCAATAAATATATTTTTTGTATGTGAAATTAGAAACATCTTTGACGCTCATTCCAAATGTATTATGTGATGCCAGAAAGCTTGGGAAGAACTAGAGTTTGAAAGTTCAGAAAACCTATTATTGATAAACAGTACTTATGGCGAGTCAACGAACAGATTAGGCTTGATTTCGAGCAGAAACATATATATATGTTATAATAAGCCACATATATACTGTATAATATTATATACAATATATATATGAACAGAAAGGAAACAATAAAAGGTACTTGCCCAATATCAATGAATATGTGATTAACATAACCCAGGCAGATGGAGCATAAGCAGATAAAATGATCCCCAGAGCAAAGACGAAACTGGATATGAAGGCGACGGGCCGCCATCCACACTCGTCCACCAGAGGTCCCAGCAGGTAGCAGAAGAGGCCGGCATTAGTAAAGCCTAAGTTGATGATCCAGCCTGTCATGGTGGCCGAGGTTCCCATGTCCAGAAGGTAGCGAGAGAACAGGATCCCGAAGCTGGCAGTGGGGGTGACCGCCAAGAACTGCAAAAAAATACCGCAATAAATACAGTACATTGAAATTAGCGCCATAGGACTTAAGGTTGGATCGAAATATGTCAACATAAGAGTCATAGTTGTGAAGGGGTTATTTAATTTCATTCATCCTATTGTAGATAGATCCTTAACCCAAGCAGCATCACCACCATGTCTAATACATCGTCACAAAATGTTCTGCTGGAATCACCACTGGGTGAATTACCATGAAGGTTATACAAAATATAAATTAACTTAACCTTTAAACGGCAAAGCTATGGTATTTGAAAGTGCCCGCCAGGCGAACTTATTGAGGCTCATTCCCGACGAAAACCGTCATTATCCGATAAATATCGTTATTACTTATTTATATGCGCCTATTTTACGTTTAATATGAAGATATTAACATGTAACAGCAATAAAACAAGTGGGAATAGTATTTGGGGGGTGAAAAAGACGAAGTCGACCGGTTCATTCATGAGAGGAGAGCCGGCGCGGCACACACCCTCCCCCTCTCACTTATCGATCGACACTGACGCATTGCAAGTGAAGTCTCTATCTTGCTACAATCTCTATATGCCTCCCCTTCGAGCTTGAAACCGGGTGGGGGATATTGGCGCGGAAAATAAACCGATAAACAACTGAATAAGAGAAAAAATAGGTGATGAAGTAACGGGGTTGAGAAAGACATGTAGGATTGCTACCATACAAGACAATAGAAAAGACAGGAGAAGCAGTCAACAAGAGAAATGGGAAAGTATACAAGTTTTCCATCCTCTGAAGGAGAACGGAACAGAGGAGTGCCCCCTGACCTCAGGTCTTTCCCGTTCCCTAAGAACCAGGAATTTAGGTCAGTCTCCCAGACTAAGGACGGGAAAATGGACCAATCACCAGCAAGCTTTCAAACCATCTCGGCCTTCATTCTACCAGCAGCCAGACTTACAATACAACAAACACATATTTATGCAAATTAAACTTCAGAGACCAGAATGCTATCGAAACAAGTGGGGATACTAGGATCTCCCTTGTAGTACCGTTCCGGATAACTATAAGTAATCCGGGGAACATAGAAACTCACAGAGATAATTAGTTAAATAAGAATAACCCCTGATTATTATAGAATCACTAAAGTTACAATTATCTCTGATCTAGACCTCGTAACCACAACGAGGATATTAAATAAAATAATTAAAATAGATATGTACAAACCTATACCCACCATGTATTATTAGACTAAGTTTTACCTTCGGAAATCACATCACAACCATTCACTATGTCCTTATAAATTGAGTTACTATAAGCTAAACCTACAAAATACCTCGAACATTGTCTCACTGAAATCTAGAGAAAGTAAGCACTTCTATGGCAATAATACCATCACGGCTGAAAAGCACATGGTATATAATTAAGATAGAAGCTGCCTTCCCCTCCCCCCTCGAGACTACAGCCGGACCTGCTGTTGCCATCTGATGTCAGGACCTTGGATTCCTGCCGGACCTGCTGTTGCCATCTGATACCAGGACCTTGGATTCCTGTTCGTGAGAGGCAGTTCCCGTAGACGTCCCGCCAGACAAATCTACGATCCACGTCGGCCAGACTTGTACCTAACAACTACCCTCCCAAAACCTACCCTAAGTGTCTCTAAGTGTCTTACGTTTTGATTATCGATGTGAAGGTAAGGTGAAATATGCGAGTATTCTTGAGCTAATTCTTATTCAGATCTGTGCCCAAGATCGATATTTATTGAGTTATGTATTAATCCTTCAGAACCATATTAATTACTGAGTAGATCGATTCTGTATCCAAGATCTAAGTTTAACTTGTGTATTCAATCCTATAAATCATAATACGCATACGTTACATACTCGTGTTAAACTATCTAGCCGAATACTCACAGATTTTCCTAATATATATTAATTCTATTGTGTATGTATCAAGTCGAAGTTGAAGTATATATCGTGTATCTATTCCCTATTCAAATCCAACAGTTACCTAGAACCTACGCCCAATTTCATATTTAATTAAATTCAGACTCTCGTTGCTTTATAAGAGTTAGTATTAATTAGAAATCTTAATTTGAATCTAATTACTTCAAAATACCCAATTTACGCTTAATGATCCTGTGCGTCAACTTATTCATTTACGAATAATTTATTTGCTTTTTCTGTTATGAAATAGATAATTTCGATCCATCTCATCTAGGAATTCTAGCTTTGTATAGATCTTTTATCTAAGTATTTCACCATCTCGAATATAATGCTAATTCGGTCTGTATTCCTTATAGGAATCTGTTAACTTGTTCAGAATTACTCCTTCATACCTTATCAGGTATTTATATCCAAGTGCAACTTCGTCGTGTACGCCATTTCCTACTAATTTGTATTATTATAACTATTAGTACACGCTATTTTATTCTGCGTGTCTATACCTCCTGTAGTCAAAATATCAATTGATTCAGGTTAGGTTATATTCAACATTTGATTTCGAGTCAGTAGATCTATATCATTAAATCTGAATTCCTCGACGACCCGTGAGATTATTATTGCATATAATAGTTAAGTAATTATGTGTGCATAATATAATTTTCTCGTAATAAACTAGATACGTAATTAATTGTAAAAACAATTCATCTCCCTTCTCCTTCTTAAATTAAATCATTCCTCCCATTTTCAAGATAAATATCGCATTAATCGCACTAACTATTTTCCACACCTCAGTCTAGCGAATGACCTGTGTGACCTACTCGATCATATTTATCTGCGCGCGGTAGTATTTACCCTACCTGTACGCATCTCGCCCCGTGCAACCGAGCGATCACTATAGAAATCTTTATGCGTTTTCCATATTGTTTAGGCCAAAATTATTCATGCGTGTTTAGAGATTTCATCAAACCTTTAATAAGTTTTATCAAGAATACTTCACGATAGATACTTAACTCCCATATATATTATTATCAAGTGTTTACTCTATGTGTACGTGTCTATACATAATTGCATATTTCCATAATAATACTATCCTTTAACTCATGTTCATTGTTATGTTATTCAGAGACCTTTGCATGTTATTCAGAGACCTTTGCATGTTATTCAGAGACCTTTGCATGTTATTCAGAGACCTTTGCGTGTTTTAAATGTATTTAATAATAAACCGCATAGGCCGCTCTTAAGGTGTTAACTCATGTTCATTGTTATGTTATTCAGAGACCTTTGCGTGTTTTAAATGTTTTTAATAATTTACTTAGTATTCCTTATAATAGTTAAGTTTAGTTTTAACTCACGTTTTAGGTCTAGATATATTCGTGATTTACATATCAATCATATTAAGACGAAGTATATCTGATTCTCTTGCTATTCACCAATAGTAGTAAGTTTTTTTTTTTTTTTTTTTTTTCTATGTGATTGAGGGAGGCAAAAGGCATAACTGCCTATAGCGAGTGCCTCCCCCATAGTTGAAAGAGTGACAGGGCCAAAATCAAGGGACGTTCGAGCCAAAATGCCTGGACACACAGAGTTTGAAGCAATTTAAGTCATAGGAAGAGGGAAAGACTGATTCTGGGAGAGAGTTCCAGAGCTCAGCTGTTGAGTAGAAGAAAGTTTGAGAGTAACGTTTCACTCTTGGGTTGGAGAGTTGCACAGAGTAGGGGTGGGATTGAGTTGCAAGACGGGTACCACGTGCCCTACGTAAAGGAGGTGGTATGCACTGGGATAGCTCTGAGGAACACTGATTATTATAGTAGCGATAGAATAGCGAGAGAGATGCAACATTGCGGCGGAGAGAGAGAGATTGCAGAGAGTTGGTGAGTGGACGGGAGTTAATGATACGAAAGGCCTTCCTTTCAACTTTGTCTAGGAGAGCGGTGTGAGAGGAACCTCCCAACACATGTGAACAATACTCAATGCAAGGGCGCACTATGCCCCTGTACAGAGCAAGAAGCTGTGCAGGGGAAAAGAACCCCCTAAGGCGGTTGAGCACACCCAGCTTCTGTGAGGCTGCCTTAGCAAGACTGGTACTATGGTCCTTCCAAATGAGAGCAGAAGAAAAAGAGACACCAAGAATATTGAGAGAAGATGAAGGGTTGATTTTTTGTATTGTTGAAGAATAAGGGATAGTCCGCTGGGAGATCCTGACGGGTAGATAGATGGAGAAATTGGGTTTTGGAAGCATTAAAGTTAACAAGGTTTTCTCTGCCCCAATTGGAAATAGTATTTAGATCAGAATTTAAGAGTTCTATGGCTTCATTACATTTGTCGTTGAGGGATTGCTGGCTGGGGCGTTCTGAAAAACTAATGGAGTAGTGTAAGGTTGAGTCGTCTGCGTATGAATGGATGGGAATTAAGGTACAGTTAAGGAGATCATTTATAAAAATTAGAAAGAGAATAGGAGATAGGACAGAGCCCTGAGGAACACCGGAGTTTATAGGGTGAGGAAGTGAACAATGGCCGTCCACAACCGCGGCTATGGAACGGCCGGAAAGGAAATTAGAGGACAAAGGCACAGATGGAGGGATAGAAACCGAAGGAGGGTAGTTTAGAAATTAAAGATTTATGCCAGACTCTATCGAAGGCTTTCGATATGTCTAGTGCAATAGAAAAAGTCTCACCGAAGTCCCGGAAGGAGGATGACCAAGAGTTAGTAAGATATGAAAGAAGATCACCAGTAGAGCGACCCTTAAGGAAGCCATACTGGCGATCTGAGAGCAGATTATGAGAAGAGAAATGCTTAAGAAATTTGGAAGCAAGAATAGTTTCAAAAAACATTAGAAAGACAAGAGATAAGAGCAATTGGACGATAGTTGGAGGGTTGAGAGCGGTCACCATTCTTTGGGACAGGTTGAATGTGAGCAAACTTCCAGCATGAAGGGAAGACGTTAGAGGATAGACAGAGACGAAAGAGTTTGCCTAGGCAGGGAGTCAGCACGGAAGCACAGTTTTTGAGAACAACAGGAGGAACACCGTCCGGACCGTACGCCTTATTAGTGTTAAGCCCAGAGAGGGTAGAAAGTACATCTTTAGAAGAGATTAGGATATTAGGCATAAGTAAGAGAGAGGAGGGCGGAGAGGGAGGAATAGCACCGGAATCATCCAAGGTGGAGTTTCTAGCAAAAGTTTGAGCGAAGAGTTTAGCTTTGTCAGAGGAAGAAGTGATGGTTGTGCCATCAGAGTGGGAAAGGGGAGGGAAAGACGAGGAAGAGAAATTGTTGGAGAGGTTTTTGGCTAGATGCCAGAAAGCTTGGGAAGAGCTAGAGTTGGATAGTTCAGTGCATTTATTATTGATGAAAGAGTGTTTGGCAAGTCGAAGAACAGATTTGGCTTGATTCCGGGCAGAAACATATGAAGAATGAGAGTCTTGAGTTTTAAGGCGTCGGTACCGTTTGAATGCTTCCTCCTTATTGCGGACAGCAGTAGAACAGGCGTGAGTAAACCAAGATTTTTTAGCATTAGTCTGAGAGAAAGAGAATGGAATGTATGCTTCCATGCCCGATAGGATTACCTCGGTAATGCGTTCAGCACTCTCCGAGGGTCCTCGGCCATGGAAGCAGAAATCATTCCATGGGAAATCAAAGAAGTACTGCCGAAGAGCCTCCCAGTCGGCAGCGCCAAAGTGCCACAAGCGCCGCCGGCTAGGAGGATCGGGTGGCTGTACTGGAGAGATAGGACAGGTGACAGAGATAAGTTTATGGTCGGAGGAGCCCAGAGGAGAGAAAAGATCGACAGTATAAGAAGAAGGGTTAGAAGTTAGAAAACAAGTCAAGAATGTTGGGCCGATCTCCGATGCGATCCGGGATACGGGTGGGTTGCTGAACTAACTGCTCTAGGTCATTTAGGATAGAAAAGACGTAGGCTTGTTCACCAGGTGGATCAGTAGTGTGAGAGGAGAGCCAATGGCGGTGGTGAACGTTGAAATCTCCTAAGATGGAGATTTCTGAGAAAGGAGAAATGGATAGAATGTGTTCCACTGTAGAGTTTAGATAGTCAAAGAATTTCGGAAAGTTGGTAGAGTTAGGGGAAAGATAGACAGCACAGAAATATTTAGTAAGAGAATGACAGGAAAGTTTGAGCCATAAAGTTGAGAATTCAGAGGAGTCGAAATCGGAACACGAGAGCAAGTGAGTTTGTTGTGCACATATGCACAACATCCGCCTTTGGCTTTGAAACTAGGATAGAGAAAGTAGGAGGATACAGAGAAGGGGTTGCTGGAAGTTGCTACAGACACCTGAGTTTCGGTGAGGAAGAGAAGATCAGGTTTGTAGAGAGGAGAGATGGTGCTCAAACAGAGTGAAAGTTAGAGGAAAGTCCGCGAATGTTGCAGAAATTAATAGAAAGAGTAACAGGCCGAGGTCCAGGTAATTGTGTGGGGTCGTCAGGGGATGGTCGGTCGGATGAGGGGGCATTTATGGTCCCCCCCCCTGGGGACTCCGAGTGAACTTAATGATCTCATTCTATGTTCTTTAATAAATCATAGTATAGAATTATCCATGTGTGTTTATTGTGTTTATTACCACCTGATTGAGTACATCATTGTGAATAATAACATGTTCGATGCGTTCCTGTTGAGGATTTATTGAGTCTAAAGTCCATAGTAGGATTTCAGAAAAAACCATACCGAAGCTAATTTGTATTACAACCCGGCCATAACAGGTGATAATGGAAGGGGGGGGGGGTTGGGGGGTTGGACACATGTGGAGGAGTGATAGGAGGTATGGAGGGGAATTATCTCACTTAATCATATATTCCTTTGTTTTGAGTACCATTGGGGTATTTCAAAAAGGTTTTTTTCGGCCTTGCATCTAAAAATCCCGTCGCCTTCGCCCAGTAAAACCTCTTAAGAGTCTCGGCGCCAATCCTGGGTTAAAGTATACTAACGTAAGGTGCTTATATTAGGTTTTCAATTTTGTTAAGCCTTTACACATTTATTGAACAAAAATCATGAAAAAATTGATGCTTGATAGGTATGCAAATTATAATTTTGCTTATATACATTTCTCGGGTTAAGGAAATCTAATCTAATAAGAATAAACACTTATATCTTAAATGCTATGGTTTATACATTCCGTCCTTCAGAGATATGTGTTGGCACTATACAGTCCTTTGTCAAATATGATTAAGAACCTTCCGCTACCTTCTTTAACCCTTACGTACCGGCGACGTTTCATTATTATATTCACGCTAAATTTAGAAGTTTTTGTGCAGTTTAAGAAGGATCTGTGGTAGTAAAAAGGGTTAAGTGAGATAGTTGGATGCCTGTTAGTTGCTGGAGGCCCTTTTGTAGCCGAATAAAATCGTCTAATAGTAGCCAGAATATGGTTAAGGGGGGTGACCTGTTTTTGTTCTGTCCTTTTCTCATCTTTCTCTGGGCTGTATCCATTCGGCCCCATTCAGCCTACTGTTTTAAGACGTTTATCCCCATCCAGGTGTCATTTTTTTACTGGCAAGCGGTAGGGAACCAGCATATATTTGTTTTTGACAGCAGGCTAAATTTGTACATTTTTCGATAGAAAAATGTCTCCGGCGAAGCCGGATTTCTTCATATAATGCTTGGTCGCCTTCGCTCGCCAGGAAGAAATCGACACCTAGATGGGGATAAACGTCTTAAAATAGTTGGCTGAATGGGGCCAAATGGATGCAAGCCAGAGAAAGAGAGAAAAGGACAGAAATAACAAAAAGCAGGTTCACCGGTAATGAAGGGGTTAATCAGTACCCATTACCTGTTGTAATTCAAATTGTGTAAATGCAAATGAGCTGATGAAAATGTGCAGATGCCAAGTTACAACAGCCCATGTGATATGATAATTTACTGTATCACTGGTGTTTTCATCAATAATTAACCCATTCAGTACTAGTGACGTCCTTTGTATTATATTCTGGAAACAATTAGACGATGTTATTAAATTTCAAAATGGCATCCAGCAATTAACAGGTTTCGACCTAACTACTTTAATCCTCTTCACTACCAGAGATCCTTCTTAAACTGCACATAATCGTCTAATTATAGCTTGACGAATATTATATATAAATCGCCGGTTTAGTAGGGGTTAATGTTTGTTGTATCTAGGGGATCGGCTTGAATGGCTCTTTTCTCGCGAAGTTGAGCAGAATAACGGTGTACACTCGGGACAAAAAAATCTTTACACTGGTGAGCTGAAAAAAATATCTGTGTGAACGGAATGAACCGGGTGAATCATACCCCTGCACTATATTATCACAAGATTTTGACTCGCTTCCAGAATGCTTAGGGCGTAAGTGTAAAGATTGTTTTTTCCTCGAGTGTACAGTCGGTCACCTTTCCGACTGGGCCACCTAATGGTAATTTCACTGGGAGTCTTTCGCTCTGATATTAGTAAGATCGCTCACTCCCCCCACCCTGAATCTGTTGCATATTATGTCCCATAGATGGCGTAGTTAGATTTGCTGGGAAGGAGGGGTGGGGGGGGGGGGGGGGGGGGAGCAGTAGGGAGTAGGGGGGGGGGGGCGTATTATTGTGTAGGAAAGGTTGGAAGTGTGTAGGGTGGGGATGATAAGTGAATTATTTCATCAGGTTTATGGTTACCGTTTTATCTCATGATATAAATTACAATTATTGAACAGCTATTTTTAGTGAAATCTACGTTTAAGAAATATTAGAATATGTATTATTAATTTTTGCAATCATTGCTACAGTTCCGTTCTCCGCTTAAGATGTTGCTTAACCCACTGCTCTACACACGTGTTAGATACTATATACGGAGAGATTAAGTCTAGTGTTAATAACGTTAATATTAGCAGCACCATATGTATAAATTATCGTGATATATCAATCATAGGTTTCATGTACTAGATAACTGTCAACATGGGGGTCAGGGAAACGCGAGGTTGTTGGTAATTCGGGAATATAACTAAAGTAAAGGTCACACTACCATTACAACAAAAGTCGAACACAATGTTATCAACAATGTTATACAAAAAAAAAAACAATAAAAAAAAAAAAATAGTGTATTAACCTTTTTGTACAATTTGATCATGGGCGATTTACATAGTAATCTTATTTGATATAACAGGATTTTACTATCATTTAACTTTTTACAAAGCAGTTTACAAACATATACTGGCCATGAAACTTTGTTTATTTGGCCCTATGCATATAATCGTATTCCGACAGTAAATTACAGTAGTTGATGAAACGACCGTAGGTATCTAGAATAATGCAAATGTCTCTGTATTCTATGCCATCCAGGAAAAATTGGTATGTCAAAAATTAAAGGTGAAGCTGGCAACCGTATTTTATGATTGATTGTATTAACGATCTATTGCACAACTAGATTAAGGACTGAAATACGCTGCATTCATCAAACATCCAGTACCTAACTGTAGACGTCGTGTAGAGATTTTAGACCTCTAGCGTATAATGACAGAAAGTTGAAAATGGTAGGGTTCAATTCCTCGCCAACCTAACACCTCTGAAAATGCCAACACTTACAGCTGTTCAGGCATGCCATAGTATGTGTCACAATATCAATGTACTACCCTATACCTTTACTGTCCTTAACCTATACAACTGTGTATACCCTATAGTATACAGGAACCCCTGGGCGATTTTCGGGCGCCCCCCCCCCCCCTTGCAAATATCAATGAAAAGTACATCCACGTGTAGGGAATGTTCGCTGCGCATCGAGAATATATATATTGGCCCAACAAAAAAAATATGGGGGGGGGTGGGGCGGTCAGTAGTTGAAAAAAGTGTGAGCGAATGGCATCGTTCTTGCGTGCCAGATTGTCATCGCGCGGGCAAGTCAAGAATTTCCCGGGCGTGAATATCCGCGCGGCCAGGGGGTAGGAGTAGAGGGAGGGGACGGGCAGGTTAGGGGGTAATGTCGCATATGTATCCTATTTTGAGCCAGTTTTCTGCTATGTATAGGTATGTGTACATAATATGTACGGATGTGTACGTATGTAGGCCACCCATATACCAAGGAATATTCCGCCTATAGACCAAATATGCGACATATAAGCGAAATTATGAGAGCGTTTAGAGGCGGGAACTGAGGTGAGAGAGTTTTACGCGGGCGACAAGTGCTCGTGTACCTATATGTACGTATGTGTCCGTATGTAGGCCACCCATATTACCAAGGAATATGCCGCCATATAGCACCAAATATGCGGACTATAAGCGAATTATGCGATTCGTTTAGAGGCGGGCACTTGAGGTGAGAGCGTTTATGCGGGCGCCAAGTGCTTGTGTACCGCTTGAGTGCGGCGGGTCTAGCGTTTTTGTGGTAGGG